>OZ022264.1:129163883-129176383 GCA_963978885.1 Nemotelus pantherinus | reverse complement strand
GCAAGGGCTACCAGGCGTGCCCGTTATACCATATCAATTTTTTTTTATTTTTTTTTATCTACGTATACAAAGCACAAGATTAACATATGAATGGCGTTTTTTTTGAAGAAGCGGCATTTTTTCAAGAGAAAAAAATTTCAGCTCAATCGAATCGGCCGCTCCAGAGATTATCTCCCTTAACCATTTTGCTGATATATATATATATATATATATATATATATATATATATATATATATATATATATATATACATATATATATATATATATATATATATATATATATATATATATATATATATATATATATATATATATATATATATATATATATATATATATGACGAATTTTCGGCGAAGCGATTTTAATACTAATGTTCTTCGAATGTTAGTAATAATGTTCTTCGAACATTAGTAAAAATTATGATGTGATTGATATGTAATAATTCTGTTCATTCGGTTCTTTGTGAGCTGCGTTTTGACAATATCGGAACAGTTGGAAACAAGATCTGTAGTTTGTTATTAGTATCGCACATTATGGAAATGCTTTTTTGACACAGAGAAACGCATTTGAATGGCCCCCGAAAGGAAATTGATAATGAGCGAAAAAATTTATAAACTTGATGGTAAGATGGATAGGGTCCTAGATGTAAATATGTATTGCGAAATTGTTCTTCAGTGAGATATATAAGTATATGGGTATGCATATAGGGCAATGCCAATAAGCTAACAGAGGTTTTAAGGCTGTTGAACTATGCGCAATGGGTATACAAATGATTTAATTGATGTATAATAATTCTGTTGATTGAGACTCTTTGTGAGGTGAGTTTTGAAAATATCGGTACAGTTCGAAAAAAAATTTGTATGGTTTTATTTACAATTCACAATATGGAAATGCTTTATCGACATAGAAATAAGCATTTGAATGGCCACCGGAGGGAAATCGATCATGGGTGCAGAAAATAATATTATCATTAATATAGATTTATAACATATGATTTGTTTGGCTACAGTCAGAGGAATATATATCCGCGAATCCAACAAAGTATTTACTTGTTTATTTGTGAATGCGAGAAACTACTTGTGTTTCAAAGAAACAATTATTTTTACTTTTATTAAAATTTAAGAGAAATGTCCTCATTTTAAACTGTATAGCAAACAAAGACACGTTCTCAGTTGGGTTCGACAATTTCTGCATGTTTTACATATTTTCAATAAAGACATACTTTTTTCGTACGCCATTATTGTTTTCTAAGAGCAAAATATATTTTGACCGTGTTTTGATTCAGATATCGTATATTGTTGTAATAAAATTAAATAAAATAAAAAACATGTGATCGACAGGTGGAAAACGCATTTTTCTGCGCGAAAAATAATTTTACCCAATGATTCGATATGATAGGATGTTGCAGATTTGCAGACATCAAATAACAAGCTGAGGTTACTAAAAAATAAACTTTTCTGATTAATAGAGCGATAATCTATGAGTTTTCTTTAGTTAAAATAAAATGTACTTCAATAATCTCAACAAGTTTGATATAAATCTAGCAAAATGTTTGTTTGGGGTCACACCATATTGCTTAAGTTCGTGGAACACATGTGATTGATTCAAAACAAATCGTTGACAAAAATACGGAATGTTTTAGCATTTCCTCCAAAGAAAATATATTTTACTCATGGTAAGCTTAATATTTATTTGAGGTCCAACCATATTGCTCTGATACATGTAAAATATTTGCTTATTTCGAAGAGAAATATCTATGAATAAAAGAATATTGCACGTTATATAATATCAGTTACTTCAAATCAATAAATTCCATTGTTTCCAGTAAGCAAAAATTTCTTTCGCGCCAAGTTATCAATTTTCTTTGGTAATATGTTAATTTTTCCTCAAAAACTATAAATATTTATCAGAGTGTATGCGCTCAATATGTAAGTAAGTTAAAAATTTTCGAAAATTATTGACAACGTTAGTCTATTAGGATGTGTTGGTGTGAGTTTTTATATTTTCCTCACAGATATTTAAAATTTCAGCCACTTGAACATCTTTTCAGGCCAAGTTCAGGTATAATAAATGAATATTATAATAATGTTTTATGCTTGGGGACATAAAACTAGAGATTCCAATATATGCTGCAAAGGTGTTTTTTGTTTAAAAAAACTCATGGCTAGAAGAGAGAAATCGCCTCGCAGCGAGAAATTGTAGCTTATGACTCTGACTCCTTATCCTTGTAAAAAATGTTGTATTATTCTGATACAAAAGGTACTTAGCAGGTCATTATCCAATAAACTAAATATTTAAGCAAAGGAATGAAAACAGTTGGTTTCTTTGCCTGTTTGATATTGTTTAGAAAAAAAACCCTAGCGCATCAGAACCGCTAGAAACACTAATTTTCGAAGAACAGTAGACGATTTGTGCAGATTTCGAGAGTGTATTCTACCACTAACAGCTTTTCCTACTTAAACTAATATACCCCTAGTAATCAAAGACCCTAAGCCAATTTAATTTCGATGACTTCATCGAAAATTACAGTGATAGAAAAATGTTTGTAGCTGCCATCTGAAAAATGTGCAGATCTCAGAAAATTTAAACATGGTTTACTTATTTTCATTGCAAATGTTTGCGAAGAAAATACTTAATGCGCGCATTTATTGGAACGAAAATAACAAAAAGGCTTAGTGCTGGCAGCCCTTTGATAGCACCGAAACAAAAAATATGTCGCATCTGCCTCACGTTGAAGTCAACCTATTCTGCGAGTATTGTATAGATCCAATTACGTATAGAAGTTATTGGGATGCGAAGGAATTTAGGGCTACCATTCGCAAAAGTTTTCAAATTTTCTAAATCTTAATATTTGGTGTTTATTTTCACTATAAGATCACTATGATTTGAAAATTCTATGATAAAATCGCTTACTAAAGGTATGCCCAAAAAATACAAAAACAACCATAGCTGGCAACTCTATCATTGTTTTGTAATTAAATTTCTACTAAAAATTGCCTATAATAAGTTTTATTTGCCATTTGAATTTCGTTTTGATTCCAAGACTGTATTGGAAGCTATAGGGCAAAGAGCTTTATTTTCCTTAGGAATTTTCAAAATTTAAGACACTAAAACTACCATAGCTGGCAGCTCGAATCGAATTTTTCAACCAAATTTCTAACAAACGTGGTTTAAAGTAAGATTCAGCTACTATATATGTGAGTTTCATTTGAATTGAATGACTGAATCAGAATTTATGGGGCCAAAAACAGTTATTTTTCTCAGTGATTTTTCAAAATTGCACCACTGGCACAAAATTGCCCGCATTTCAAAATCACCTCCATCAAACGTGGTCCTATTTACGACCAATATACTTTGTAAATTCCAATTAATTCTGATTTTCGGATCGTGAGTTTCCGTGAACTGAAATTTTTGATGCTAAAAATATAGGTAAATTGGGGAAGGGCTACCAGGCGTGCTTATTGTAAAATTTCAAATGTTTTGCTTTGGCTATGTAGACAAAGCATAAGATTTATATACGAGGGGCCTTATTCTCCAAGGAGCAACATGTTGTCAGGAGAGTCGATGATTTGAAAGTTTTCACTTTCAGCGCCCGCCCTAGCTACAGGGCTGCCAACATACTCAATAAAAACTACACAACTTTACAACTTACTAATACCAATTTTTTCTGAAAGTTTCATTATGATGTAAAAGCTTTCTAAAAAGTAATCGCAATTTAAAACTCAAACTTTCCCGTTATCTTTTTAGGCACCTAGCACATACATGGGGTTAAAAAATTCCAAAACACAACCCAATTCAAATTAAAAACACGTGCAAAATTTATTCCGTTACAAATTTTATTTTTAATTTATTCCGTAAAATTTATTCCGTTTATTGCAAAAACTATTTGTGCACGGAATAATAGGTATAATAAAAATATCACTTAAATGGCCGCCGGCGCCAAAGAATTGAAGATAATTAGCATTTTTACTAATTTTCGAAAAAAAATAGTATTAACTCGTTTCGCCGAAAATTCATATTTCTTTATATATATATATATATATATATATATATATATATATATATATATATATATATATATATATATATATATATATAAATATATATATATATATATATATATATATATATATATATATATATATCTATATATATATAAATAAATATATATATATATATATATATATATATATATATATATATATATATATATATATATATATATATAACATCAAAATGATTAAGGGAGATAATCTCTGGAGTGGCCAATCCGATTGTGATTGTAGTGTATTGTAGTGAATTTTGAGGTACTCCTATATTTCCAAACAGAGTGAATTTTTGTTCAAAAAAAGTGTTGGGAATCATTGTTCTTAGCTTGTTTATGGTAAAGAATTGGAAATTTTGAGCCGTTTGTGGGTGCAGCGTGCCTAAAAGTAGGCAAGGATTTTTTTACTAATGTTCGAAGAACATTAGTATTAAAATCGATTCGGCCAAAAATTCATATTTCTTTATATATATATATATATATCATCAAAAAATTTCAGTGAGATAATCTCGGGAACGCGCCATCCCATTGAGCTGAAACTTTCAGGATACATTGGTGTATATGCAGAATAGGTCCACGTCTCTTTAAATGTCAGTTATTGTTAACCTTTTGGCGCCGGCGGCCATTTAAGTGATATTTTTAATATACCTATTATTTCGTGCACAAATAATTTTCGCAAAAATAAAGTTAACGAAATAAATTTCTAACGTGTTTTACATATGAATCGGATAATGCTTTGGAATTTTTTAACCCTATGTGTGCGCTGGGTGCCTAAAAAGAGGACGGGAAAATTTAAAAATTTTTAAATTTCGATAACTTTTGACAGAGCTATTCAACCATTACGAAATTTTCAAGACATATTAATATTATTTAGTTGTAGATTTGTGTAGCTTTAAATTAGCGTGCTGGCAACCCTGTAGCTAGGGCAGGCAACGAAAGTGAAAACCTCCAAATCATCGTCTCTCTTGAAAAAATGCCGTTTCTTCAAAAAAAAGCCACTCATATATAAATCTTGTGCTTTGTTTACATAACCAAAAAAAAAAAAAGATATGGTATAACGGGCACGCCTGGTAACCCTTGCCCAATTTACCTATATTTTTAGCATCAAAAACTTCTGTTCACGGAAACTCACGATCCGATGAACAGAATGAATTGAAATTTGCAGAATGTATTGGTCTTAAATAGGACCAGGTCTGATAGAAGTGATTTTGAAATGCGGGCGATTCTGTGCCAGTGGTGCCATCTTGAAAAACCACTAAAAAAGATAACTGTTTTTAGCCCTATAAATTCTGATTGAATCGTTCGATTTTGACGAAACTCACACAATTGCTGGACCTTACTTTAAGCCACGTTTGGTAGAAATTTGGTTGAAAAATTCGGTTGGAGCTGCCAGCTATGATAATTTTGGTGCCTTCATTTTGAAAAAAAAAATTTGGAAGTGAAAACATTCAAACCATCGAATATTCAAAAAAATGTCTGTTTCTTACAATAAAATCAATCTGTATATAAATCTTATGTTATATCTACACGTTCAAAATAAAACTTTGGAAATTTCATGTCGGACAAGAACGGTAACCCTCTCCCAGTTAACCTATATTTTTAGCATCAAAAACTTCTGTTCACGGAAACTCACGAACCAATAATCAGATACCATTGAAATTTACAGAATGCATTGGACTTAAGTAGGACCAGGTCTGATAGAAGCAATTTTGAATTGTGGGCAACTCTGTGCCAGTGGTGCCATCTTGAAAAATTCCAAAGAAAAAAACTCCTTTTTGCCCTATGAAATGTGAATAAGTTACCAGATTTTCATGAAATTGGCACAGTAGCTAAACCTAACTCTAATCGCTGTTTGGTGGAAATTTGGTTGAAAAATTTGATTAGTGCTGCCAGCTATGGTAATTTTTGTGTCTTTGGTTTTGAAAATTCGCTCAGGAAAATGAAACTTTTTGCACTATAACTTCCAGTGCAGTCATGAAATCAATACGAATTTCATACAATTAATGAAACCTGTCATAAACATTATTCAGGCCAAATTTGGTTGAAAAGCCACAATAGGGTTGCCAGCTATTGTTGGTTTTGTGTTTAATTGCAATATCTTTATTAAGCGGTTTTATCGTAGAATTTTCAAATGGTAATGATATTGTAGTGACAATAAACAGCAAATATTAAGCTTTCGATCATTTGAAAAAACTCGCTGCAGGTAACCCTAAATTTCTTTATACTCCTATAACTTCGAATGTAATTAAACAACGTGAAGCAGATTTGATATATTTTTGGCTTTGATACTGGCGAAAGGTTGCCAGCACGAGTCGGTTGTGCTACTTTTGTATCAATAAATGCTTACAGTTAGTATACATACCGGAAACATTTACAATGAAAATAAATAACCGATGTTACAATTCGCAAAGTTCTGCAATTTTTTTTGGATCGCAGCCCCAAACACCAACTTCAGTTACAGTGCTGCAGGCACTGAGCATTTTCTTCATTGATGTTATATGAGATGCTGCTTTCAAAATTATGTGAAATAAGCAACTGATAACGAATATAATTAACCCGTGTTTTGCTCTCATAAACGTTGAAATTCATGCCAGTGGTAATATCTGAAACATTCCACCATATGAGTTATAATGCATTCTTGAGACGAAAGAAACACGTGGCATTCGAAACAGTTTGGCCGTAATAAGCAGCTTATGTGGTGGAATATGCACTCAAAACCTGCTCGATTCTTCTACTGTTCTTCGAACATTAGTGTTTCTAGCGGTTCAGGTGCGCTAGAGTTTTTTAAATTTTGATTTGTCATTTCTTCTGACAAAAACATTGGATCATCGTGAAATTCGCAGAGCGTATTGATGTTGACTAAAGTTTAATACACATGGATTTCCAAGGTTGTGCGGGTTACCCTGTAACAGCGGCAGGCTCTTGAAAAAAAATCCTTCAAATCATTGAACCTCCTGAAAAATTTTTGATTTTTGACAAAAAATTCAATTCATTGATAAATTTTAACATTTGTGCATCATGTCAATTTGAAATTTTTAAAATTCCGATTTGCACAAGAACGGCAACCCATCACTAAATTACCTCTATTTTCAGCACTCGAAAGTTCTGTTCACGAGAACTGACGACCGGATTATCCGATCATAATGAAATTCACAGGACATGTTGGTATCAACTAGCACCAGGTCTGATAGAAGTGATTTTGAAATGTGGGCAACCCTGTGGCAGTGGTGCCATCTTGAAAAATCACTGAAAAACAAACAGCCTTTTGGCCTATAACTTCCGATTCAGCCATCAGATTTAAACAAAATTCACACAATATTTGGATCTTACTTAAGGTAATATTTGGTTGAAAAATTAGAACAGGGTTGCCAGCTATGGTGATTTTTGTCTCCTAAATCTTGCAAATTTGCTCAGCAAAATAAAGCTTTTTGCCCTATAACTTCCGGTGCAGTCATGATATCAAAATGAAGTTTATGCAGTAAATAGATTTTGATGTGAGCCAAATGTCATAGGAATTTCGTACAAAAATCGTGGAGTGACCATTTTTGTAATTTTCTGGAATTTCTTTACTGCGCAATTATGTCATTAGATTTGCAATGGGAACGATACTGCAATGCAAATTAACAACAAATATTTACGCTTTAAAAATCTGAAAAGTAGTGAGGGTGGTTACCCTAAAAATTTGTTCACCGGTATAACTTCTAGCGCAATGATTCAATCGAAACGAAATTTATTGGTTGGGTTTTGTTTAACGTGAAGCAGATTTGGTATATATTTTGCTCTGCTGCTGACACAGGGTAACCAGTTTTAGCCATTTTCGTAACTATTGCATCAACAGATGCTTCAAATTACATACTCATATGCAAAGCATTTGCAATAAAACTAAGAAACCAATTTTTAAATTTTCCGAGTTTTGAACATTTTTTGGATGGCAGCTTCAAACGACGTTAACCGCTAAAGCTTTTGACGGAATCCTCCGATGAGAATGAAATTCAAAGGATAAGTTGATTAAAGTATGAGCTTGTGAAGGTAAACTTATTGCTGCTTCGTTGGGAAAATGTTGCCAGCACTGAACATTTTCATCATTTGTGTTATAGTTGAGTTCTGTTGCTTTGAACAAGGAATGGTTGATATGATTCTACAAAAAAAGTGTATTGCTTCTTTCCACATTTTTTTGTCACTCAAAGACAATTTCTTCGAAATTTAGTTTTCTAGCGGTTCAGGTGCGCTAGAGTTTTTTGAGACTTGGACCTATTCTGCATATACATCAATGTATCCTGAAAGTTTCAGTTTAATTGGATGGCGCGTTCCCGAGAAATAGTCGCTGAATTTTTTTGATGATATATATAAATATATATATATATATATATATATATATATATATATATATATATATATATATATATATATATATATATATATATATATATATATATATATATATATATATATATATATATATATGGAAATAGGAATTTCTGGGCAAATCGATTTAATAATAATGTTCTTCCAACATTATTATACTAATAATCATTCGAACATTTTAAAACTAATGTTCTTCGAACAGCCGAGTTTGTTCAAATCATTTTACGATATATGATTTGAAAAGTTCTGCTCGTGGCCAAAAGGGTGTCGTATTTTGAAAAAAGACGCGGTTCCCACATAAGATCTCTCAGGTGCACCTGCATCAAAGAAAGGCAAATCAGAAAGAAGATTTACAAATAATAGGAGTAGCTGGAGACAGGCTGAAAGTGATGCGTAAGTGAAATAACCTTTTTATAATGCGAAAAAAACTCTAGCAAAATAGACAACGCTACAAAAACTGAATATCTAAGAGAAACCGATAAAACTTGTGCACTTGATTTCAGATTTTATGTGCATCAAATATTTAAGATGTGAAAATGTAATGCTTACATATATCACTGCTAAAGTGACCCATAGCCATTCATTTTTACCAAAAATTTAGTAAGCTTGCTCCATATTGAAAGCCGCATGTTTTCATAATTTCGTTTTGATTCGGTAATTGGATCGAAAGTAATAAGAGTTGAAATATTTTGCGGACTGCTGTGTCTCTAATGTATTTTGTGCGTTGCCGTGTAAGCAATATTTTATCGTTTAAGAAATTTAACTTGTTGTATTTTGTCAGCATAAAGTATTCTAAAAATATGCAATCATTTGTTGATAGCATATCTTAGTGGAAGCATGATAAAAATCCTGGATTTTGGCAGCTCTAGCCAACCAGGAGCTCAGGATATTTTGCCTTATATTAAGATCAGTCAACTATGTATATGAAGTTTGTTTCGATTCATTATTTGCTTCTGAGTAATTGGGACCGAAAAATTTAATACGGTTGAAAATATTTGAAGGTATCGCCTCAAACTCGGAGTTGCCAGAATTAAATATCTGTTTTTCCTGTGAAATTTATCAATATTTAATGATACAGTTGTAAGTTTTCGCACACAAAGACTTAAGGTACCCAAAAAACTGGTCGTTTGTTTGAGGCTTACCACCGTTGTGAGAGAAGGAATTTTAAAAATATTTAACTCTCAGGGTGGTTCTTCTAAATGAGACAAAAAAACTCAATAGTTTGAATGATAATTTTCATGTGCTTGCTGTAGCTATAAAGTTACGTGGACATTCACTGCACAGAAACAAAAAACATGGATGTGTCCAGTAAATTTCATAATAATTTGATGGCCCTGTCTGAAGTTATCAGAACTAAAAGTTTCAAAAGATTTCTACGCCTACTTGTAAGCACTTATTGCACGCACAGGGTTCATATCGTATACTTTTGTATAAATATAAGTAGGAATAACAATAAAATACACGCTGCTAGGATGAAAATTAAAATTAACTTTGGAAAGACTTTTGGACTTATTCCACATACGCATCTATGCATTTATCAATTTTCAGCTTCAGTTTATGACACAACCATGCAATCTATTATACTTACTGTATGAGATAAACTAATGAAATCTACGACAAACATTCTCGGGTCTGGCGCTTGAAGCTGACACAGAGTTTCATTAACAAATTGACAATCAATGCTTACGAGTTTGGAGATATTAATTCCACGATCCACTTAACTTTGGATTTGACTCAGATATTCTAACTCATTCAGAGTTAGGTTAACTGTAATAACCGGCCCATTGTGCTCTAGCAACTAGATTGCAGGACATTTTGAATATTTCAGAGAATAAAAACGTATACTCGTTTATATGTACATGTATATACAGTGACTCACACGTCTAATCGGATGACGAATGGAAAAAATTTCAATTGTGTAGTTTGGAGTGAATAAATTTGACAGATATATCACATTACATATCAATTAAAAGGAAATTTTGGGCAGTTGTATTATTTGTTGGAAAAATTCTAATAACTAAAACTGTTAATTCAACAAAATAATAAAAACCACTCCATTTCAGATTTGAATGCCACACGACTAACCGGGAAAATTAAAGTTTACATTGATTCTTCTATTTTGTAGCATAGCCTTTATTCTTAATTACTTTTTACAGTCTATAAATTTGAGGATTTATAAAAACCCAAGTCTCTAAAATATCACCTTCAAGAACGTTAATATTTGAGTAGTTTTTTGATATATTCTAGGTTCAACCTCTTGCAGAATATGCTCAAAAATATTCAGGCCTGGGGACTGAGGTGGTGTATGTAATACGCGGGGATAATTATACAGCAACTAGGATTCCGCAATCTATGATTGATGTTTCGAATCATTGTCTTGATAATAAATAAAATCATCCGGAATACGCAAATAATTGCAACAAGTTTTCACAATCACTTTTATAATATTTACAAACTGAAATCGATCTATTATATTTTGAATAAAATAGAGAGCTTCCATTCTTGCAGCAGAAATGCTACCCCTGACCATTATAGAGCTTCACCCATGCTTTAATTTAGCCTTTTAATATTTGGCAAGCAAGCTTTAATTGGTAATCGCCATATAAATCTGGGGCCATCACATCCTTGTAAATTAAATTTTCTCTCATTGGTAAAAAGTACCTGCAATATAAAAAATATTAAAAACATATTTGTAGTAAAGTATAACTTATTACTCTTTTCCAAAACTCAGGGTGGCTAATTAAGTGGGCTTCAAAAAAGCGTTTAATATACTTTTTATCGTTTGCAGTTGTTTTTCCACTTTGGCCCTTTCTACTTTTATTACTCGCTCGGTTTTCTATTTCAAATTTTCTAATGATTTTGTGTACGGCTGAAATGCTCCTGTGTACAATATTTGCAATTCCTTTTAAAGCTTTCTCTTCATTCGCAAGGTGGGAAATACAGTTCCTCATTTCCAGTGGTCTGAGCTTCCTTAAAATAGCCATAGTACAACTTCACTTTGAGAGAAGTTCGAAAAATCTGCTAAATTCTACGTAAATTAATATATGTATATAACTGTATGTTGCAAAAAGTACCAAAATACGACTACGGGAGCTTATAAAATGCGCTATCCGCTTATTAGTGTGGCATATAACTCTGAGTTGCAGTAAATCTTATAGTTTTGTTGAATTAACAGTTACAGTTTTTATAATTTTTGTAAAAAATAATAAACGTAGACAAAATCTCCATTTCATCGATATGTAATATGGTCTTTTTAGCGAATTTATTTACAATGAACAGCATAATTGAAAATTTTTGCCTTCGTCATCCGGTAAGACGTGTGAGTAACTGTATCTATATATATGTATATATATATATATATATATATATATATATATATATATATATATATATATATATATAAATATATGTAAATATATGTATATATATATATATATATATATATATATATATATATATATATATATATATATATATATATACATATATATATATATATGTATATATATATATATATATATATATATATATATATATATATATATATATATATGTGTATATATATATATATAAATATATATATATGTATATATATATATATATATATATATATATATATATATATATTTATATATATATATATATATATATATATATATATATATATATATATTTATACATATATATATATATATATATATATATATATATATATATATATATATTTATACATATATATATATATATATATATATATATATATATATATATATATTTATACATATATATATATATATATATATATATATATATATATATATATATATATATATATATATATATATATATATATATATATATATATATATATATATATACATATAGACTTGGAAAATCTATAAAATACTTATTGACAAACATTTACGGCTATATTGAAAGGGCAAAAGAATTGATAACTGATGCAAATTAAACTGGAATGGCGAATTTGGATGATATCAAGCACTATTTTTATGCACGCATTTTAAACAGTGTTCATAATTTATATTACTTTTCAGCATGATATATAGTAAAAAAAGAACGGACAGCG
>OZ022264.1:129153883-129158883 GCA_963978885.1 Nemotelus pantherinus | reverse complement strand
TGCGCAATGGGTATACAAATGATTTAATTGATGTATAATAATTCTGTTGATTGAGACTCTTTGTGAGGTGAGTTTTGAAAATATCGGTACAGTTCGAAAAAAAATTTGTATGGTTTTATTTACAATTCACAATATGGAAATGCTTTATCGACATAGAAATAAGCATTTGAATGGCCACCGGAGGGAAATCGATCATGGGTGCAGAAAATAATATTATCATTAATATAGATTTATAACATATGATTTGTTTGGCTACAGTCAGAGGAATATATATCCGCGAATCCAACAAAGTATTTACTTGTTTATTTGTGAATGCGAGAAACTACTTGTGTTTCAAAGAAACAATTATTTTTACTTTTATTAAAATTTAAGAGATCTGTCCTCATTTTAAACTGTATAGCAAACAAAGACACGTTCTCAGTTGGGTTCGACAATTTCTGCATGTTTTACATATTTTCAATAAAGACATACTTTTTTCGTACGCCATTATTGTTTTCTAAGAGCAAAATATATTTTGACCGCGTTTTGATTCAGATATCGTATATTGTTGTAATAAAATTAAATAAAATAAAAAACATGTGATCGACAGGTGGAAAACGCATTTTTCTGCGCGAAAAATAATTTTACCCAATGATTCGATATGATAGGATGTTGCAGATTTGCAGACATCAAATAACAAGCTGAGGTTACTAAAAAATAAACTTTTCCGATTAATAGAGCGATAATCTATGAGTTTTCTTTAGTTAAAATAAAATGTACTTCAATAATCTCAAAAAATTTGATATAAATCTAGCAAAATGTTTGTTTGGGGTCACACCATATTGCTTAAGTTCGTGGAACACATGTGATTGATTCAAAACAAATCGTTGACAAAAATACGGAATGTTTTAGCATTTCCTCCAAAGAAAATATATTTTACTCATGGTAAGCTTAATATTTATTTGAGGTCCAACCATATTGCTCTGATACATGTAAAATATTTGCTTATTTCGAAGAGAAATATCTATGAATAAAAGAATATTGCACGTTATATAATATCAGTTACTTCAAATCAATAAATTCCATTGTTTCCAGTAAGCAAAAATTTCTTTCGCGCCAAGTTATCAATTTTCTTTGGTAATATGTTAATTTTTCCTCAAAAACTATAAATATTTATCAGAGTGTATGCGCTCAATATGTAAGTAAGTTAAAAATTTTCGAAAATTATTGACAACGTTAGTCTATTAGGATGTGTTGGTGTGATTTTTTATATTTTCCTCACAGATATTTAAAATTTCAGCCACTTGAACATCTTTTCAGGCCAAGTTCAGGTAAAATAAATGAATATTATAATAATGTTTTATGCTTGGGGACATAAAACTAGAGATTCCAATATATGCTGCAAAGGTGTTTTTTATTTAAAAAAAACTCATGGCTAGAAGAGAGAAATCGCCTCGCAGCGAGAAATTGTAGCTTATGACTCTGACTCCTTATCCTTGTAAAAAATGTTGTATTATTCTGATACAAAAGGTACTTAGCAGGTCATTATCCAATAAACTAAATATTTAAGCAAAGGAATGAAAACAGTTGGTTTCTTTGCCTGTTTGATATTGTTTAGAAAAAAAACCCTAGCGCATCAGAACCGCTAGAAACACTAATTTTCGAAGAACAGTAGAGGATTTGTGCAGATTTCGAGAGTGTATTCTACCACTAACAGCTTTTCCTACTTAAACTAATATACCCCTAGTAATCAAAGACCCTAAGCCAATTTAATTTCGATGACTTCATCGAAAATTACAGTGATAGAAAAATGTTTGGAGCTGCCATCTGAAAAATGTGCAGATCTCAGAAAATTTAAACATGGTTTACTTATTTTCATTGCAAATGTTTGCGAAGAAAATACTTAATGCGCGCATTTATTGGAACGAAAATAACAAAAAGGCTTAGTGCTGGCAGCCCTTTGATAGCACCGAAACAAAAAATATGTCGCATCTGCCTCACGTTGAAGTCAACCTATTCTGCGAATATTGTATCGATCCAATTACGTATAGAAGTTATTGGGATGCGAAGGAATTTAGGGCTACCATTCGCAAAAGTTTTCAAATTTTCTAAATCTTAATATTTGGTGTTTATTTTCACTATAAGATCACTATGATTTGAAAATTCTATGATAAAATCGCTTACTAAAGGTATGCCCAAAAAATACAAAAACAAACATAGCTGGCAACTCTATCATTGTTTTGTAATTAAATTTCTACTAAAAATTGCCTATAATAAGTTTTATTTGCCATTTGAATTTCGTTTTGATTCCAAGACTGTATTGGAAGCTATAGGGCAAAGAGCTTTATTTTCCTTAGGAATTTTCAAAATTTAAGACACCAAAACTACCATAGCTGGCAGCTCGAATCGAATTTTTCAACCAAATTTCTAACAAACGTGGTTTAAAGTAAGATTCAGCTACTATATATGTGAGTTTCATTTGAATTGAATGACTGAATCAGAATTTATGGGGCCAAAAACAGTTATTTTTCTCAGTGATTTTTCAAAATTGCACCACTGGCACCAAATTGCCCGCATTTCAAAATCACTTCCATCAAACGTGGTCCTATTTACGACCAATATACTTTGTAAAATCCAATTAATTCTGATTTTCGGATCGTGAGTTTCCGTGAACCGAAATTTTTGATGCTAAAAATATAGGTAAATTGGGGAAGGGCTACCAGGCGTGCTTATTGTAAAAAAATGTTTTGCTTTGGCTATGTAGACAAAGCATAAGATTTATATACGAGGGGCCGTATTCTCCAAGAAGCAACATGTTGTCAGGAGAGTCGATGATTTGAAAGTTTTCACTTTCAGCGCCTGCCCTAGCTACAGGGCTGCCAACATACTCAATAAAAACTACACAACTTTACAGCTTACTAATACCAATTTGTTCTGAAAGTTTCATTATGATGTAAAAGCTTTCTAAAAAGTAATCGCAATTTAAAAAATTTCAAACTTTCCCGTTATCTTTTAAGGCACCTAGCACATACATACATGGGGTTAAAAAATTCCAAAACATAACCCAATTCAAATTAAAAACACGTGCAAAATTTATTCTGTTACCTTCATATTTCTTTATATATATATATATATATATATATATATATATATATATATATATATATATATATATATATATATATATATATATATATATATATATATATATATATATATATATATATATATATATATCTATATATATATATATATCATCAAAATGATTAAGGGAGATTATCTCTGGAGTGGCCAATCCGATTGTGATTGTAGTGTATTGTAGTGAATTTTGAGGTACTCCTATATTTCCAAGCAGAGTGAATTTTGGTTCAAAAAAAGTATTGGGAATCATTGTTCTTAGCTTGTTTATGGTAAAGAATTGGAAATTTTGAGCCGTTTGTGGGTGCAGCGTGCCTAAAAGTAGGCAAGGATTTTTTTTCAAATTTTGATTTGTCATTACTTCTGACAAAAACATTGGATCATCGTGAAATTCGCAGAGCGTATTGATGTTGACTAAAGTTTAATACACATGGATTTCCAAGGTAGTGCGGATTACCCTGTAGCAGCGGCAGGCTCTTGAAAAAAAATCTTTCAAATCATTGAACCTCCTGAAAAATTTTTGATTTTTGACAAAACATTCAATTCATTGATAAATTTTAACGTTTGTGCATCATGTCAATTTGAAATTTTTTAAATTCCGATTTGCACAAGAACGGCAACCCATCACTAAATTACCTCTATTTTCAGCACTCGAAAGTTCTGTTCACGAGAACTGACGACCGGATTATCCGATCATAATGAAATTCACAGGACATGTTGGTATCAACTAGCACCAGGTCTGATAGAAGTGATTTTGAAATGTGGGCAACCCTGTGGCAGTGGTGCCATCTTGAAAAATCACTGAAAAACAAACAGCCTTTTGGCCTATAACTTCCGATTCAGCCATCAGATTTAAACAAAATTCACACAATATTTGGATCTTACTTAAGGTAATATTTGGCTGAAAAATTAGAACAGGGTTGCCAGCTATGGTGATTTTTGTCTCCTAAATCTTGCAAATTTGCTCAGCAAAATAAAGCTTTTTGCCCTATAACTTCCGGTGCAGTCATGATATCAAAATGAAGTTCATGCAGTAAATAGATTTTGATGTGAGCCAAATGTCATAGGAATTTCGTACAAAAATCGTGGAGTGACCATTTTTGTAATTTTCTGGAATTTCTTTACTGCGCGATTATGTCATTAGATTTGCAAATGGAAACGATCCTGCAATGAAAATTAACAACAAATATTAACGCTTTAAAAATTTGAAAAGTAGTGAGGGTGGTTACCCTAAAAATTTGTTCACCGGTATAACTTCTAGCGCAATGATTCAATCGCTGACACTGACGCTGACACAGGGTAACCAGTTTTAGCCATTTTCGTAACTATTGCATCAACAGATGCTTCAAATTACATACTCATATGCAAAGCATTTGCAATAAAACTAAGAAACCAATTTTTAAATTTTCCGAGTTTTGAACATTTTTTGGATGGCAGCTTCAAACAACGTTAACCGCTAAAGATTTTGACGGAATCCTCCGATGAGAACGAAATTCAAAGGATAAGTTGATTTAAGTATGAGCTTGTGAAGGTAAACTTATTGCTGCTTCGTTGGGAAAATGTTGCCAGCACTGAACATTTTCATCATTTGTGTTATAGTTGAGTTCTGTTGCTTTGAACAAGGAATGGTCGATATGATTCTACGAAAAAAGTGTATTGCGTCTTTCCACATTTTTTTGTCACTCAAAGACAATTTCTTCGAAATTTAGTTTTCTAGCGGTTCAGGTGCGCTAGAGTTTTTTGAGACTTGGACCTATTCTGCATATACATCAATGTATCCTGAAAGTTTCAGTTTAATTGGATGGCGCGTTCCCGAGAAATAGTCGCTGAATTTTTTTGATGATATATATAAATATATATATATATATGTATATATATATATA
>OZ022264.1:129116383-129148883 GCA_963978885.1 Nemotelus pantherinus | reverse complement strand
TTTAAATGACCCAGTCGAAACTCATAAGGGGGTAAGCTATTAAAATCATAAGGGTTGTACAGTTCTCTCAACGCGAAAAGTAGAAATTGTTTTTGTATTGACTCGAGTCTGTCACTGTAGGTTTCAAAAGCGGGATTCCAGCTAATGCAAGCGTATTCGAGAATAGGACGTACAAGTGAAGTGTATAAGGATCTTGTGACCCACAGACTATGGAATTCTTTGGCACGTCTTTTGATGAAACCTAGCTGTTTGTTCGCACGAGGAAGCATTTTATCAAAGTGTAAGGTGAAGCGGAGTTTTTCATCTAAGATAACACCGAGGTCAGCAATGTTATCAACTCGGGTTAGCATATTATTGCCGAGAAAGTACGTATTGTGTGTGACCGTGCATTTCCTGGAAAAACTAATAACTTGGCATTTGCTGATATTGAGAGAGAGCTTGTTTATATTGCACCACTGATCAAGTGAATTAAACTTGGATTGGAGAAAGGGGGCATCCGATTTCGATTCAATAGTCTGATAAAGTTTGAGATCGTCTGCATAGAGTAAATGAGGTATGCCTGCTAGGACGTCAGATAAGTCAGAAATAAATATATTAAAAAGAAGTGGGCCAAGATGGCTACCTTGGGGTACACCAGAGGTAGCACTAACGTTTTTCGATAAAAATCCTTGAAATTTTACACATTGTGTGCGATCGCGAAGGTAGGAGGTCAGCCAGCTGAGTAAAGACCCGGCAATACCAAATTTCTGAAGCTTTAGAATCAAGGTAGAATGGTCAACTCTGTCAAACGCCTTACTGAAGTCAGTGTAAACTGCGTCAATTTGGTATCCTTTTTCCATTTTGCATAGAACTTCAGAGATTAGAATTGTCAAATTCGTGGTAGTTGAGCGACCTTTTCTAAAGCCATGTTGTTGCTCGTTCAAACGGGAATCAACAAGCGGAGAAAGTTTATCGTATACCACCTTTTCGAAAAGTTTCGGAATCGAAGACAAAATGGCAATGCCCCTATAATTTCGGATACAGCGTCGATCACCATTTTTGAATATGGGTGTGACATACGAAAGCTTCCAACAGAATGGGAAAATTCCCGACGAAAGTGATCTATTAAAGAAAATATGCAAGGGATCTATAAGCTGCTCTACACACTTGCGCAAGAAGATCGGAGGAAGAAAATCAGGCCCAGGGCCTTTGTTGCAGTCGAGATCCAAAATAGCTTTACGTATTTTATCACGGGAAATTTCTAAATGGTTCACAAAAGCTGTTGAAGCTGAATCAGCGGAAGAAAGGTGTGAGTTTGATGGGTCTGGTGCATTGAAAATTTCTTGGAAACTATCAGCAAATAGGTCACATATCTCTTTAGGAGAGGAAGACGTTATATTATTAAGAAACATGGACGATGGATAGCCAGTAGTTTTTCGCTTCACATTAACAAAATCAAAGAATTTTTTCGGGTCGCGGACTATATTTTCGCCGGTTGTTCTAATGTAAGTGTCATAAGCCTCATGAGACTTTGCCAAAAATTGCTTAGCAACTTCATTATATTCTTCCTGAATAGCAGGAATAACATCGGTATTTTCTTTAATAAGCTTATAAAGTTTGTTCCTACGATTTTGCATATGCCTAAGGTCCCTATCAAGCCATGGCTCAGACAATTTATTCTTTTTTTTTATCTTTGGAACATATCTTTCAACGGCGTCAAATATTTTGTTGTAAAAAGAGGAAATGGCTGTCTCGAGATCTTGTGTTGAAAGAGTAGTCGACCAATCAGTAGTATCAAGAACATGTTTAATGCTTTCATAATCAGCATTACGGAAGTCAAATACAATTGAGTTATTGTAAGTTTTCAAGCAAGTGGAATCTGGAGTGGAAAGTTCGACTGACAGTGCTGTATGGTGTAAACTATTGCAAAAAAGATGCTCTGCGTCACTAGTTGGACTAACCACTACTTCGTCATAAGCATTTGTGAAAACAAGATCTAACCAATTACCATTTTGGTTAGGAGTTTGGGAAACCTGCTGCAAATCATTACCATAAAAGGCACTCGCAAGATTGAAATCGTTGGTGTCTACAAGGTTTACGGGGAGAAGGTAAGAGTCATTTTCATCCGGAACAAAGCAAAGATTCGGACGATTGAAGTCACCCAAAACTATTATTTTATCTTTTTCGCTAAGTGATGTTGCTAATGAAGATATTGTGTCACAAAAATTGCTGTAGATGGACTCGTCAGATCTAGGGGGGATGTAGACAACAGCGATGTAAATTGAGTTGTTATTAGTGGAGATGCGAATAATTATACATTGGAAGAAAACATTTGGAGTGGTATCTACAAGCTCACTTGAAAGTGTGTTGCTAACAGCAAGTAAGACACCACCACCTCGCGACTGACCTGTAGGACAATAATCACGGTCGCTTCTGTAAATAGTCCAACTACTATCAAGAATCTCCTCATTCTTATGAGAGGCATTAAGCCAAGTTTCGGTGATGGCGAGTAAATTAAAATGGCACGATTTGGCGTCAAGGTACAATTTACTTAGTTTGCCTCTCATACCACCACAATTGTGGTAAAAAAGTTTGAGGCTTTTCTGAGATCGGTTAGGAAAAATGCCTAAAAGGGTTGCCTGATCTTCGAAGAGATTCAGATGTCATATTACTACCATTAGAAGAATAATTTATATTGCTCGTAGAAGGAGCTAAGTTTGCGGCGGCCTGACTGGAAACCTTGGAGGAGTGTTTATTAGCAGCGTTGGTGCACCTGCTTGAGGGAGAAGATGCCGTGTTAACTGCTGGGGATATCAGTGCATTACTATTATTATGAGTAAAAGCATTGGAACAGTCAGATAAGGAAGAATTATCAGTTGTCATTGAAAATTGGGACTGAGTACGTGATGAGCGAGTTTTATGGGTGGAAGGAAATTGGGTAAAGGTGTGACTAGGGATACAATTTTTTCTTACAATTTTTTGTTTTTTCTTATACCTAGTTTTGTCGGTGATGTTTCTCCAGGGGCTGAATGTCACTCCTTTCCAATTGATGGAGCTGTTGTTTCCACTCAAGCAAGTAAAAAGCCAGGCATATTTTGATGGGATGAAGACCTTACACCGTCTTGAGGATATATGTTTACGCTGGGATAAAAATTTAACTTCGTAGTCGTTTATATGAAAATCCGCTTCGAGAATCTTTCCCAACCATTCATCGTCAGCAGAATAAGGAATCCCTTTCACAAAGAATGCACTTTTGTTTACTGAAGTCGTTAAATTGGAAGACGTTCTCTTATTGTGAAGAATATCGTTCGTTTTTTTTTATTTTTTGTATACGATTCTGCCAATCGTTTTGGGACCAAAAAGTACCGAACTTGTAAATTGGTGTTTCACCGTTGAGGTTCGAAAATTTTTGCTGAATAGATGGAGTTGTACCCTCAGCTAGATTCCTTATAGGTGATGTTGCTTTGTCCTGCGTCCTCGTATTCATAGCCGTTGTGTTATTATTTATTTCCAACGTTGTGTTAAGGAGCTCCTGATGGAGTGTTATCTCATTCGCTAATAAATCTTCGTCTGCATCATTTCTTGAGGTTTTGCAATGACGGTCTAAATCCTCCAACTTTCTGCTGATATCAGCTAATTTTAGTTGTTGCTCAGAAAAAGCGTCTGTGAGTCTGTCAGTTTGCATTTTTAACGTTCGTGAAAATTGTTCAAAATTTACAAGCGTACCTTTGTTGTTTGTTTGGCAAGTATCATTAGCGTTATTGAGAGTGGACAAATTCGATGCAATGGAACCCATTTTATCAATTAGAGTATCCATTTTCTTCCCAAGCGTGTCAAAAGACTTTCCGTGGCTAATACTGTTCGATTTAGAAAATGTAGACGCCAGACCATCGATATGACTTGATATTTCCGACAGGAATTCTTCATTTGCTCGCGCTTGTGCAAGTTGCTTGGATATGATATTGTCTTTTTCCGAATTAAGTGTCCCAATATAGCTAATTAAGTTGTCGTACATAATTTTTAAGAGTCTTTCAATATTTTGGCAATCTGTACAGATAAAATGACTCTCGAGATACGGGTGGAACCAATCTCTGGGAGCACCCATGCAGGCACCGTGCAACTTCCTATTGCAGAAAGCTTTGCATATCACGAATTTCATCGTGTTGTCGAATGCAAAGCAATTATGTATATACAGTGACTCACACGTCTAATCGGATGACGAATGGAAAAAATTTCAATTGTGTAGTTTGGAGTGAATAAATTTGACAGATATATCATATTACATATCAATTAAAAGGAAATTTTGGGCAGTTGTATTATTTGTTGGAAAAATTCTAATAACTAAAACTGTTAATTCAACAAAATAATAAAAACCACTCCATTTCAGATTTGAATGCCACACGACTAACCGGGAAAATTAAAGTTTACATTGATTCTTCTATTTTGTAGCATAGCCTTTATTCTTAATTACTTTTTACAGTCTATAAATTTGAGGATTTATAAAAACCCAAGTCTCTAAAATATCACCTTCAAGAACGTTAATATTTGAGTAGTTTTTTGATATATTCTAGGTTCAACCTCTTGCAGAATATGCTCAAAAATATTCAGGCCTGGGGACTGAGGTGGTGTATGTAATACGCGGGGATAATTATACAGCAACTAGGATTCCGCAATCTATGATTGATGTTTCGAATCATTGTCTTGATAATAAATAAAATCATCCGGAATACGCAAATAATTGCAACAAGTTTTCACAATCACTTTTATAATATTTACAAACTGAAATCGATCTATTATATTTTGAATAAAATAGAGAGCTTCCATTCTTGCAGCAGAAATGCTACCCCTGACCATTATAGAGCTTCACCAATGCTTTAATTTAGCCTTTTAATTTTTTGCCAAGCAAGCTTTAATTGCTAATCGCCATATAAATCTGGGTCCATCACATCCTTGTAAATTAAATTTTCTCTCATTGGTAAAAAGTACCTGCAATATAAAAAATATTAAAAACATATTTGTAGTAAAGTATAACTTATTACTCTTTTCCAAAACTCAGGGTGGCTAATTAAGTGGGCTTCAAAAAAGCGTTTAATATACTTTTTATCGTTTGCAGTTGTTTTTCCACTTTGGCCCTTTCTACTTTTATTACTCGCTCGGTTTTCTATTTCAAATTTTCTAATGATTTTGTGTACGGTTAAAATGCTCCTGTGTACAATATTTGCAATTCCTTTTAAAGCTTTCTCTTCATTCGCAAGGTGGGAATTACGGTTCCTCATTTCCAATGGTCTGAGCTTCCTTAAAATAGCCATAGTACAACTTCACTTTGAGAGAAGTTCGAAAAATCTGCTAAATTCTACGTAAATTAATATATGTATATAACTGTGTGTTGCAAAAAGTACCAAAATACGACTACGGGAGCTTATAAAATTTGCTATCCGCTTATTAGTGTGGCATATAACTCTGAGCTGCAGTAAATCTTATAGTTTTGTTGAATTAACAGTTACAGTTTTTATAATTTTTGTAAAAAATTATAAAAGTAGGCAAAATCTCCATTTCATCGATATGTAATATGGTCTTTTTAGCGAATTTATTTACAATGAACAGCATAATTGAAAATTTTTGCCTTCGTCATCCGGTAAGACGTGTGAGTAACTGTATATATATATATATATATATATATATATATATATATATATAATTATATATATAAATATATATATACCATATATATATATATATATATATATATATATATATATATATATATATATATATATACATATATACTTGGAAAATCTATAAAATACTTATTGACAAACATTTACGGCTATATTGAAAGGGCAAAAAAATTGATAACTGATGCAAATTAAACTGGAATGGCGAATTTGGATGATATGAAGCACTATTTTATGGACGCATTTTAAACACTGTTAATAATTTATGTTACTTTTCAGCATGATATATACTGAAAAAAGAACGGACAGCGCAAATCTTCCCCTGGTTGACCAGTGTACGCAAACTGAAGTCAATCATGTCATAGAACAATATCGAGTGAAAGTAAAGCTGTTAAAAAAAAGTCTAGGGCATCAGAATCGCTAGTAAACTAATTTTCAAAGAAGCTATCTTAGAGGGATTTGAAAATCTGTGAAAACGTTATACGCATGATACAATGAGAACAAGGTTATCCATTGCGCATGTCTATCACTATCCCATTCTCGCGCTGGTGACAACTGTGAGTGATTTGCCTTTAAGCTAATGTAAAATTGGGCAACTTCAAGGATGGCGTTTGGGGTGTTAATGGAGAGATATTTTGATTTTTATGCTGGGTTTGAATGGTTGGTATGTGTTTTTAAATGTTCTAGAAAATCTCAAGGAAAAAGCTATTGTACAATGCACAATTATGAAAAACTCAATAGCTTATTTTTCGAAAGAAAATGTTGAATGCACTCACTTAAACGAATCATTTAGAGTGTTTTTATGGGTACGATGCTAGTTGTATGTACGTGCGATGTTGGGTTGCAGATTCATGTAGCTCGATAGATGCAAATGTGCATAGATGGAAATGCGCATTGAAAAATATGATGTACTTGATAGATAATAATTATGTTAGTTGCGGTTGTTGGTCAGGTGTGTTTTGAAAATATTGGAACAGTTTGAAACAATGTTGGTATTTTGTTATTAGCATCGCACATTCGGGAAATGCTTTATTGAAAAAATTAAAAAAGTTGATGTTAAGATGGGGATTCTTCCAGCCCGGTAGGGTATAAGATGTAAATATGGATTGAGAAATAATGCTTCAGTGAGATATATATGTATTTGCGTATGCATATAAGACAATGCAACTGAGCTAATTGAGGATATAAGGTTGTTTAATTATGCGCAAAGTACATACATATGATTTAATTGTTGTTCAATAATTCTGTTGATTGACGTTATTTGTGAGGTGCATTTTGAAGATATCGGTGCGGTAAGCAAATAGATTTGTATTTTGTTATTAACACCGCACAATATGGAAGTACTTTTTTGGCACAGAAATAAGGATTTGAATGGCCACCGAAAGGTAATTGTTGTGAGCGAAAAAATAATAAACTTGATGTTAAGAAGGGGATTTATGCAACCGGAGCGGGTAATAGATGTAAATATGGATTGAGAAATTATGCTTCAGTGAAATATATCTATGTATGTGCGTATGCATATAGGGCAAGGCCAATGAGCTAATTAAAGATTTAATGTTTTTGAATTATGCGCAAAGTGCCTACATATGATTAAATTAATGTATAACAATGATGTTGATTCAGGTTCTTTGCCAGGTGCATTTTCAAGACATCGGTACAGTTTGAAAATATATTTGCATTGTGTTATTAACACCGCACAGTATTAAAATGCTTTATTGACATATAAATAAGCATATGAAGCATATAAGCATATTATAATAATTATATATTATAATAATAAGCATATAAGCATATTATTTTTAAATTTTCCGAGTTTTGAACATTTTTCGGATGGCAGCCTCAAACAACGTATAACCGCTGAAACTTTCGATGAAATCCTCCGATGAGAACGAAATTCAAAGGATAAGTTGATTTGAGTATGAGCTTGTTATGGTAAACTTATTGCTGCTTCGTTGAGAAAGTGTTGCCAGCACTGAACATTTTCAACATTTGTGTTATAGTTGAGTTTTGTTGCTTGAGGTAAGGAATGGTTGATATGATTCTACAAAAAAGTGTATTACGTCTTTCCACATTTTTTTGTCACTCAAAGACAATTTCTTCGAAAGTTAGTTTTCTAGTGGTTCTGATGCGTTGGTTTTTTTTACTTTAGCAACAAGCCCGATACATACACAGCGGTTGGTAGCGATCGCCCTCATCGTATATCCTAATTCAATATTTCGATCGATTTTCGCAAAGCGACACTAAATTTTTTTAGTCATTTTTCAAATTCTATAAAAACGAGAAAACTTTAAGTTAAATCGAAAGAAAAATGTTATAATTATACGAACAACATTAGCATTTACTTCAAAGTAAATTAAAACTGCTGAAATTCAAATAACAATCAGGTTGAAATTGCTGTCTATCAAAACAAATTTCGTGCACGCAAAAGTGTTCACAATACTGAATTGAAATAAAAACTAGTTTTAAACACATGCATGGAGACGCCAATGTTTACTCGACTGTCGTATCTTCTTGTAAAAAATTGTTTGAATGCGATACTTACAGTGTTTCGTAGAGAAATTCGAGCTGAGTGCATAATGATAGAAAATCGTGAACAGTTTCGCGTGTCACTGGATATATATATAAATATATATATATATATATATATATATATATATATATATATATATATATATATATATATATATATATTTATACATATATATATATATATATATATATATAGAAATATATATAAATATATATATATATATATATATATATATATATATATATATATATATATATATATATATATATATATATATATATCTATTTATAGAAGAATGCAATTTTGGCCAAAGTGATTTTAATACTAATATTCTTCTTCGAACATAAGTAAAAATGAATATTTACGGAAAAAACATTTTCCTCTTTAGCAGCCACGACAACAAGCAATTCATTTTGAATTCGGAAGCACATTCGATACTAAATAAAATTCATTGATCCGCTGTTGACGTGATTTACTTGACATCAATAGTAATATATTTGCACCAAAAAAGTTAAACTTTCATTTTACCATATTTCATGCCGCCCTTATCTTACAAACACATTTCAGCTTCTCGCTCATTCAACTATGCCAGAAGCCAAAAAATGTTTCATTTCTCTGGAGCCATTTCGTATCCATTCTTTTATATCTATGCAATAGCCTATGCAGACTACATGCATATAAGCATTCAAAAGTTCATCGGCAGGAATTCGAATGAGCGGCAGATCTCGATTCGTGGCTTGCGTCATAGACTTGTTTGGGAAAATTATGTCACCAACACGTGTATAAATTTGATGCCACACGCATTTCATACCTAACGCTTGTTAGTTCTTGGATCGTAATGCTCCTAGATACGCCTACGTTACGAGCTTGAGGGTTTCATCAAGATTTCTAATATACTTTCGTTATTTATGAGGGATGCTTTTATTCAATATTTCTTCCTCCTTGAGAGAGCATTAAAATGAAACTTGATGTACTTCTCTACCCTTTACAGTCATGGCAAGGGTCGGACTTTGCTATCTGGCGTTATGTTGCAAAGCGCCTTATATCCGAAGGTATTTTACGACTTTGGCATTTATTCTCATTTTTATGCCTAAATTTATATGTCGAATACTCGCCTGTATAAGACCTTTGGCATTTATATAAAGAAATAATAAGAAACGATGCGTGCCATTTGGGAACTTCGTGACCAGAGCTGCGTTTGTGTAATCTTAAAACAGTTTCTGAAATAACATTTGGGAGTCTATTAACAAATAGAAATAGCTTTTGATCCTTATCAATGTTTGTTCTTAGTCTACAATATCGCAGCATAATGCAATAGGTGCACTTAAATAGCTTACATATGTTTTGCTATTGAAATTCATACCAAACTATGGTGCTTTAGTGGATTTAACGTATCGGACACCTTTGCGAGAACTGAAAATACAAGTATTGAAAGCGACGAACAACTGTGGAAATAAATATATTGTCTCGACTACACTCATATATGAAATCACTACGAACGTAGCATATATATATTTTTTCAAACAAAAGATGCAGCTTTTTATACCCAGAGGTGTCACAAAAGTTCCTCATATCAATGTTTACAATAGGTACAAAATGCCATTATCAGTTCATAAATGCATGTATACGGAATCTAGCGAGTTTGCCGTCTTGTTTCGTTTGAGGCTCACTTCAATAATTCAAATTTATACCTCAGTGTGAACTAAGATCTATAAAATGAAGCGTTGTGAAACTTTTCTCAACAATTGATAGCAGCTATTTTTTATGTTACATATAAATTCATATGTTATATAAAAATCTTAACTGTAGCTAATGAAATGCTGTGAGCTGGATCTGTACAAGGCTAAAAATGGATTATACATAACGTGACCATTTATTTTTTTGGTCAAATAGGGTCGCCTGCGAAATATGGTAAAAAAAACTATAGGATTTTACTACTGTTTATTAAAAACTAAAGACATGATAACAATATACTAATAATTGTTACGTTGAATGACATAACCTAAAATCTAGGCAGTTGCTTTATATATATTGGCGGAGAAAATCAGTTTCAAAATGCCAAATCTTGTTTTCAAGTAGGAATGGAGCTGATTAAATGATTTGTTGTTGTTGGGCTTAGTAATCAAAATGACTTTCAAAACTGCGACACTTACCTATGTTTTTACTAATGTTCGAAGAAAATGAGTATTAACATCAATTCGGCCAAAAATTCATATATATATATATATATATATATATATATATATATATATATATATATATATATATATATATATATATATATATATATATATATATTTATATATATATATATATATATATATATATATATATATATATATATATATTCATTCATTTTAGAAATCTTAATTCACACTGAGGTATAAATTTGAATTATTGAAGTGAGCCTCAAACGAAAAAAGACGGCAAACTCGCTAGATACCGTATACATGCATTTATGAACTGATAATGGCAGTTTTTACCTATTGTAAACATTGATATGAGGAACTTTTGTGACACCTCTGGGTATAAAAAGCTGCATCTTTTGTTTGAAAAAATATATATATGCTACGTTCGTAGTGATTTCATATATGAGTGTAGTCGAGACAATATATTTATTTCCACAGTTGTTCGTCGCTTTCAATACTTGTATTTTCAGTTCTCGCAAAGGTGTCCGATACGTTAAATCCACTAAAGCACCATAGTGTGGTATGAATTTCAATAGCAAAACATATGTAAGCTATTAAAGTGCTCCTATTGCATTATGCTGCGATATTGTAGACTAAGAACAAACATTGAGCGTTTTTACAGCAGTTCCCAATTCGGGATTGGGAATATACCGTAATTTGTGAGCTTTCTCTGCGTGTTATTGTATTTGTGTGTACACGATAATTCTTTGTACGTACACGTAGATTTTCATTATGGCGGCATCTGACTACTGCTATTCATTCGTTTGAGCATGTGCATGGACGCAGCTTCCCGATATGGTGGCTTCTGACCAACGCTGCATGCTTCGTGTCAGCACGTTCGTGTAGTCAGATTTCCAATATGGCAGATTCTAACTTATCCTATTCACATCGTGCGAGCATGCTCGTGCAGAAGATTTCCCCCAGCAGCTTCTGCTGATTGGTGCTGATTTCGTAAGGGCGTTTCCATACAGGAAAATTCTTTACATGGCGACTACTGAATAACGCTGTTCATTTCGCAGGAGCGTGTACAAACGGGCACACTTCTAATATGTCGGCTTCTGGCGAGTGCAGTTCACTTCGTAGATGCGTATTACGTAGATCCGTTTACTTCGTTGAAGCGCGTGGAAACAGGGAAATTTGTTTTATTGATGCTTCTGGCGAGTGCTGTTCACTTAGTTGGTGCGTGTCTGGTGAGTAGCGACGTCGCCACTTCATGCATCAACGTTACATGAACCATTTGCGATGATGGTTATGTGGTTTAGGCATTTGGTGGCACCGCGGCCGTGAATTGCATTAATGTTCTAAGCACATTTTAGCACTTTCGAAATATTCGATGATATGTGTTTTGATTCGTACTGCAGATATATGGAGAGGTCATTTTTGAATATTAATTTTAGCATACGTCCACAAAAGATAAGTATTTGAAATTTTGCAAAATAATGCAGTAGAGCAGGGGTAGGAAAACGGTCGATCGCGATCGACCGGTCGATCGCAAACAGGTCGACAGTCGATCACAGACATTTTTGATAATTTACTAAGTAAATTTAAAGTGTGAGCTAAAAGTTTATTCAGTACATTTTGGAATGATTTTTTACATTTTGGACGATTTATTCAGTGCATTTTGGAATGGGCCTTGGGTTCATAGATCCAATCGGACAGTCCACGCAGTTTCAGTTCACACCAAAGATCGCAGAGCCTTGGTGGTGGAGAAGACAACGGGAAAATCCGAGATAGCTATGCTCTCGATTTGTGCAGTTTATAGATTTATATCATTTTAGTAAAACCGCTTCACTAAATCTTGTATACGTACACGGTTGTTTCATTTCCTTATATCTCTCTGTTCTATACACCTTGACTGCATTTGCATTCGTCTCCCTGCTACCGAGATAGTAAATTGTCACACACAGCGCAAGAAAGGTTAATCTCAATTTTAGATAAAATAAAATTAAAATTAAAATCTTTTCACGCCAATGTAGTTTGTGTAGTTCATTCTTTCGACCTAAATAGTGACATTTGGTGTTTGAATTTTAAAAATTGAATTGTCTAAATGTCTTTTCAATAATAAAATCATTCGAAAATTGAAATTCTTGACATCTTATCCGTTAGATATGATAAATGTCCCAACTTTTCTGCATTTTCAAAATTTTTGCTCGAAAGAATCACCAGATAATGGAGACATGTCAAAATTAAGCTTCACGATTAACTGAGTACTAGCTTAAAAAATGAACTGCACCTACTAAATTGGTGTGAAATGATTAGAGACATGTGCCAAAGCTATTTGCATTTTCAAAGCGAAAGCATGTTCCAAGCAATTTTTCACGCTTAAAAGTGAGTACAACTCTTGCTTATTTTCAAGCTAAATTTTCGCCGAAATAAATTTCACGTCAAAATTTGCATGAAAATTTAACCTGAAATCGAAAACAGTACTAAGCTTTAGATGGCTTAGCTCAGGAAGATTTTTGCAAAGATTTCTAAATCGTTTGCCTGAAATTATTGCATTTTTGGACACATTGGGAGAAAAACATGAACAATTGGAAGATCCAGTATGGGTAAAGATATAAGCATTTCTTACAGATTTTATGGGCCGTTACAATTTGCTTAGTTTACAATTACAAGGAAAAGGAAAATATTGTTGACTTGTTGAGTTCGGTAAATGTTTTTTAAGTAAAATTAAAACCTTTTGCTTCACAATTAAATAGGCAAAATTTTTAAATATTTTCCATATTTTGAAAAACATATTTAACTTACTGGTCATTCTAGCTGAAAGCTGAAAGACATTCTTCAGTTCGCGAAAGAGTCCGGGGCCCTCGATGGCCGCTTGGACTGATTTTTTTCTCTCCTGCCCCATTTATCTGGTAGCACTACATACCAATAGGTCCATGTGTGGCCTTGTGCCAACTGGTACAACCTAATCTAACCTACTGGTGCATGTTATACTGAAATGTTTTGTCCTGAACTAGAAAATTTTAAACAAGAATTCGAGAGACGATTGCAAAGCTCAATAACCTTCCACCGATTTTTGAATTTATTTAATTTCCTTTTAGAGAATTCGATAACGAGGGTATTTCATCAAATCTAGCATTGTGCTTCAGTGCTTACAAGCCTAACTCTACAATACTTTTTGATGACCCTACAACACTCATATACATCAAAAATTAATCCAAAATATTTATTAATAAAGTACATTGCACAAAGTAGTAATACAATGTATTTAATATATTAATATCAACAAAGACCTTAATTTAATTTTTATTTGTTTTTAATTTAACCCATTTATCGAAGTCGATCGCGCATAAATTAAAAAAATTAATGTCGATTATACCAGTATTAGGTTTGCCCACTCCTGCAGTAGAGTATGTAATTTGCGAGTATTACTAACGCGAAAATGACCAAAATTTTGAAAGAAAGTTTATGGAAATCAGGGCAGAGCGAGTGTTTGATTTAATTTCTAATTACATTTATGAGAGAAAATATATTTAGAAGAACCAAGACAGCACATATTACTTATTTAAAATAAGGGACATTTCACGTGAAGCGGACAACGAAAAAAGTCGTGGCTCTGGATTTCGTTCAAATTGTGCATACCGGTTTTTATTGTCAAACGACAACAACAGTCTAATCATTTTCATAAATTTACATAACCATAATAGCAAATCGTTTATGTACTCACGCGCAGGGTTTACACTTTACTAAATTTGAAGTAGGTTAACTTCATTTCTATTTTGAAAATAATAGCTGCTTCACTACTTCAGTTTCTTCGGATTCTAGTCCATGTTCGCTTCAAATCGAATCAGAGAGAGTTTGCTTTTCTTTTTCAAATTTTTTTTTCCTGCACCGAGCTTCGACAGCAACACTTTTGTAGTCTAATGGTGTTTCAATGCAACGAACAACTTACTGCAAGTCACTAACGCTAGGCATAACTCAAAAATAATACAGTTTGGGAAAGAAATGGTCAAGACTGCAAATATCATTATGTTTTGTGTATAAAAGTTCTATTATGCCTTAATTTATTGTTTAAATAACTTTTAATTAGAGTTTTTGACGTTGTTTTACTTAATATTTTTTCCGTTATCGTCAAAATTATGTTTACCTAGTTTATATGAAAAATAAATTAATGCTTTACACTAAGTGACCCCAATCGTTCATCTATTTCATTAATTTCTACTTCAAATCTACTTCAATTTATTTTCAACTTCTACTTCCAATTTTGTCCACGAAGTGCGAGCCCTGCTAACGGCAGAATAAAGTACCCAGCAAGCAATTTAGAAAGCGTTTCCTAAAAACGATAGTTTCTCGATAATGTTCTGACATATCCCTTATACGAAACCGAGCCTGTTTGCAAATATATCAGGAACAATAAATTTCCTTACGATTAGCGACATATTATAATAATGCATGCCATTTGTATGTACCCTATGGCCGATGCAACTCATTAACAGGCAACATTACCAAGATTTTTTCCCTAGTTTGCTGGTTGCGGTATGCCGAACAATTTGTTTGTGCTGAAAAGTGTTCTACTGTTACGATGTTTTATGTTCAACTTTCGCAGCCTATATTGCTTCATTCTTCCAGTCTTTCAAATTTACTCTACCATGCGTAAATAGTTTCAACTCATTTTCTAATCGCCAAAGCTTATATATTTTAAATCGTTAAAACAATCGCCAATAATTCAGAAAAGTGTATAGGTGATATATACTCGCTAAAACTGCATGTTTTCTAGCCCATTAATTAATTGTTACAGGCCGCCTCCATTAGCAATTTCCCATGGCATAACATTTCAAATTGCTAATGGAGGCGGCCTATGGTATGCAATATTTGATGGCATGCCATATATGGTAGACAATATGGTATGCCATTTGCTTGTATGCTATCAACAGCAGAATTTCTTCACCCTAAACTTAAAATAAATCCTTAAGAGCATTCTAGTTATGGCACCGTCAGTACCTAACCCCCAAGTACCGACATCCGGTCTAAAACTCTATCCAATAGTCGGATAAACAAATTCAATACTTTTCATCTGCAACCATCATATCAATTCAATACTCATATAAACAAATTCAATATTGCAACCATCCCCAGCAAACCTGCGTTCAGCACTTTCGCATACAGTTGTGAAAACTTTTCCATGTGTTGATACATTTTCTGATGAGTATTTATATTTTATATTTTTCAATGATTATACATGCTGCTGTACTACTGCTAAACACCTGAACAGGCTGCCTAGGTTTTGTGGTTGTCCCGGCACGTTGATGAGTCTCTTATATATTTACGGTTCCCTGTTTACAATGAATACAACGTACTGCTGAACTACTGCCAAACTGCCGAACAGAAGGTGCAATTTGACAATTCCTGTAGAAGGTGCAATGTAAATATTTTTCCCGAAATTTGTGAATTTTTTGAAACAATAACCTTGCATTTCAAATGGAATCGCTCATGCTTAGTGAAAATGCATGAAAAGTACGACGTGTTAGCGCGATTGTAGTGAAATATACAACAAAAGTTCTCAGCCCTGAACTTTCTATCAAAGCAACCTTTGCAAATTCAATTTTATAAGTCACTTGTTATTTTCCATTCTTTTCGCTATGCCAGTTCAAGGAGCCAGACAAGTGTAAGATTATTGATGTTTATTATATTGACATTAATTATAATTTTTTGTAGTGAAATAAAAAAGCGACAACTCGAGCCACGGGAGTTTCATTTTGAAAACCCTAAAACGGACAGGAACATTGAGGAATTTAAGAAGTAAAGTTATTTTTTATCATATACAATATATTCTTTTAAATCAATAATTGTGCCCGGTTGAAATTGTTAAAATGTCTAAGAAGACAATTTCGCGTATGATGCAGGAACAATTAATACAATTTCAATGTGACAAAGATCGACATCTTAGCCTAAGCTCTTTTGCTATGCCTTCTACATCGCATGTTGAAAACGACATTCCTGAGCCCTGTTGTGAATTAAATGTAGACAGTGCTCCAAATTCAAGTGATTCTGAAAGTGCGGTTGAAGAACTTCTCAGTGAATCAGAAATTAGTGGCATTAAACAAAATTTAAAAAGATGGGTTCTGCGTAATAGTGTTCCACGAAATCATATCGATGATTTACTGAAGACATTAAAAAAATCTGGTGTTAAAAATTTGCCCCGTTCCGCACGAAAACTTTTGAATACTAATCGGTTACCACTTGTAACTCGGACTGTTATACCGGGGGAGTACTTCCATTATGGAATACAATCTAATTTAAAATGCGAAAAATTTAATAAAGTAACTGAAAAAGATTGTGTTTTGGTGGATATCGGGATAGATGGTCTGAGCCTTTTTAAAAGTTCACGGAGGGTACTATGGCCAATAATAGGAGCCCTTGTCGATTTCCCACATCAACCTCCATTTTTAATAGGGTGTTATTCTGGTTTTAAGAAGCCAAATAATGTTGATGATTTTTTGGCAGATTTCGTTCGAGAAGTGCGTAGCCTGAAATTAAATGGTGTTAAAATTGGTACAAATCAAGTAGTCAAACAATTTGACATTCGGGTATTTACTTGTGATGCTCCTGCACGAGCATTCATAACGGGTGTTACATATCATACGGGAAAAAACAGCTGTCCAAAATGTATCCAAAGTGCCACATACATCAGTAGAAGAGTAGCTTTTCAAACAACGCAAGGCATTGGAAGAACGGACAAGTCGTTTGATGATAGAAGTGATAAGTCATATCACAGTCGTGAGATGCGGGCTAAAAAAATTTTACTGGAAGGTTTAGGAATTGGAATGGTATCACAATTTGCGCTGGATCCAATGCATTTAATTGATTTGGGCATTACCAAGAAATTGTTAACACATATGGTGAAAAATGAAGCTGGTGGTAGATTCGTCAATGTAACCGCTATCAACAAAAAAATTTCTTTAGTAGCCCAACATTTTCCATTAGAGTTTGGCAGGAATTGTAGAAGTCTCGACGATATAAGCTTATGGAAGGCAACCGAGTTCAGACATTTTTTATTCTATGTTGGGGTCGTAGCTTTGAAAGGTTCAGTACATGATGACCTTTATTACCATTTTTTACTACTACACTGTGCTATCCGATTGCTAGCCTGTAATCGGTCTTCAACCAATTCAGTTGAAGTTGCAGGTGAAATGTTGAAAGAGTTCGTCAAAGTATTTCCTGTACTGTAAGGTGAAGATAAAGTTAGCTTCAATGTTCACTGCTTGATTCATTTGACAAACTGTGTTAAGCAGTTTGGTCCCTTGGATAGTTTCTCAGCTTATAAGTTTGAGAATTATATGCAGTATATTAAAAAACTAGTAAAGAAGCCAAACAAAATTCTGCAGCAGCTCTTTAGACGTTTAGATGAAATGTCAGACTATGAGACGGAAACAATTTCCAAATTTGATTTCATCGAAGTAACTGTTGCAAATGAAAAAAACTCTTACTACCTTATAAAAGGCGACATTTCCATAAAAGCTACAGGATTTGGTAGCCATAATGGCAAAGAATGTATTTTTGGCTATTCTTTTGTCAAAATATCACCATTCTTTGAAATTCCTGTTCAATCTTCTATAGCGTTACGCATTTTTTATTGCGAAGAACTAAAGACGGAGTTGGAAATTTTCTGGAAGGAGGATTTGTCAAATAAATTATTTGCCATACCTTTCAACGGAGGACAAGTACTCATTCCCATATTGCACGATTGTTTTCACCAGTTCAAAAACTAATTGTTAATTTTGTTGCCCGATCGAAACCAATAAATAATGTCGGACATATTCTCATCTGAAGAATCAGGTAAGATTATCGGTTTTCAATTTGACAGTACCTTGATATCCATTCTATTTACTACTGTCTACTTAGATAGTGAACACATCAGCGCCTACACAATTCTGTCACCCATAATTAATGGCTGTAGCGAAAATGTGTCAAAGGGTTTTGCCACGTCAACTCAAAAAGGTATTTTCGAATACAATTTTAGAAGTGCTGACTATTTTTAAACGATGGTAATATGTTAACAGTACTTTCAGTCAAACACAGAAAACATTCAAAAGAAAACAATCCGCCAAACCAAGATACCAGTGGAAGCTCATCGTTAATGGGAAAACGAAAAGTATTTGAGCAATCAACGATTGAAAAATGTGTTGTGGGTGTTCCCAATGACATCCTTCAACAATTGATTATAGGGCAAAAACACATCCAGGATACACAAAAGATAATTTTAGGAAAAGTCACAAATTTGGAAGCGAAGTTAAATTCATTTAAGGAAGAATACTTAAAAGCAACGGTAATTCACTTTTATAATATAAAATAAGCATAATATAAATTTTAAGTTTCATAGAAAGAAGAAGAGGCAACCCAATCAGCTAGTAATAAATTATTACGGGAAAATATTGTAATATCGAAGCTCGTGCATAAAAAAATTAAAATGTATATCGGCGAGGACAAAGACGATATCGATATTGAGATACAGTCTAATCTTCCCGTAAAAAGTATGGCAGAGCTAACTGATTTAAATGACCGTCTTGAAGATCAGGTTTTTGCCACAAAACTGGCAATAACTTCATATCAGATGATATGTTTACTATTTTCCTATTTAAAAATGTATAAATCTTACATTTCAAGGAATGTACATTGCGGAAACAAGGGCTATTAGATCGAGCATTTCGATTATTGGCCACCGACAATGTATATTGGCATTTCAATTTAGAAGGACGTAGCGGTAAACGAGCACTCAAATCTCTCAAATTATTCGCGAAAATATTATTTGGTATGAAACAACATATGTTATTATAATAGTTATTTGTAATATTAAATTTATTTTTTAAATAGATGCTTGTGGTGCTCAGATGGGGCGAAATATTTACGAATCTCAACTTCGTTTATCCATGCAACGATCTCACAACAGAGTGTCAAAGGCGAAAGGAAAAAAATAGATACTAAGCTGAGTTTTATGCTGTATTTTAATTAAGTATTGAATGAATTTATTATGCATCCATAGTTTAGTAGAATTACTATAAAAAAAACAAAATACCAATCAAATCCACATTAATTTTTGTTTTATCAATATCACGCAACTTAAAAAATCAAGTATAAAAACAAACAAAATAAAAAAAAAAATTAATATACATTAAAAATATATAATAAGCAGACTTTTGTGATGTATTAGATGACTTTGTGGTGTATCTATATTTAGCCTTTCTACTAGAAAATAGGCAGTAATGCAAATGAAACTAATGCTTATTTTTGTTTTCTCAGTATCAGCCAAATTAAAAAATGTTTGTATGAAAACAAACAAAATCAAAAACCAGAGATGGGCAACATTAATGAATCAATTTTTGCCATATTCTATAATAAGTTTACGATTTTTGTACTATACGAATTCCCTTCTGGATTATTTTTTAAGGAAAATCTAAATAACTTTCATTCACAACGTATTTATTTTACAGTAATAAAAAGGTTAACAATGCATTAAAATTTCTTCTTTACTGCAACTGAAAATGGCATGAATGCAAAGTAATGCGAATGTGCTGCTATACTACTGCTATACTGCTTCTAAGGCAGTAGTGCAGCAATACATTTTGCGTGGTGCTGTTTCACCTTGTCAGCAGTAGTATAGCAGTACTTTTGCACTCCTTGTATTCCTATCTTTTGTCTTTTTCCTATTTGTGGGATGGAAACGATCAACCATGAAACAAAACATATTACACGTACGCGGCTAATATGAAGTAAATAGGTGAATTTTGGGGTAAAATACTACCTCTAGCATTAAAAGCATTCACGGGTTCACTCACGGCTTCTGCAGCTTTTAGAAGTAGTGCTGTGTTTGCTGGGTCATATCAATTCAATACTTTCTTAAACAAATTCAATATTTTTCACCTGCAACTATCATATCATTTCAATACTCATATAAACAAATCAATCTTCATATAAACATATCTGCTCAAAACAAAAATGTTTATTTCTAAGATCAAAGTGAAATTCGCACAGATCAGGTTACAGAAATCGCATTTAGCAATTTCTGCGAGCACAGCAGTTCTAATATCTAATATCCAATCAAGAAGAAAGTAGATTAGAGTGGGTTCAATTAATCAAGAGTGTGTTTCAATCAATCAAGATCAGTTAAAACAAGTTAATCAAATTTAATAAAAGAATGTACACTAGTATATATATTCAACGTTATAAGTAAAGAATTAGTTCTGACAAGAATTAGTTCTCGCATGAATATATATATTAGTGTACTTTCTTTTATTAAATTTGATTAACATGTTTTAACTGATCTTGATTGATTAAAAGACACTCTTGATCGATTGAACCTACTCTAATCTACTTTCTTCTTGATTGGATATTCTTATATAGTGTTAGAACTGCTGCGGTCGCAGAAATTGCTAAATGCGATTTCTGTAACCTGATCTGTGCGAATTTCGCTTTGATCTTAAAAATAAACATTTTTGTTTTGAGCAGATATGTTTATATGAAGATTGATTTGTTTATATGAGTATTGAAATGTATGATAGTTGCAGATGAACAGTATTGAATTTGTTTAGGAAAGTATTAAATTGATATGACGGTTGTAATATTGAATTTGTTTATATGAGTATTGAATTGATATGATGGTTGCAGATGTAATGTATTGAATTTGTTTAGGAAAGTATTGAATTTGTTTATCCGACTATTGGATAGAGTTTTAGACCGGATGTCGGTACTTGAGGGTTAGGTGCTGACGGTGCCATAACTAGAATGCTCTTAAGGATTTATTTTAAGTTTAGGGTGAAGAAATTCTGCTGTTTATAGCATACAAGCAAATGGCATACCATATTGCCTACCATATATAGCATGCCATCAAATATTGCATACCATAGGCCGCCTCCATTAGCAATTTGAAATGTTATGCCATGGGAAATTGCTAATGGAGGCGGCCTGTAACAATTAATTAATGGGCTAGAAAACATGCAGTTTTAGCGAGTATATATCACCTATACACTTTTCTGAATTATTGGCGATTGTTTTAACGATTCAAAATATATAAGCTTTGGCGATTTGAAAATGAGTCAAAATAAGTAACGCATGGTAGAGTAAATTTGAAAGACTGGAAGAATGAAGCAATATAGGCTGCGAAAGTTGAACATAAAACATCGTAACAGTAGAACACTTTTCAGCACAAACAAATTGTTCGGCATACCGCAACCAGCAAACTAGGGAAAAAATCTTGGTAATGTTGCCTGTTAATGAGTTGCATCGGCCATAGGGTACATACACATGGCATGCATTATTATTATATGTCGCTAATTGTAAGGAAATTTATTGTTGCTGATATATTTGCGAACAGGCTCGGTTTCGTATAAGGGATATGTCTGAAGATTATCGAGAAACTATCGTTTTTAGGAAACGCTTTCTAAATTGCTTGCTGGGTACTTTATGCTGCCGTTAGCAGGACTTGCACTTTGTGGACAAAATTTGAAGTAGAAGATGAAAATAAATTGAAGTCGATTTGAAGTAGAAATAAATGAAATAGATGAACGATTGGGGTCACTTAATGTAAAGCATTAATTTATTTTTCATATAAACTAGGTAAACATAATTTTGACGATAACGGAAAAAATATTAAGTAAAACAACGTCAAAAACTCCAATTAAAAGTTATTTAAACAATGAATTAAGGCATAATAGAACTTTTATACACAAAACATAATGATATTTGCAGGCTTGACCATTTCTTTCCCAAACTGTATTATTTTTGAGTTATGCCTAGCGTTAGTGACTTGCAGTAAGTTGTTCGTTGCATTGAAACACCATTAGACTACAAAAGTGTTGCTGTCGAAGCTCGGTGCAGGAAAAAAAAATTTGAAAAAGAAAAGCAAACTCTCTCTGATTCGATTTGAAGCGAACATGGACTAGAATCCGAAGAAACTGAAGTAGTGAAGTAGCTATTATTTTCAAAATAGAAATGAAGTTAACCTACTTCAAATTTAGTAAAGTGTAAACCCTGGGCGGGAGTACATAAATGATTTGCTATTATAGTTATGTAAATTTATGAAAATGACTAGACTGTTGTTGTCGTTTGACAATAAAAACCGGTATGCTCAATTTGAACGAAATCCAGAGCCACGACTTTTTTTCGTTGTCCGCTTCACGTGAAATGTCCCTTATTTTAAATAAGTAATATGTGCTGTCTTGGTTCTTCTAAATATATTTTCTCTCATAAATGTAATTAGAAATTAAATCAAACACTCGCTCTGCCCGGATTTCCATAAACTTTCTTTCAAAATTTTGGTCATTTTTGCGTTAGTAATACTCGCAAATTACATACTCTACTGCAGGGGTGGGGAAACCTAATACTGGTATAATCGACATAAATTTTTTTAATTTATGCGCGATCGACTTCGAAAAATGGGTTAAATTAAAAACAAATAAAAATTAAATTAAGGTCTTTATTGATATTAATATAGTAAATACATTGTATTACTACTTTGTGCAATGTACTTTATTAATAAATATTTTGGATTAATTTTTGATGTATATGAGTGTTGTAGGGTCATCAAAAAGTATTGTAGAGTTAGGCTTGTAAGCACTGAAGCACAATGCTAGATTTGATGAAATACCCTCGTTATCGAATTCTCTAAAAGGAAATTAAATAAATTCAAAAATCGGTGGAAGGTTATTGAGATTTGCAAATCGTCTCTCGAATTCTTGTTTAAAATTTTCTAGTTCAGGACAAAACATTTCAGTATAACATGCACCAGTAGGTTAGATTAGGTTGTACCAGTTGGCACAAGGCCACACATGGACCTATTGGTATGTAGTGCTACCAGATAAATGAGGCAGGAGAAAAAAATCAGTCCAAGCGGCCATCGAGGGCCCCGGACTCTTTCGCGAACTGAAGAATGTCTTTCAGCTTTCAGCTAGAATGACCAGTAAGTTAAATATGTTTTTCAAAATACGGAAAATATTTAAAAATTTTGCCTATTTAATTGTGAAGCAAAAGGTTTTAATTTTACTTAAAAAACATTTACCGAACTCAACAAGTCAACAATATTTTCCTTTTCCTTGTAATTGTAAACTAAGCAAATTGTAACGGCCCATAAAATCTGTAAGAAATGCTTATATCTTTACCCATACTGGATCTTCCAATTGTTCATGTTTTTCTCCCAATGTGACCAAAAATGCAATAATTTCAGGCAAAAGATTTAGAAATCTTTGCAAAAATCTTCCTGAGCTAAGCCATCTAAAGCTTAGTACTGTTTTCGATTTCACGTTAAATTTTCATGCAAATTTTGACGTGAAATTTATTTCGGCGAAAATTTAGCTTGAAAATAAGCAAGAGTTGTACTCACTTTTAAGCGTGAAAAATTGCTTGGAACATGCTTTCGCTTTGAAAATGCAAATAGCTTTGGCACATGTCTCTATTCATTTCACACCAATTTAGTAGGTGCAGTTCATTTTCTAGGCTAGTACTCAGTTAATCGTGAAGCTTAATTTTGACATGTCTCCATTATCTGGTGATTCCTTCGAGCAAACATTTTGAAAATGCAGAAAAGCGGGGACACTTATCATTTCTAACGGATAAGATGTCAAGAATTTAAATTTTTGAACGTTTTTAGTATTGAAAAGACATTTAGACAATTCAATTTTTAAAATTCAAACACCAAATGTCACTATTTAGGTCGAAAGAATGAACTACATAAACTACACTGGCGTGAAAAGATTTTAATTTTAATAGTCGAGTAAACATTGGCGTTTGTTTCTTGGAATTGTCTCCATGCGTGTGTTTAAAACTAGTTTTTATTTCAATTCAGTATTGTGAACACTTTTGCGTGCACGAAATTTGTTTTGATAGACAGCAATTTCAACCTGATTGTTATTTGAATTTCAGCAGTTTTAATTTACTTTGAAGTAAATGCTAATGTTGTTCGTATAATTTAAAATTTTTCTCTCGATTTAACTTAAAGTTTGCTCGTTTTTATAGAATTTGAAAAATGACTAAAAAATTTAGTGTCGCTTTGCGAAAATAGATCGAAATATTGAATTGGGATATTCGATGAGGGCGATCGCTACAACCCGCTGTGTATATATCGGGCTTGTTGCTAAAGGAAAAAAAACCAACGCATCAGAACCGCTAGAAAACTAATTTTCGAAGAAATTGTCTTTGAGTGACAAAAAATGTGGAAAGACGTAATACACTTTTTTGTAAAATCATATCAACCATTCCTTACCTCAAGCAACAAAACTCAACTATAACACAAATGTTGAAAATGTTCAGTGCTGGCAACACTTTTTCAACGAAGCAGCAATAAGTTTACCATAAGAAGCTCATACTCAAATCAACTTAACCTTTGAATTTCGTTCTCATCGGAGGATTTCATCGAAAATTTCAGCGGTTAAACGTTGTTTGAGGCTGCCATCCGAAAAATGTTCAAAACTCGGAAAATTTCAAAATTGGTTTCTTATTTTAATAGGAAATGCTTTGGATATGAGTATGTAATTTCAAGCATCTGTTGGTGCAATATTTACGAAAATGGCTAATGCTGGTTAGCATGTGTCAGCAGCAGGGCAAAATATATACCAAATCAGCTTCACGTTAATTTAAACCCAACCAGTAAATTTCGTTTCGATTGAATCACTGCGCTGGAAGTTATACGGGTGAAAAGAAGTTTAGGGTTACCACCCTCAAAACTTTTCAAATTTTTGAAACGTTAATATTTGTTGTTAATTTTCATTGCAGGATTATTCCCATTTGCAAATCTATTGACATAATCGCTCAGTAAAGAAATTCCACAAAATTACAAAAATAGTCATAGCTGGCAGTCCTTTCATGATTTCGGTACGAAATTCCTACGACATTTACTTCATATTAAGGTTCATTTACTGCATGAACTTCGTTTTGATTTCTGCACTGGACCGGCAGCTATAGGGAAAAAAGCTTTATTTTGCTGAGCAAATTTGCAGGATTTATGAGACAAAAATGACCATAGCTGGCAGCCCTATTCTAATTTTTCAACCAAATTTTCATCAAACGTTACATAGAGTAGGATCCAAGTACTGTTTGAATTTTGTTAAAATCTGTTGGCTGAATCGGAAGTTATAGGCCAAAAAACGGTTTTTTGTCTCATTGATTTTTCAAGATGGTACCACTGCGACAGTGTTGCTCGCATTTCAAAATCACTTCTATCACACCTGATCCTAGCTAATACCAACATGTCCTGTCAATTTCATTATGATCGGATAATCCGGTCGTCAGTTCTCGTGAACAGAACTTTCGAGTGCTGAAAATAGAGGTAATTTGGTGGTGGGTTGCCGTTCTTGTGCAAATCGGAATTTTCAAAATTTCAATTTGACATGATGGAAAAAGGTTTCAGTTTATCAATGGTATAAATTTTTGTCAAATATCAAAAATTTTTGAGGAGGGTCAATGATTTGAAGAATTTTTTTTCAGAAGCCTGCCGTAGCTACAGGGCTACCTGCACTGTCTTGAAAATCCATGTGTGTTTAATCTTAGCCAACGTCAATACGCTGTACGAATTTCACGGTGATCCAATGTTTTTGTCAGAAGAAATGACAAATCAAAATTTGAAAAAAATCCTTGCCAACTTTTAGGCACTTAGCACCCACAGAAGGCTCAAAAATTTCAATTATTTATCATAGGCAAGCTTAAAACATAATAAGTTTTCATTTTCAATACTTTTTTTGAACAAAAATATACACTGCTTGGAAATATAGGAGTACCTGAAAATTCACTAAAACGCTCGCAGCCACCAAAAAGTTTAGGATATCTGAATTTGAGAAAATTGTGGACCTATCTTTTATATATATCTACGTTCTCCGAAATTTTCAGCTTAATCGAATCGGCCACTCCAGAGATTATCTCCTTTAATCATTTTGATGATATATATATTTATATATATATATATATATATATATATATATATATATATATATATATATATATATATATATATATATATATATATATATATATATATATATATATATATATATATATATATATATATATATATATATATATATATATATATATATATATATATATGTGTGTATAAAGCAAAATGAATTTTCGGCGAAACGAGTTTAATAATAACAACATTAGTAAAAAGAATTAAAAATTGACGTGGCAAGTTCGAAAGGTGGGCTCCCGAAATTGTTACCCCCCGAATCTGAGCGATATTTACGTCGAATGGTTGTTACTGGTGCCTCGGAAAATACCGTAGAAGCCAATGCAGAGCTCCGAAGTGCACGTGCTGTCAGTGTATCCAATGATACAGTTCGTCGATGTCTTAAAAGTGCAGGGTTAAAAGCCAAAACAAAAGCCAAGAAGCCAATTTTACGAGAACACCATAAAAAAGCACGATTGGCGTTTGCCAAACAGCACGAATATGGGACTGTTGCTCATTGGGAGACTGTAATATGGTCGGATGAGACTAAAATCAATCGACTAGGATTTGATGGGAGGACTTGGACTTGGGTGGAGCCAACATTAGGGCTACGTGATCACAATGTAATGAAGACTTTGAAATTTGGTGGAGGCTCCTTGATGATTTGGGGCTGTTTTAAAGGCAACAAGTTGGGAAAGTTACGTCGAGTCAACGGAATAATGCGTGCTGTGGACTATTTAAACATCTTGGATCATTCTCTGCTTCCGAGTATCAACGTTTTCGGTTGCGAAACTGAAGACGTGATTTTCATGCACGATAATGATCCAAAACACATTGCTAAAATAACAAAGAAATGGCTGCAGAATGAAAATAAAGGGACACTAAAATGGCCTGCTCAATCACCAGACCTCAATCCGATTGAGAATTTGTGGTCAGTTATTAAAAAACGGTTGGTGGCAAATAGGGAGGCTCCAGAAAGTGTTGATGAGCTATGGAAAATAGTTCAAAATGAATGGGACAAAATGTCTTCGCAACTGCTAGATAATCTTATCAAAAGCATGCCAAAACGAATTGCAGCAGTTGTTAAGGCCAAAGGAGGCTACACAAAATATTAAAAATGACAATGTGAGCCACCCGCAAAAGTGTTCACAAAACTCAGCAAAATATTTTAATTTTTACGGCGTATTATAAAGAATTACCATTGTTTTTACTAATGTTCGAAGAAGAACATTAGTATAAAAATCACTTTGGCCAAAAATTCATATTTCTATGTATATATATATATATATATATATATATATATATATATATATATATATATATATATATATATATATATATATATATATATATCATCAAAAAATTTCAGTGAAAAAATCTCAGGAACGCGCCATCCGATTGAGCTGAAATTTTCAGGACACATTGGTGTATATGCAGAATAGTGCCAGGTCTAACAAAAAGTTAATAATCTTTAACCCTTTGGAGCCGGCAGCCATTTTAGTGATATTTTTAATATACCTATTATTCCGTACACAAAAAAGTTTTGCAAAAATAAAGATGACGAAATAAATTTTGAACGTGTGGGAAATCTTGAAAATTTTTAAATTGCGATAACTTTTGACAGAGCTTTTCAATCATTACGAAACTTTATGAGCGTATTGGTATTATTTAGTTGTAGATTTATGTAGCTTTTGATGAGCGTGCTGGAATCCCTGTAGCTAGGGCAGGCACTGAAAGTGAAAACCTTGAAATCATCGTCTCTCTTGAAAAACTGCCGCGTCTTCAAAAAAAAGCCACCCATATGTAAATCTTGTGTTTTGTTTACATAAACAAAAAAAAAATTTGATGTGGTATAACGCGCACGCCTGGTAACCCTTGCCCAATTTACCTATATTTTTAGCATCAAAAACTTCTGTTCACGGAAACTCACGATGCAATGAGCAGAATTAATTGAAATTTGCAGAATGTATTGGTCTTACATAGGAACAGGTCTGATAGAAGTGATTTTGAAATGCGGGTGATTCTGTGCCAGTGGTGCCATCTTGAAAAATCACTAAAAAAGATAACTGCTTTTAGCCCTATAAATTCTGATTGAATCGTTCGATTTTGACGAAATTTACACAGTAGCTGCACCTTACTGAACCACGTTTGGTAGAAATTTGGTCGAAAAATTCGGTTGGAGTTGCCAGCTATGATAATTTTGGTGTCTAAAATTTGAAAAAATAAAAATTTGAAAGTGAAAAAATCAAACTATCGAATTTCCAAAAACTGTCCGTTTCTTACAATAAAACTAATCTGTATACAAATCTTATGCTTGATCTACAAGTTCAAAGTAAAACTTTGGAAATTTCATGTCGGACAAGAACGGTAACCCTCTCCCAGTCAACCTATATTTTTAGCATCAAAAACATCTGTTCACGGAAACTCACGAATCAATAATCAGATACAGCTGAAATTTACAGAACGCATTGGACTTAAGTAGGACCAGGTCTGATAGAAGCGATTTTGAATTGTGGGCAACTCTGATCCAGTGGTGCCATCTTGATCAGTTTCCAAAAAAAAAAAACTGCTTTTTGCCCTATGAAATTTGAATTATTTACCAGATTTTCATGAAATTGACACAGTAGCTGAACCTTACTCTAAACTCTGTTTGATAGAAATTTGGTTGAAAAATTCGATTGGTGCTGCCAGCTATGGTAATTTTTGTGTCTTTGGATTTGAAAATTCGCTCAGGAAAATAAAACTTTTTGCCCTATAACTTCCAGTGTAGTCTTGAAATCAATACGAATTTCATACAATTAATGGAACCTACTATAAGCATTATTCAGGCCAAATCTGGTTGAAAAGCCACGATAGGGTTGCCAGCTATTGTTGGTTTTGTGTTTGTTTGCAATATCTTTATTAAGCGGTTTTATCGTAGAATTTTCAATTGGTAAATAAACAGCAAATATTAAGCTTTCCATTATTTGAAAAAACTCGCTGCAGGTAATCCTAAATTCCTTTGTACTCCTATAACTTCGAATGTAATATAACAACGTGAAGCAGATGTGATATATTTTTGGCTTTGATGCTGGCGACAGGTTGCCAGCATGAGTCGGTTGTGCTACTTTTGTATCAATAAATGCTTACAGTTATTATTCATACCGGAAACATTTACAACGAAAATAAATAACCGATGTTTCAATTCCCAAAGTTCTGCAAATTTTTCGGATCGCAGCCCCAAACACCAACTTCAGTTACAGTGCTGCAGGCACTGAGCATTTTCTTCATTGATGTTATATGAGATGCTGCTTTCCAAATTTGGTGAAATAAGCAACTGATAACGAATATAATTAACCCGTGTTTTGCTCTCATAAACGTTGAAATTCATGCCAGTGGTAATATCTGAAACCTTCCACCATATGAGTTATAACGCATTCTTGAGACCAAAGTAGAACGTTGCGTTTGAAACAGTTTGGCCGTAATAAGCAGCTCATGTGGTGGAATATGCACTCAAAACCTGCACGATTCTTCTACTGTTCTTCGAACATTAGTGTTTCAAGCGGTTCAGGTGCGCTAGAGTTTTTTCGTTGTATTTTGTTTGAAAAAGAATCAAATATTTGCTGATGTTTAAAGTAATTTTTGATTTCACTCTTCTTATTCAACAACGACAAAAACTTCGTAAACAGTTTTGCATGTCACTGTATATATATATTTATTTATATATATATATATATATATATATATATATATATATATATATATATATATATATATATATATATATATATATATATATATATATATCTATATATATATATATATATAAATATATATATATATATATAAATATATATATATATATATATATATATATATATATTTATGTATATATATATATATATATATATATATATATATATATAAGAACAATCCACAGACGACAAGGACTTGACAATTTCAGCATAGATTCAGCGTTAATTTATGAGCAAGAGTGATTGGTAACGATTTAATTGGACTTATTAGGCTCCCGCGTAGCCTTAACCTTCCGAGAACACAGGGGCTCAAATTGACCCTAGACACCTTTTTGACTGATTGCAGCGCTTAGGCCTGTGGAAAAAGAGGAGTACTTTAGGCTCCTAAATATATTTCTGTATCTTGACTGTCAGTTTACACCATTCGCTTCCAGTCCCAAATCGTAAGTGGTCGTTGAGAAGCCTTTGAAGCAGATCAAGGGGTCAAATAGACCCCATCTGTACTCGACGTCAATTTTGAGGTAAAAACTCAAATGTTTTTTTACTTTATAAATCGACAGAATAATTTAAATACTAATGATCGAAGAACAGTAGAAGATTTGTGCAGATTTTGAGTGTATTGTTATATGTTGTTGTTATATTGTTGTTATTGTCTTATATATTATATATTGTATGTATTGTCATATATATTGTTATATATTGTATATTCGCGATGTGAATACTTAAGGTACGAGTCCTTTGCTAGCACTGAAGCCACTACAAGACCTCTACGATTTGAAAACTTTATGATTAAATCTTTTACTAAAGCTATGTCAAAAAATACAAAAACAACCATAGCTGGCAACCCTATCATTGTTTTTCAAACGTGATTTCTACTGAGTATTGTCTACAGTAATTTAAATTTGCCATATGAATTTCGTTATGATACCATGACTGTACTGGAGGCTATAGGGCAAAGAGCTTTATTCAAATAAAATAACATTATACAATTTGGTGCAGTTGCACCAATTTTTGACGATTCTAAGAATATATAGATATATAGCTTAGATGCTTTGCTTTTATATAATCTTTTAGTGCTTTCATATAATCGAAGTCGTTTGTCATAAATTATACTTACCATAGAAGGGGGATGATGCAGATGAATAAGCTAATAAACTTGGTTATGGGTTCAAGTAACAAACAATAGAATTTCCAACATTTAACGGTTGCTTATTTTATTTTAAATGGTTTGCTTATGATAGAAAATGGAAGCATCTGTTAGTGCGATATTTACGAAATTGTCCGGTGCTGGCAATCATGTGCTAGCACCATAGCTGCTTCACGTTGTGTTAAACCCAGCCTATGAATTTTGTTTCAATTGAATGACTGCGCTGTAAGTTATAGGAGTGAATAAAATTTTAGGCTTACCATCGTCAAAACTTTTTAAATTTTTCAAACGCAAATATTTGTTGTTAATTGTCATTGCAGGATCATTCCCATTTGGAAATTTTATGACAACATCGCTCGATAAAGCAATGTAAATAAATTACGAAATTCATCATAGCTGGCAACCCTTTCACGGTTTTTCAGCAAAATTCCTACAGAATTACAATAGCAACAAGATATGCTTTTCACATGAATTTCGTTTTGATTTCGTCACTGCATCGGAAGTTACAGGGAAAAAATCTTTATTTCCCTTAGAAAATTTACAATATTTAGGAGACAAAAATTGGCGCAGCTAGCGTCCCTATACTAATTTTTCAACCAAATTTCTACGAAATCTATCTTAAAGTAAGGTTCATCTACTGCGTGAATTTCGTTCAAATCTTGTGGCTAAATCGGAAGCTATAGGCCAAAAATCAGGTTTTTTTTTCAGCGATTGTTCCAAATAGCACCACTGCCACAGTGTTGCTTGTTTTTCAAAATCACTTCTATCAGACCTGGTCGTAGTAAATTCCAACATGTCCTGTAAATTTCATATTGATCGCATTATCCGATCGTCAGTTCTCGTGAACAGAAGTTTTGAGTGCTGAAAATAGAGGTAATTTCATCACGGGTTGCCGTTCTTGTTTACCGTGGGATTTTGAAATATTTTATTTGACTTGGTGGACAAAAGTCAAAATTTATCAATAATTTGAATTTATTTTCAAAAATCAAATATTTTTCAGGAAGGTCGATGATTTGAAGGATTTTTGTTCAGGAGCCTGCTGTAGCTACAGAGTTGCTCGCACAGTCTTGAAAGTCCATGTGTGTAAAATTTTAGTCTATATCAATACGCTCTAAAAATTTCACGATTATCCATTGTTTTTCTTAGAAGTTATGATAAATCGAATTTTGAAAAAAAATCCTTGCCTACTTTTAGTTACTCAGTACCTACACAAGGCTAAAAATGTCCACTCCTTTATCATAAACAAACTTAAAACATAATAAGTTTTCATTCCGAGTACTTTTTTTGAACAAAAATGTACACTGCTTGGAAATATAGGAGCACCTGAAAATTCATCTAAATGCCCGCCGCCGCCAAAAGGTTTAAGATATCTGAA
>OZ022264.1:129033883-129111383 GCA_963978885.1 Nemotelus pantherinus | reverse complement strand
CAGATCTAGAAGATCTAAAATTGGAACAAGGGGCACAGGCAGCGCAGGCTGACAATGAGATACAAAATCAGTCCAGTCGATCAAACGATGACATGGATGTTCGACTTCCACGCATAAACTTGCCAAAGTTTAACGGAAACTATGGGGAGTGGACTTCTTTTAAAGATCTGTTTGTATCTTTGATTCACAACAAATCTAATTTATCTTGAGTAGAGAAATTACACTACCTAAAATGCAGTGTTTCGGGGGAAGCTGAACAGCTTCTCAAACATTACTCGATCACTGAATTCAATTATAATTCAGCGTGGAGGTTGCTCATAGAACGTTATGATGATAAGCGCGTTCTATTAAATACTCAATTTAGAAGGTTGCTGGCCATCAATAATGCAAATGAATCCGCTTCGTCTATTAAAATGTTACTCGATAAAACTACCGACAGCGTTCAGGCAATCGTCAATTTAGAGGTAGCGAATATTTGGGATGCACTGTTAGTGCATTTGACAACTCAATGACTACCAACTGAGACGCGTCAAATTTGGGAACAACAGCAAGCTGCGCACAAAGAAACATCATCATTTAAAGACCTCACAGAGTTCTTGCAGCGTCGTTTTAGAGCATTAGAGGCTGCTGGGGTAGAAAAACATAAACTCACTCGATCTTCACATAATGTGTTTTTGACAAAACACGAGCAGCATACTATGTGCATTTTGTGTAAGGGGCCACATCATTTGAGACAATGTACCACTTTTCTTCAATCAGATCATGCGACGAGATTTGATATGGTAAAAAGAAATGGTTTGTGCCTCAATTGCTTGAACAAAGGACACTTAGTCGGAAACTGTCCCAGCCCGTCAAGATGTTTCAAGTGTAAAAAGGCACATCACACACTTCTGCATAAACCCGATGTATCTACAATTGGAATCCTTCCGCATCAGTCGCAATCTTCATCTCGGCATCGAAACCAGACGTCGAATTCATTCACTCAAAGTAATCTGCTCCTATCTTAGAATTCAATCAAGAACCTTCAACCTCGTTTTCACACAATGTTCGACCATCGACTTTGACTTCTTTGGATCATAGACCTTCGACTTCAGTGACAACAGTCACGAAGATAAACTCTTCGACTAGCAATGCTACAAAAACGGTATTGTTAGCAACATCATTAGTGACGGTTGAGTCTTCGACTGGATTTATAACACTACGCGCTTTGCTGGATCAAGGTTCAGAGGCGTCAATCATTACAGGGAGTGCAGCTCAAAGAATTGGAGGGAAAAGGCAATCGACAAACATCACTGTAGCTGGTATTGGAGAGACAAAGAGTATTTCGACGAACGGAAATTTGGAAATTACACTTCGCACCAAAACAAACGAATATTTGAAAGTAGATGCTCTCGTGTTGAGAAAGTTGACAAATTTCATCCCATCGCAAACAATTTCCACATCAATTCGAAAACAGATTGGAAATTTAGATCTGGCTGATCGTCACTTTGACCAACCGAGCAAGATTGACATTTTATTGGGAGCTGAAGCTTACGCTCAGTTATTACTTGGAAAAATTCGAAAATTGACTCTAGATCCAGTGCTACAACTAACTAAGCTAGGCTGGATAATATCAGGTAGATTCAGCGATAACAACGCGCAAATAGTGCACACATTTAATGTGCAAATAGAGGAGGATGTGAAAATTAGTGAGCAACTTAAACATTTTTGGGAGATTGAGGAAGTTGGAAAGGGTAAAAATATTACTCAAGAAGAAGAAGAAGAAGCATGTGAAGAACACTATAAGGCAAATGTCAAGAGAAAGCAAAACGGTCGCTATCTAGTTCGGTTGCCATTTAGAAACACAGAGAGTCAAAATTCACTAGGATTTTCCAGAGAAAATGTAATCAAATGTTTAATGCAGGTGGAGAAACGCTTCGAAAGGGACAGAAGTCTTCAAGAAGAATATTCAGCAGTAATGCAAGAATATATAAGTCTAGGTCACATGAAGGAAGTTCCCGTTTGTAGAGAAGTCACATTTGAATCTGGAAACAAACGCAGCACAGCTAACTTCCTTCCACATCACGCAGTGCAGAAAAAAAGCACATCTACAAAATTAAGAGTGGTATTTGATGCATCAAGGAAAACGAGTTCTGGTGTGTCTTTGAATGATATATTATTGACAGGACCGACCATTCAGAGCACCATGACATCAATTCTCATAAGATGGAGATTAAAGCAGTTCGCAATGGTGGCCGACATTGCTAAAATGTACCGACAAATAGATATGCATCCGGAAGATGCAAAATTTCAGAAAATTGTTTGGAGGCAACAGCCAACTGATCTAGTTAAAGACTATGTTCTGACTACCGTAACCTTTGGAACTACTTCAGCACCGTTTCTAGCAATCAGAACGTTACACCAATTAGCAATAGATGAAATTGAAAGCTATCCAAATGCAAGTAAAGCTGTCTTCGAAGAATTTTACGTAGACGACTTATTATTTGGAGGAAATAGTCTACAAGAATGCATTATCAAAAGAGACGAACTCATTAAATTGTTGAATTCTGGCGGTTTTAAATTGAGAAAATGGATAAAAAACGACAGACGAATTTTAGAAGGGATCCCATCTGAAGACATTGAAATGCAAGATGCGATCAATATGGATATGGATAATGGATACAAATCGCTAGGAATAATGTGGTATCCGCTAGCAGACTTCTTCACCTATCGATTGAAAAGGCATAAGCAATTAGAAACCTACACAAAATGCTCGATTTTATCGGAAGTTGCACGTCTCTACGATCCATTAGGTTGGATAGCACCTATTATGGTGTCAGCTAAAATTTTACTACAAGGACTATGGTTATCTGGGCAAGATTGGGATGAACCAATATCAACTGCACTAAACACGGAATGGATGACATTATTGAGCCAATTACCGGAAATTGAAAACATTAAAATCCCAAGATGGGTAGCTTACCAACAAAAATCGAAAATAGAACTTCACGGATTTTGTGACGCCTCTCAACGTGCCTACGCAGCAGTAATCTATGTGGTAGTGCGTGCAGGCTCGGCTGTCAACAGCCATCTATTAATGGCTAAAACCAAAGTGGCACCAGTGAAGCCAGTTAGTATTCCACGATTGGAGCTATGCGGAGCTGTACTATTGTCTCGATTGCTAAAAGAAGTTACAACATCATTAAAAATTGAAAACATACCTACCTGGTTATGGAGTGACTCAGAGATCTGTACATTCATGAAATATTGAAATTCATTGTTAAATCTAATTCCAGTAGAATAAAGAATTTTGTTAAAGCATAACCCGTGACGGTTTTAATTGTATAGTGGTGTAGTTAGAACATTTATTGTGGCTATTTGATTGTACAGTGGTGTAGTTTAGAACATTTATTTGGTCCTTCGAACCGGATCGCAACGGCAATTAGAAGGTCTGGTAAGTCCTTGTTCTATCCTTTTATTACATTCCATTGCATTTGTCCTTCTACATATATGCCAATATACATATTCCCGCATTTCATAGCAAATACTTTCATATAAATATACTTGAAACATATTCGAAACTCGCAAAAATTATAATCCAACGAAATGGACCGGTTGCTAACTCAGCAGAAATTGTTACTCGAACAATTCAATAAAATGCAAAGTAACTTCAAAAAGGATGCTAAAGTACGGAAAACTCTTGCTTATGCCACGAAATTGCTCCAGCGAGTGCAAGAAATTCGGCAAACTTTCCTGGAAACGCATCAGAAGATACTTGCATTAGTCAAAGAGCAAACCGATCTGGATTTAGAATATTTCAAAGATAAACTGTATCTATCTTTTGAAGAACTCAATTTGAGTTTCGAAACAGATCTAGAAGATCTAAAATTGGAACAAGGGGCACAGGCAGCGCAGGCTGACAATGAGATACAAAATCAGTCCAGTCGATCAAACGATGACATGGATGTTCGACTTCCACGCATAAACTTGCCAAAGTTTAACGGAAACTATGGGGAGTGGACTTCTTTTAAAGATCTGTTTGTATCTTTGATTCACAACAAATCTAATTTATCTTGAGTAGAGAAATTACACTACCTAAAATGCAGTGTTTCGGGGGAAGCTGAACAGCTTCTCAAACATTACTCGATCACTGAATCCAATTATAATTCAGCGTGGAGGTTGCTCATAGAATGTTATGATGATAAGCGCGTTCTATTAAATACTCAATTTAGAAGGTTGCTGGCCATCAATAATGCAAATGAATCCGCTTCGTCTATTAAAATGTTACTCGATAAAACTACCGACAGCGTTCAGGCAATCGTCAATTTAGAGGTAGCGAATATTTGGCATGCACTGTTAGTGCATTTGACAACTCAATGACTACCAACTGAGACGCGTCAAATTTGGGAACAACAGCAAGCAGCGCACAAAGAAACATCATCATTTAAAGACCTCACAGAGTTCTTGCAGCGTCGTTTTAGAGCATTAGAGGCTGCTGGGGTAGAAAAACATAAACTCACTCGATCTTCACATAATGTGTTTTTGACAAAACACGAGCAGCATACTATGTGCATTTTGTGTAAGGGGCCACATCATTTGAGACAATGTACCACTTTTCTTCAATCAGATCATGCGACGAGATTTGATATGGTAAAAAGAAATGGTTTGTGCCTCAATTGCTTGAACAAAGGACACTTAGTCGGAAACTGTCCCAGCCCGTCAAGATGTTTCAAGTGTAAAAAGGCACATCACACACTTCTGCATAAACCCGATGTATCTACAATTGGAATCCTTCCGCATCAGTCGCAATCTTCATCTCGGCATCGAAACCAGACGTCGAATTCATTCACTCAAAGTAATCTGCTCCTATCTTAGAATTCAATCAAGAACCTTCAACCTCGTTTTCACACAATGTTCGACCATCGACTTTGACTTCTTTGGATCATAGACCTTCGACTTCAGTGACAACAGTCACGAAGATAAACTCTTCGACTAGCAATGCTACAAAAACGGTATTGTTAGCAACATCATTAGTGACGGTTGAGTCTTCGACTGGATTTATAACACTACGCGCTTTGCTGGATCAAGGTTCAGAGGCGTCAATCATTACAGGGAGTGCAGCTCAAAGAATTGGAGGGAAAAGGCAATCGACAAACATCACTGTAGCTGGTATTGGAGAGACAAAGAGTATTTCGACGAACGGAAATTTGGAAATTACACTTCGCACCAAAACAAACGAATATTTGAAAGTAGATGCTCTCGTGTTGAGAAAGTTGACAAATTTCATCCCATCGCAAACAATTTCCACATCAATTCGAAAACAGATTGGAAATTTAGATCTGGCTGATCGTCACTTTGACCAACCGAGCAAGATTGACATTTTATTGGGAGCTGAAGCTTACGCTCAGTTATTACTTGGAAAAATTCGAAAATTGACTCTAGATCCAGTGCTACAACTAACTAAGCTAGGCTGGATAATATCAGGTAGATTCAGCGATAACAACGCGCAAATAGTGCACACATTTAATGTGCAAATAGAGGAGGATGTGAAAATTAGTGAGCAACTTAAACATTTTTGGGAGATTGAGGAAGTTGGAAAGGGTAAAAATATTACTCAAGAAGAAGAAGAAGAAGCATGTGAAGAACACTATAAGGCAAATGTCAAGAGAAAGCAAAACGGTCGCTATCTAGTTCGGTTGCCATTTAGAAACACAGAGAGTCAAAATTCACTAGGGTTTTCCAGAGAAAATGTAATCAAATGTTTAATGCAGGTGGAGAAACGCTTCGAAAGGGACAGAAGTCTTCAAGAAGAATATCCAGCAGTAATGCAAGAATATATAAGTCTAGGTCACATGAAGGAAGTTCCCGTTTGTAGAGAAGTCACATTTGAATCTGGAAACAAACGCAGCACAGCTAACTTCCTTCCACATCACGCAGTGCAGAAAAAAAGCACATCTACAAAATTAAGAGTGGTATTTGAAGCATCAAGGAAAACGAGTTCTGGTGTGTCTTTGAATGATATATTATTGACAGGACCGACCATTCAGAGCACCATGACATCAATTCTCATAAGATGGAGATTAAAGCAGTTCGCAATGGTGGCCGACATTGCTAAAATGTACCGACAAATAGATATGCATCCGGAAGATGCAAAATTTCAGAAAATTGTTTGGAGGCAACAGCCAACTGATCTAGTTAAAGACTATGTTCTGACTACCGTAACCTTTGGAACTACTTCAGCACCGTTTCTAGCAATCAGAACGTTACACCAATTAGCAATAGATGAAATTGAAAGCTATCCAAATGCAAGTAAAGCTGTCTTCGAAGAATTTTACGTAGACGACTTATTATTTGGAGGAAATAGTCTACAAGAATGCATTATCAAAAGAGACGAACTCATTAAATTGTTGAATTCTGGCGGTTTTAAATTGAGAAAATGGATAAAAAACGACAGACGAATTTTAGAAGGAATCCCATCTGAAGACATTGAAATGCAAGATGCGATCAATATGGATATGGATAATGGATACAAATCGCTAGGAATAATGTGGTATCCGCTAGCAGACTTCTTCACCTATCGATTGAAAAGGCATAAGCAATTAGAAACCTACACAAAATGCTCGATTTTATCGGAAGTTGCACGTCTCTACGATCCATTAGGTTGGATAGCACCTATTATGGTGTCAGCTAAAATTTTACTACAAGGACTATGGTTATCTGGGCAAGATTGGGATGAACCAATATCAACTGCACTAAACACGGAATGGATGACATTATTGAGCCAATTACCGGAAATTGAAAACATTAAAATCCCAAGATGGGTAGCTTACCAACAAAAATCGAAAATAGAACTTCACGGATTTTGTGACGCCTCTCAACGTGCCTACGCAGCAGTAATCTATGTGGTAGTGCGTGCAGGCTCGGCTGTCAACAGCCATCTATTAATGGCTAAAACCAAAGTGGCACCAGTGAAGCCAGTTAGTATTCCACGATTGGAGCTATGCGGAGCTGTACTATTGTCTCGATTGCTAAAAGAAGTTACAACATCATTAAAAATTGAAAACATACCTACCTGGTTATGGAGTGACTCAGAGATCTGTACATTCATGAAATATTGAAATTCATTGTTAAATCTAATTCCAGTAGAATAAAGAATTTTGTTAAAGCATAACCCGTGACGGTTTTAATTGTATAGTGGTGTAGTTAGAACATTTATTGTGGCTATTTGATTGTACAGTGGTGTAGTTTAGAACATTTATTTGGTCCTTCGAACCGGATCGCAACGGCAATTAGAAGGTCTGGTAAGTCCTTGTTCTATCCTTTTATTACATTCCATTGCATTTGTCCTTCTACATATATGCCAATATACATATTCCCGCATTTCATAGCAAATACTTTCATATAAATATACTTGAAACATATTCGAAACTCGCAAAAATTATAATCCAACGAAATGGACCGGTTGCTAACTCAGCAGAAATTGTTACTCGAACAATTCAATAAAATGCAAAGTAACTTCAAAAAGGATGCTAAAGTACGGAAAACTCTTGCTTATGCCACGAAATTGCTCCAGCGAGTGCAAGAAATTCGGCAAACTTTCCTGGAAACGCATCAGAAGATACTTGCATTAGTCAAAGAGCAAACCGATCTGGATTTAGAATATTTCAAAGATAAACTGTATCTATCTTTTGAAGAACTCAATTTGAGTTTCGAAACAGATCTAGAAGATCTAAAATTGGAACAAGGGGCACAGGCAGCGCAGGCTGACAATGAGATACAAAATCAGTCCAGTCGATCAAACGATGACATGGATGTTCGACTTCCACGCATAAACTTGCCAAAGTTTAACGGAAACTATGGGGAGTGGACTTCTTTTAAAGATCTGTTTGTATCTTTGATTCACAACAAATCTAATTTATCTTGAGTAGAGAAATTACACTACCTAAAATGCAGTGTTTCGGGGGAAGCTGAACAGCTTCTCAAACATTACTCGATCACTGAATCCAATTATAATTCAGCGTGGAGGTTGCTCATAGAATGTTATGATGATAAGCGCGTTCTATTAAATACTCAATTTAGAAGGTTGCTGGCCATCAATAATGCAAATGAATCCGCTTCGTCTATTAAAATGTTACTCGATAAAACTACCGACAGCGTTCAGGCAATCGTCAATTTAGAGGTAGCGAATATTTGGCATGCACTGTTAGTGCATTTGACAACTCAATGACTACCAACTGAGACGCGTCAAATTTGGGAACAACAGCAAGCAGCGCACAAAGAAACATCATCATTTAAAGACCTCACAGAGTTCTTGCAGCGTCGTTTTAGAGCATTAGAGGCTGCTGGGGTAGAAAAACATAAACTCACTCGATCTTCACATAATGTGTTTTTGACAAAACACGAGCAGCATACTATGTGCATTTTGTGTAAGGGGCCACATCATTTGAGACAATGTACCACTTTTCTTCAATCAGATCATGCGACGAGATTTGATATGGTAAAAAGAAATGGTTTGTGCCTCAATTGCTTGAACAAAGGACACTTAGTCGGAAACTGTCCCAGCCCGTCAAGATGTTTCAAGTGTAAAAAGGCACATCACACACTTCTGCATAAACCCGATGTATCTACAATTGGAATCCTTCCGCATCAGTCGCAATCTTCATCTCGGCATCGAAACCAGACGTCGAATTCATTCACTCAAAGTAATCTGCTCCTATCTTAGAATTCAATCAAGAACCTTCAACCTCGTTTTCACACAATGTTCGACCATCGACTTTGACTTCTTTGGATCATAGACCTTCGACTTCAGTGACAACAGTCACGAAGATAAACTCTTCGACTAGCAATGCTACAAAAACGGTATTGTTAGCAACATCATTAGTGACGGTTGAGTCTTCGACTGGATTTATAACACTACGCGCTTTGCTGGATCAAGGTTCAGAGGCGTCAATCATTACAGGGAGTGCAGCTCAAAGAATTGGAGGGAAAAGGCAATCGACAAACATCACTGTAGCTGGTATTGGAGAGACAAAGAGTATTTCGACGAACGGAAATTTGGAAATTACACTTCGCACCAAAACAAACGAATATTTGAAAGTAGATGCTCTCGTGTTGAGAAAGTTGACAAATTTCATCCCATCGCAAACAATTTCCACATCAATTCGAAAACAGATTGGAAATTTAGATCTGGCTGATCGTCACTTTGACCAACCGAGCAAGATTGACATTTTATTGGGAGCTGAAGCTTACGCTCAGTTATTACTTGGAAAAATTCGAAAATTGACTCTAGATCCAGTGCTACAACTAACTAAGCTAGGCTGGATAATATCAGGTAGATTCAGCGATAACAACGCGCAAATAGTGCACACATTTAATGTGCAAATAGAGGAGGATGTGAAAATTAGTGAGCAACTTAAACATTTTTGGGAGATTGAGGAAGTTGGAAAGGGTAAAAATATTACTCAAGAAGAAGAAGAAGAAGCATGTGAAGAACACTATAAGGCAAATGTCAAGAGAAAGCAAAACGGTCGCTATCTAGTTCGGTTGCCATTTAGAAACACAGAGAGTCAAAATTCACTAGGATTTTCCAGAGAAAATGTAATCAAATGTTTAATGCAGGTGGAGAAACGCTTCGAAAGGGACAGAAGTCTTCAAGAAGAATATTCAGCAGTAATGCAAGAATATATAAGTCTAGGTCACATGAAGGAAGTTCCCGTTTGTAGAGAAGTCACATTTGAATCTGGAAACAAACGCAGCACAGCTAACTTCCTTCCACATCACGCAGTGCAGAAAAAAAGCACATCTACAAAATTAAGAGTGGTATTTGATGCATCAAGGAAAACGAGTTCTGGTGTGTCTTTGAATGATATATTATTGACAGGACCGACCATTCAGAGCACCATAACATCAATTCTCATAAGATGGAGATTAAAGCAGTTCGCAATGGTGGCCGACATTGCTAAAATGTACCGACAAATAGATATGCATCCGGAAGATGCAAAATTTCAGAAAATTGTTTGGAGGCAACAGCCAACTGATCTAGTTAAAGACTATGTTCTGACTACCGTAACCTTTGGAACTACTTCAGCACCGTTTCTAGCAATCAGAACGTTACACCAATTAGCAATAGATGAAATTGAAAGCTATCCAAATGCAAGTAAAGCTGTCTTCGAAGAATTTTACGTAGACGACTTATTATTTGGAGGAAATAGTCTACAAGAATGCATTATCAAAAGAGACGAACTCATTAAATTGTTGAATTCTGGCGGTTTTAAATTGAGAAAATGGATAAAAAACGACAGACGAATTTTAGAAGGGATCCCATCTGAAGACATTGAAATGCAAGATGCGATCAATATGGATATGGATAATGGATACAAATCGCTAGGAATAATGTGGTATCCGCTAGCAGACTTCTTCACCTATCGATTGAAAAGGCATAAGCAATTAGAAACCTACACAAAATGCTCGATTTTATCGGAAGTTGCACGTCTCTACGATCCATTAGGTTGGATAGCACCTATTATGGTGTCAGCTAAAATTTTACTACAAGGACTATGGTTATCTGGGCAAGATTGGGATGAACCAATATCAACTGCACTAAACACGGAATGGATGACATTATTGAGCCAATTACCGGAAATTGAAAACATTAAAATCCCAAGATGGGTAGCTTACCAACAAAAATCGAAAATAGAACTTCACGGATTTTGTGACGCCTCTCAACGTGCCTACGCAGCAGTAATCTATGTGGTAGTGCGTGCAGGCTCGGCTGTCAACAGCCATCTATTAATGGCTAAAACCAAAGTGGCACCAGTGAAGCCAGTTAGTATTCCACGATTGGAGCTATGCGGAGCTGTACTATTGTCTCGATTGCTAAAAGAAGTTACAACATCATTAAAAATTGAAAACATACCTACCTGGTTATGGAGTGACTCAGAGATCGTGCTAGCATGGCTGAAAGGTCACCCCACTCGATGGACTACATTTGTATCTAACAGAACGGCTCTCATCCTTGAGAACACTGATAACATACCATGGCGATATGTTCCATCTAAATGCAATCCAGCAGATGTAGCTTCTAGAGGAGTAAAACCAATCGATTTAATACACAATGAGCTATGGTGGCACGGACCAAGCTGGTTATCCGAAGACATCGATGCATGGCCTAAAATGCAAGATATCAAATCAGTTGAAGTCGAAAAACGAAAACATTACATTGTTAATGTAGGAATACACACAGAAAGTTTCTTAGACACTTGGTTACAAAGATATTCAACATTATCGAAACTAATTATAATTACCGCTTACTGCTTCCGTTTTCGCAGATCGAACATAAATCGAACAGAAAATCCACCATATTTAACCAGCGAAGAGCTGCGACACTCATTCGAATTCTGGATCAAACACGCTCAACAAAGTGAATACTCACAAGAAATAGCCTGTCTTTTGAATAACAAACCAATTGAAAAAAAAGTTAATTGATCAAATTAAACCCCTTCATAGACAAAACTGGATTAATACGTGTGCTAGGTCGCCTAAAAAATGCACAATTGAGTTTTGATGAAAGGCATCCAATAATTCTCCCACGAAATGGAAGGTTCACTGAATTAATGTTGCATCAAGTCCATCAAGCAACCTTGCATGGACAAACTCAACTAATGCTGAACACATTGAGAATAAGATTTTGGCTGATAGATGGTCGCAACCGGGTCAAACATTTTGTACATAAATGCATCCGCTGTTTTCGGGCCAAAGCGAACGGTGCAACTCAGCTGATGGGAAACTTGCCAGCAGCTCGCGTAACTATTTCTCGCCCATTCACACATACGGGTGTTGATTTTTGTGGACCATTCGACATAAAAGACAGGCGAGGAAGAGGCAGTAAAACATCGAAGGGCTACGTGGCTATATTTATTTGTTTAGTAGTAAAAGCTATACACATCGAAATTGTTAGTGACCTATCGACACAAGCATTCCTTGCAGCATTACGAAGATTCATGGGAAGACGAGGATTTAGTGGACATATGTATTCCGATTGTGGAACAAATTTTGTCGGGGCATATACTGAATTGAACAAATTATCAGAAATCAACAAAAGGGCTGCCGAAATACTTGCCAATGATGGCGTTACGTGGCATTTCAATCCTCCAGCTTCGCCGCATTTTGGTGGGCTCTGGGAAGCCGGAGTCAAATCTATAAAGTCTCATCTGCGCCGAATTGTGGGCAACATTGCTCTAACGTATGAAGAATTGTCCACCATCTTAATTAGAATAGAAGCCTGCCTCAATTCTCGACCCCTGTGCCCCTTGAACGACGATCCAACAGACACGACGGCACTTACTCCAGCACATTTCCTGATTGGCGATACACTACTAGCACCACCCGAAGCAGATTTCGAAGGCGACAATATCAACCATCTCGATAGATGGCAGACAACACAAAAGATAACGCAAGATTTCTGGAAACGGTGGAAAACCTAATATTTGAATCGCTTGCAACTTAGGCCCAAATGGAATACAACAGAAAACAATGTCAAAGTGGGCGATTTGTGTATACTAAAGGATGAAAAATTACCTTCTTATCGTTGGCCATTAGCCAGAATTATAGAGGTTCATCCAGGAAACGATTCCCTAGTACGAGTAGTAACCGTATGGTCAAATGGAAAGACATATAAACGATCAGTTACAAAAATTGCACTAGTACCTACGCAAAATATATCATAATATATAATATAGGTGGATGCCCAGCATAGGTGGGACAACTTCACCATGCCAAAACTGAGTTGAACGAATGCATCAGCTTAACCGGCACATCGGACAAAACATTAACGATAGGAATCTAGATCTAAATAGTATCCAGACCCGGACGTGACATACAAACAACATTTATCAAAATAGATTAGCCAATTAATACTTACCATTTCAGAAGTCAGCCCAATAGATAATACTGAGGCACTACACACGCCTCATCTGGGGGAGAATGTTGCGACACGATGGCGGCCTCTCCAAAACAGGAACCTGAAAAGAAAAAACAACAAAAGGATCGAATTCAAGACAACAAAAATATATACTTATCTAAGATCAACTTCCAATATTCGCGATTAGTATTTATTCTGATGACAGTTGTCACATGACATTTGTCATTTGACATTACATGTTTAAATATCCATTCACAATTGTTTTTTACTTGAGATTCACCGTGAAGAAGAATACTGGTAAAACTAGAAATATAACAAGAGAATTAAGAGAAAGTTGTATAGAAAAAGAAAGTACCGAAATTTTCACGGTACAGTTGATTTTTTGAATTCAGATGGTGTGAAAGTAAATCGGTTGGTAGAAAAATTTGTACATTCATGAAATATTGAAATTCGTTGTTAAATCTAATTCCAGTAGAATAAAGAATTTTGTTAAAGCATAACCCGTGACGATTTTAATTGTATAGTGGTGTAGTTAGAACATTTATTGTGGCTATTTGATTGCACAGTGGTGTAGTTTAGAACATTTATTGGGTCCTTCGAACCGGATCGCAACGGCAATTAGAAGGTCTGGTAAGTCCTTGTTCTATCCTTTTATTACATTCCATTGCATTTGTCCTTCTACATATATGCCAATATACATATTCCCGCATTTCATAGCAAATTCTTTCATATAAATATACTTGAAACATATTCGAAACTCGCAAAAATTATAATCCAACGAAATGGACCGGTTGCTAACTCAGCAGAAATTGTTACTCGAACAATTCAATAAAATGCAAAGTAACTTCAAAAAGGATGCTAAAGTACGGAAAACTCTTGCTTATGCCACGAAATTGCTCCAGCGAGTGCAAGAAATTCGGCAAACTTTCCTGGAAACGCATCAGAAGATACTTGCATTAGTCAAAGAGCAAACCGATCTGGATTTAGAATATTTCAAAGATAAACTGTATCTATCTTTTGAAGAACTCAATTTGAGTTTCGAAACAGATCTAGAAGATCTGAAATTGGAACAAGGGGCACAGGCAGCGCAGGCTGACAATGAGATACAAAATCAGTCCAGTCGATCAAACGATGACATGGATGTTCGACTTCCACGCATAAACTTGCCAAAGTTTAACGGAAACTATGGGGAGTGGACTTCTTTTAAAGATCTGTTTGTATTTTTGATTCACAACAAATCTAATTTATCTCGAGTAGAGAAATTACACTACCTAAAATGCAGTCTTTCGGGGGAAGCTGAACAACTTCTCAAACATTACTCGATCACTGAATCCAATTATAATTCAGCGTGGAGGTTGCTCATAGAACGTTATGATGATAAGCGCGTTCTATTAAATACTCAATTTAGAAGGTTGCTGGCCATCAATAATGCAAATGAATCCGCTTCGTCTATTAAAATGTTACTCGATAAAACTACCGACAGCGTTCAGGCAATCGTCAATTTAGAGGTAGCGAATATTTGGGATGCACTGTTAGTGCATTTGACAACTCAACGACTACCAACTGAGACGCGTCAAATTTGGGAACAACAGCAAGCTGCGTAGAAAGAAACATCATCATTTAAAGACCTCACAGAGTTCTTGCAGCGTCGTTTTAGAGCATTAGAGGCTGCTGGGGTAGAAAAACATAAACTCACTCGATCTTCACATAATGTGTTTTTGACAAAACACGAGCAGCATACTATGTGCATTTTGTGTAAGGGGCCACATCATTTGAGACAATGTACCACTTTTCTTCAATCAGATCATGCGACGAGATTTGATATGGTAAAAAGAAATGGTTTGTGCCTCAATTGCTTGAACAAAGGACACTTAGTCGGAAACTGTCCCAGCCCGTCAAGATGTTTCAAGTGTAAAAAGGCACATCACACACTTCTGCATAAACCCGATGTATCTACAATTGGAATCCTTCCGCATCAGTCGCCATCTTCATCTCGGCATCGAAACCAGACGTCGAATTCATTCACTCAAAATAATCTGCCTCCTATCTTAGAATTCAATCAAGAACCTTCAACCTCGTTTTCACACAATGTTCGACCATCGACTTTGACTTCTTTGGATCATAGACCTTCGACTTCAGTGACAACAGTCACGAAGATAAACTCTTCGACTAGCAATGCTACAAAAACGGCATTGTTAGCAACAGCATTAGTGACGGTTGAGTCTTCGACTGGATTTATAACACTACGCGCTTTGCTGGATCAAGGTTCAGAGGCGTCAATCATTACAGGGAGTGCAGCTCAAAGAATTGGAGGGAAAAGGCAATCGACAAACATCACTGTAGCTGGTATTGGAGAGACAAAGGGTATTTCGACGAACGGAAATTTGGAAATTACACTTCGCACCAAAACAAACGAATATTTGAAAGTAGATGCTCTGGTGTTGAGAAAGTTGACAAATTTCATCCCATCGCAAACAATTTCCACATCAATTCGAAAACAGATTGGAAATTTAGATCTGGCTGATCGTCACTTTGACCAACCGAGCAAGATTGACATTTTATTGGGAGCTGAAGCTTACGCTCAGTTATTACTTGGAAAAATTCGAAAATTGACTCTAGATCCAGTGCTACAACTAACTAAGCTAGGCTGGATAATATCAGGTAGATTCAGCGATAACAACGCGCAAATAGTGCACACATTTAATGTGCAAATAGAGGAGGATGTGAAAATTAGTGAGCAACTTAAATCATTTTTGGGAGATTGAGGAAGTTGGAAAGGGTAAAAATATTACTCAAGAAGAAGAAGAAGAAGCATGTGAAGAACACTATAAGGCAAATGTCAAGAGAAAGCAAAACGGTCGCTATCTAGTTCGGTTGCCATTTAGAAACACAGAGAGTCAAAATTCACTAGGATTTTCCAGAGAAAATGTAATCAAATGTTTAATGCAGGTGGAGAAACGCTTCGAAAGGGACAGAAGTCTTCAAGAAGAATATTCAGCAGTAATGCAAGAATATATAAGTCTAGGTCACATGAAGGAAGTTCCCGTTTGTAGAGAAGTCACATTTGAATCTGGAAACAAACGCAGCACAGCTAACTTCCTTCCACATCACGCAGTGCAGAAAAAAAGCACATCTACAAAATTAAGAGTGGTATTTGATGCATCAAGGAAAACGAGTTCTGGTGTGTCTTTGAATGATATATTATTGACAGGACCGACCATTCAGAGCACCATGACATCAATTCTCATAAGATGGAGATTAAAGCAGTTCGCAATGGTGGCCGACATTGCTAAAATGTACCGACAAATAGATATGCATCCGGAAGATGCAAAATTTCAGAAAATTGTTTGGAGGCAACAGCCAACTGATCTAGTTAAAGACTATGTTCTGACTACCGTAACCTTTGGAACTACTTCAGCACCGTTTCTAGCAATCAGAACGTTACACCAATTAGCAATAGATGAAATTGAAAGCTATCCAAATGCAAGTAAAGCTGTCTTCGAAGAATTTTACGTAGACGACTTATTATTTGGAGGAAATAGTCTACAAGAATGCATTATCAAAAGAGACGAACTCATTAAATTGTTGAATTCTGGCGGTTTTAAATTGAGAAAATGGATAAAAAACGACAGACGAATTTTAGAAGGAATCCCATCTGAAGACATTGAAATGCAAGATGCGATCAATATGGATATGGATAATGGATACAAATCGCTAGGAATAATGTGGTATCCGCTAGCAGACTTCTTCACCTATCGATTGAAAAGGCATAAGCAATTAGAAACCTACACAAAATGCTCGATTTTATCGGAAGTTGCACGTCTCTACGATCCATTAGGTTGGATAGCACCTATTATGGTGTCAGCTAAAATTTTACTACAAGGACTATGGTTATCTGGGCAAGATTGGGATGAACCAATATCAACTGCACTAAACACGGAATGGATGACATTATTGAGCCAATTACCGGAAATTGAAAACATTAAAATCCCAAGATGGGTAGCTTACCAACAAAAATCGAAAATAGAACTTCACGGATTTTGTGACGCCTCTCAACGTGCCTACGCAGCAGTAATCTATGTGGTAGTGCGTGCAGGCTCGGCTGTCAACAGCCATCTATTAATGGCTAAAACCAAAGTGGCACCAGTGAAGCCAGTTAGTATTCCACGATTGGAGCTATGCGGAGCTGTACTATTGTCTCGATTGCTAAAAGAAGTTACAACATCATTAAAAATTGAAAACATACCTACCTGGTTATGGAGTGACTCAGAGATCGTGCTAGCATGGCTGAAAGGTCACCCCACTCGATGGACTACATTTGTATCTAACAGAACGGCTCTCATCCTTGAGAACACTGATAACATACCATGGCGATATGTTCCATCTAAATGCAATCCAGCAGATGTAGCTTCTAGAGGAGTAAAACCAATCGATTTAATACACAATGAGCTATGGTGGCACGGACCAAGCTGGTTATCCGAAGACATCGATGCATGGCCTAAAATGCGAGATATCAAATCAGTTGAAGTCGAAAAACGAAAACATTACATTGTTAATGTAGGAATACACGCAGAAAGTTTCTTAGACACTTGGTTACAAAGATATTCAACATTATCGAAACTAATTATAATTACCGCTTACTGCTTCCGTTTTCGCAGATCGAACATAAATCGAACAGAGAATCCACCATATTTAACCAGTGAAGAGCTGCGACACTCATTCGAATTCTGGATCAAACACGCTCAACAAAGTGAATACTCACAAGAAATAGCCTGTCTTTTGAATAACAAACCAATTGAAAAAAAAAGTAAATTGATCAAATTAAACCCCTTCATAGACAAAACTGGATTAATACGTGTGCTAGGTCGCCTAAAAAATGCACAATTGAGTTTTGATGAAAGGCATCCAATAATTCTCCCACGAAATGGAAGGTTCACTGAATTAATGTTGCATCAAGTCCATCAAGCAACCTTGCATGAACAAACTCAACTAATGCTGAACACATTGAGAATAAGATTTTGGCTGATAGATGGTCGCAACCGGGTCAAACATTTTGTACATAAATGCATCCGCTGTTTTCGGGCCAAAGCGAACGGTGCAACTCAGCTGATGGGAAACTTGCCAGCAGCTCGCGTAACTATTTCTCGCCCATTCACACATACGGGTGTTGATTTTTGTGGACCATTCGACATAAAAGACAGGCGAGGAAGAGGCAGTAAAACATCGAAGGGCTACGTGGCTATATTTATTTGTTTAGTAGTAAAAGCTATACACATCGAAATTGTTAGTGACCTATCGACACAAGCATTCCTTGCAGCATTACGAAGATTCATGGGAAGACGAGGATTTAGTGGACATATGTATTCCGATTGTGGAACAAATTTTGTCGGGGCATATACTGAATTGAACAAATTATCAGAAATCAACAAAAGGGCTGCCGAAATACTTGCCAATGATGGCGTTACGTGGCATTTCAATCCTCCAGCTTCGCCGCATTTTGGTGGGCTCTGGGAAGCCGGAGTCAAATCTATAAAGTCTCATCTGCGCCGAATTGTGGGCAACATTGCTCTAACGTATGAAGAATTGTCCACCATCTTAATTAGAATAGAAGCCTGCCTCAATTCTCGACCCCTGTGCCCCTTGAACGACGATCCAACAGACACGACGGCACTTACTCCAGCACATTTCCTGATTGGCGATACACTACTAGCACCACCCGAAGCAGATTTCGAAGGCGACAATATCAACCATCTCGATAGATGGCAGACAACACAAAAGATAACGCAAGATTTCTGGAAACGGTGGAAAACCTAATATTTGAATCGCTTGCAACTTAGGCCCAAATGGAATACAACAGAAAACAATGTCAAAGTGGGCGATTTGTGTATACTAAAGGATGAAAAATTACCTTCTTATCGTTGGCCATTAGCCAGAATTATAGAGGTTCATCCAGGAAACGATTCCCTAGTACGAGTAGTAACCGTATGGTCAAATGGAAAGACATATAAACGATCAGTTACAAAAATTGCACTAGTACCTACGCAAAATATATCATAATATATAATATAGGTGGATGCCCAGCATAGGTGGGACAACTTCACCATGCCAAAACTGAGTTGAACGAATGCATCAGCTTAACCGGCACATCGGACAAAACATTAACGATAGGAATCTAGATCTAAATAGTATCCAGACCCGGACGTGACATACAAACAACATTTATCAAAATAGATTAGCCAATTAATACTTACCATTTCAGAAGTCAGCCCAATAGATAATACTGAGGCACTACACACGCCTCATCTGGGGGAGAATGTTGCGACACGATGGCGGCCTCTCCAAAACAGGAACCTGAAAAGAAAAAACAACAAAAGGATCGAATTCAAGACAACAAAAATATATACTTATCTAAGATCAACTTCCAATATTCGCGATTAGTATTTATTCTGATGACAGTTGTCACATGACATTTGTCATTTGACATTACATGTTTAAATATCCATTCACAATTGTTTTTTACTTGAGATTCACCGTGAAGAAGAATACTGGTAAAACTAGAAATATAACAAGAGAATTAAGAGAAAGTTGTATAGAAAAAGAAAGTACCGAAATTTTCACGGTACAGTTGATTTTTACTAATGTTCGAAGAACATTAGTATTAAAATCGATTCGGCCAAAAATTCATATTTCTTTATATATATATATATATATATATCATCAAAAAATTTCAGTGAGATAATCTCGAGAACGCGCCATCCGATTGAGCTGAAACTTTCAGGATACATTGGTGTATAAGCAGAATAGGTCCAGGTCTCTTTAAATGTCAGTTATTGTTAACCTTTTGGCGCCGGCGGCCATTTAAGTGATATTTTTAATATACCTATTATTTCGCGCACAAATAATTTTCGCAAAAATAAAGTTAACGAAATAAATTTCGAACGTGTTTTACATATGAATCGGATAATGCTTTGGAATTTTTTAACCCTATGTGTGCGCTGGGTGCCTAAAAAGAGGACGGGAAAATTTGAAAATTTTTAAATTGCGATAACTTTTGACAGAGCTATTCAATCATTACGACATTTTCAGGACATATTGATATTATTAAGTTGTAGATTTGTGTAGCTTTTAATGAGCGTGCTGGCAACTCTGTAGCTAGGGCAGGCGTTGAAAGTGAAAACCTTCAAATCATCGTCTCTCTTGAAAAAATGCCGTTTCTTCAAAAAAAAGCCACTCATATGTAAATCTTGTACTTTGTTTACATAACCAAAAAAAAAAAAAAGATATGGTATAACGGGCACGCCTGGTAACCCTTGCCCAATTTACCTATATTTTAAGCATCAAAAACTTCTGTTCACGGAAACTCACGATCCAATGAACAGAATTAATTGAAATTTGCAGAATGTATTGGCCTTAAATAGGACCAGGTCTGATAGAAGTGATTTTGAAATGCAAGTGATTCTGTGCCAGTGGTGCCATCTTGAAAAACCACTAAAAAAGATAACTGTTTTTAGCCCTATAAATTCTGATTGAATCGTTCGATTTTAACGAAACTCACACAATTGCTGGACCTTACTTTAAGCCACGTTTGCTAGAAATTTGGTCGAAAAATTCGGTTGGAGTTGCCAGCTATGATAATTTTGGTGTCTTCATTTTGAAAAAAAAAATTTGGAAGTGAAAACATTCAAACCATCGAATATTCAAAAAAATGTCCGTTTCTTACAATAAAACCAATCTGTATATAAATCTTATGTTTTATTTACACGTTCAAAATAAAACTTTGGAAATTTCATGTCGGACAAGAACGGTAACCCTCTCCCAGTTAAACTATATTGTTAGCATCAAAAACTTCTGTTCACGGAAACTCACGAACCAATAATCAGATACAGCTAAAATTAACAGAATGCATTGGACTTAAGTAACACCAGATTTGATAGAAGCGATTTTGAATTGTGGGCAAATCTGTGCCAGTGGTGCCATCTTGAAAAATTACAAAGAAAAAAAACTGCTTTTTGCCCTATGAAATGTGAATCAATTACCAGATTTTCATGAAATTGGCACAGTAGCTAAACCTAACTCTAATCTCTGTTTGATGGAAATTTGGTTGAAAAATTTGATTGGTGCTGCCAGCTATGGTAATTTTTGTGTCTTTGGTTTTGAAAATTCGCTCAGGAAAATAAAACTTTTTGCACTATAACTTCCAGTGCAGTCATGAAATCAATACGAATTTCATACAATTAATGAAACCTGTCATAAACATTATTCAGGCCAAATTTGGTTGAAAAGCCACGATAGGGTTGCCAGCTATTGTTGGTTTTGTGTTTAATTGCAATATCTTTATTAAGCGGTTTTATCGTAGAATTTTCAAATGGTAATGATATTGTAGTGACAATAAACAGCAAATATTAAGCTTTCGATTATTTGAAAAAACTCGCTGCAGGTAACTCTAAATTTCTTTATACTCCTTTAACTTCGAATGTAATATAACAACGTGAAGCAGATGTGATATATTCTTGGCTTTGATACTGGCAGAAGGTTGCCAGCACGAGTCGGTTGTGCTACTTTTGTATCAATAAACGCTTACAGTTAGTATTCATACCGGAAACATTTACAATTAAAATAAATAATCAATGTTGCAATTCGCAAAGTTCTGCAAATTTTTCGGATCGCAGCCCCAAACACCAACTTCAGTTACAGTGCTGCAGGCACTGAGCATTTTCTTCATTGATGTTATATGAGATGCTGCTTTCAAAATTATGTGAAATAAGCAACTGATAACGAATATAATTAACCCGTGTTTTGCTCTCATAAACGTTGAAATTCATGCCAGTGGTAATATCTGAATCCTTCCACCATATGAGTTATAATGCATTCTTGAGACCAAAGTAAAACGTGGCATTTGAAACAGTTTGGTCACATGTGGTGGAATATGCACTCAAAACCTGCACGATTCTTCTACTGTTCTTCGAACATTAGTGTTTCTAGCGGTTCAGGTGCGCTAGAGTTTTTTTGAATTCAGATGGTGTGAAAGTAAATCGGTTGGTAGAAAAATTTGTACATTCATGAAATATTGAAATTCGTTGTTAAATCTAATTCCAGTAGAATAAAGAATTTTGTTAAAGCATAACCCGTGACGATTTTAATTATATAGTGGTGTAGTTAGAACATTTATTGTGGCTATTTGATTGCACAGTGGTGTAGTTTAGAACATTTATTTGGTCCTTCGAACCGGATCGCAACGGCAATTAGAAGGTCTGGTAAGTCCTTGTTCTATCCTTTTATTACATTCCATTGCATTTGTCCTTCTACATATATGCCAATATACATATTCCCGCATTTCATAGCAAATACTTTCATATAAATATACTTGAAACATATTCGAAACTCGCAAAAATTATAATCCAACGAAATGGACCGGTTGCTAACTCAGCAGAAATTGTTACTCGAACAATTCAATAAAATGCAAAGTAACTTCAAAAAGGATGCTAAAGTACGGAAAACTCTTGCTTATGCCACGAAATTGCTCCAGCGAGTGCAAGAAATTCGGCAAACTTTCCTGGAAACGCATCAGAAGATACTTGCATTAGTCAAAGAGCAAACCGATCTGGATTTAGAATATTTCAAAGATAAACTGTATCTATCTTTTGAAGAACTCAATTTGAGTTTCGAAACAGATCTAGAAGATCTGAAATTGGAACAAGGGGCACAGGCAGCGCAGGCTGACAATGAGATACAAAATCAGTCCAGTCGATCAAACGATGATATGGATGTTCGACTTCCACGCATAAACTTGCCAAAGTTTAACGGAAACTATGGGGAGTGGACTTCTTTTAAAGATCTGTTTGTATCTTTGATTCACAACAAATCTAATTTATCTCGAGTAGAGAAATTACACTACCTAAAATGCAGTCTTTCGGGGGAAGCTGAACAACTTCTCAAACATTACTCGATCACTGAATCCAATTATAATTCAGCGTGGAGGTTGCTCATAGAACGTTATGATGATAAGCGCGTTCTATTAAATACTCAATTTAGAAGGTTGCTGGCCATCAATAATGCAAATGAATCCGCTTCGTCTATTAAAATGTTACTCGATAAAACTACCGACAGCGTTCAGGCAATCGTCAATTTAGAGGTAGCGAATATTTGGGATGCACTGTTAGTGCATTTGACAACTCACCGACTACCAACTGAGACGCGTCAAATTTGGGAACAACAGCAAGCTGCGTAGAAAGAAACATCATCATTTAAAGACCTCACAGAGTTCTTGCAGCGTCGTTTTAGAGCATAAGAGGCTGCTGGGGTAGAAAAACATAAACTCACTCGATCTTCACATAATGTGTTTTTGACAAAACACGAGCAGCATACTATGTGCATTTTGTGTAAGGGGCCACATCATTTGAGACAATGTACCACTTTTCTTCAATCAGATCATGCGACGAGATTTGATATGGTAAAAAGAAATGGTTTGTGCCTCAATTGCTTGAACAAAGGACACTTAGTCGGAAACTGTCCCAGCCCGTCAAGATGTTTCAAGTGTAAAAAGGCACATCACACACTTCTGCATAAACCCGATGTATCTACAATTGGAATCCTTCCGCATCAGTCGCAATCTTCATCTCGGCATCGAAACCAGACGTCGAATTCATTCACTCAAAATAATCTGCCTCCTATCTTAGAATTCAATCAAGAATCTTCAACCTCGTTTTCACACAATGTTCGACCATCGACTTTGACTTCTTTGGATCATAGACCTTCGACTTCAGTGACAACAGTCACGAAGATAAACTCTTCGACTAGCAATGCTACAAAAACGGTATTGTTAGCAACAGCATTAGTGACGGTTGAGTCTTCGACTGGATTTATAACACTACGCGCTTTGCTGGATCAAGGTTCACAGGCGTCAATCATTACAGGGAGTGCAGCTCAAAGAATTGGAGGGAAAAGGCAATCGACAAACATCACTGTAGCTGGTATTGGAGAGACAAAGGGTATTTCGACGAACGGAAATTTGGAAATTACACTTCGCACCAAAACAAACGAATATTTGAAAGTAGATGCTCTGGTGTTGAGAAAGTTGACAAATTTCATCCCATCGCAAACAATTTCCACATCAATTCGAAAACAGATTGGAAATTTAGATCTGGCTGATCGTCACTTTGACCAACCGAGCAAGATTGACATTTTATTGGGAGCTGAAGCTTACGCTCAGTTATTACTTGGAAAAATTCGAAAATTGACTCTAGATCCAGTGCTACAACTAACTAAGCTAGGCTGGATAATATCAGGTAGATTCAGCGATAACAACGCGCAAATAGTGCACACATTTAATGTGCAAATAGAGGAGGATGTGAAAATTAGTGAGCAACTTAAACATTTTTGGGAGATTGAGGAAGTTGGAAAGGGTAAAAATATTACTCAAGAAGAAGAAGAAGAAGCATGTGAAGAACACTATAAGGCAAATGTCAAGAGAAAGCAAAACGGTCGCTATCTAGTTCGGTTGCCATTTAGAAACACAGAGAGTCAAAATTCACTAGGGTTTTCCAGAGGAAATGTAATCAAATGTTTAATGCAGGTGGAGAAACGCTTCGAAAGGGACAGAAGTCTTCAAGAAGAATATTCAGCAGTAATGCAAGAATATATAAGTCTAGGTCACATGAAGGAAGTTCCCGTTTGTAGAGAAGTCACATTTGAATCTGGAAACAAACGCAGCACAGCTAACTTCCTTCCACATCACGCAGTGCAGAAAAAAAGCACATCTACAAAATTAAGAGTGGTATTTGATGCATCAAGGAAAACGAGTTCTGGTGTGTCTTTGAATGATATATTATTGACAGGACCGACCATTCAGAGCACCATGACATCAATTCTCATAAGATGGAGATTAAAGCAGTTCGCAATGGTGGCCGACATTGCTAAAATGTACCGACAAATAGATATGCATCCGGAAGATGCAAAATTTCAGAAAATTGTTTGGAGGCAACAGCCAACTGATCTAGTTAAAGACTATGTTCTGACTACCGTAACCTTTGGAACTACTTCAGCACCGTTTCTAGCAATCAGAACGTTACACCAATTAGCAATAGATGAAATTGAAAGCTATCCAAATGCAAGTAAAGCTGTCTTCGAAGAATTTTACGTAGACGACTTATTATTTGGAGGAAATAGTCTACAAGAATGCATTATCAAAAGAGACGAACTCATTAAATTGTTGAATTCTGGCGGTTTTAAATTGAGAAAATGGATAAAAAAACGACAGACGAATTTTAGAAGGAATCCCATCTGAAGACATTGAAATGCAAGATGCGATCAATATGGATATGGATAATGGATACAAATCGCTAGGAATAATGTGGTATCCGCTAGCAGACTTCTTCACCTATCGATTGAAAAGGCATAAGCAATTAGAAACCTACACAAAATGCTCGATTTTATCGGAAGTTGCACGTCTCTACGATCCATTAGGTTGGATATCACCTATTATGGTGTCAGCTAAAATTTTACTACAAGGACTATGGTTATCTGGGCAAGATTGGGATGAACCAATATCAACTGCACTAAACACGGAATGGATGACATTATTGAGCCAATTACCGGAAATTGAAAACATTAAAATCCCAAGATGGGTAGCTTACCAACAAAAATCGAAAATAGAACTTCACGGATTTTGTGACGCCTCTCAACGTGCCTACGCAGCAGTAATCTATGTGGTAGTGCGTGCAGGCTCGGCTGTCAACAGCCATCTATTAATGGCTAAAACCAAAGTGGCACCAGTGAAGCCAGTTAGTATTCCACGATTGGAGCTATGCGGAGCTGTACTATTGTCTCGATTGCTAAAAGAAGTTACAACATCATTAAAAATTGAAAACATACCTACCTGGTTATGGAGTGACTCAGAGATCGTGCTAGCATGGCTGAAAGGTCACCCCACTCGATGGACTACATTTGTATCTAACAGAACGGCTCTCATCCTTGAGAACACTGATAACATACCATGGCGATATGTTCCATCTAAATGCAATCCAGCAGATGTAGCTTCTAGAGGAGTAAAACCAATCGATTTAATACACAATGAGCTATGGTGGCACGGACCAAGCTGGTTATCCGAAGACATCGATGCATGGCCTAAAATGCGAGATATCAAATCAGTTGAAGTCGAAAAACGAAAACATTACATTGTTAATGTAGGAATACACACAGAAAGTTTCTTAGACACTTGGTTACAAAGATATTCAACATTATCGAAACTAATTATAATTACCGCTTACTGCTTCCGTTTTCGCAGATCGAACATAAATCGAACAGAGAATCCACCATATTTAACCAGTGAAGAGCTGCGACACTCATTCGAATTCTGGATCAAACACGCTCAACAAAGTGAATACTCACAAGAAATAGCCTGTCTTTTGAATAACAAACCAATTGAAAAAAAAAGTAAATTGATCAAATTAAACCCCTTCATAGACAAAACTGGATTAATACGTGTGCTAGGTCACCTAAAAAATGCACAATTGAGTTTTGATGAAAGGCATCCAATAATTCTCCCACGAAATGGAAGGTTCACTGAATTAATGTTGCATCAAGTCCATCAAGCAACCTTGCATGGACAAACTCAACTAATGCTGAACACATTGAGAATAAGATTTTGGCTGATAGATGGTCGCAACCGGGTCAAACATTTTGTACATAAATGCATCCGCTGTTTTCGGGCCAAAGCGAACGGTGCAACTCAGCTGATGGGAAACTTGCCAGCAGCTCGCGTAACTATTTCTCGCCCATTCACACATACGGGTGTTGATTTTTGTGGACCATTCGACATAAAAGACAGGCGAGGAAGAGGCAGTAAAACATCGAAGGGCTACGTGGCTATATTTATTTGTTTAGTAGTAAAAGCTATACACATCGAAATTGTTAGTGACCTATCGACACAAGCATTCCTTGCAGCATTACGAAGATTCATGGGAAGACGAGGATTTAGTGGACATATGTATTCCGATTGTGGAACAAATTTTGTCGGGGCATATACTGAATTGAACAAATTATCAGAAATCAACAAAAGGGCTGCCGAAATACTTGCCAATGATCCTCCTTCAATCCTCCAGCTTCGCCGCATTTTGGTGGGCTCTGGGAAGCCGGAGTCAAATCTATAAAGTCTCATCTGCGCCGAATTGTGGTCAATATTGCTCTAACGTATGAAGAATTGTCCACCATCTTAATTAGAATAGAAGCCTGCCTCAATTCTCGACCCCTGTGCCCCTTGAACGACGATCCAACAGACACGACGGCACTTACTCCAGCACATTTCCTGATTGGCGATACACTACTAGCACCACCCGAAGCAGATTTCGAAGGCGACAATATCAACCATCTCGATAGATGGCAGACAACACAAAAGATAACGCAAGATTTCTGGAAACGGTGGAAAACCTAATATTTGAATCGCTTGCAACTTAGGCCCAAATGGAATACAACAGAAAACAATGTCAAAGTGGGCGATTTGTGTATACTAAAGGATGAAAAATTACCTTCTTATCGTTGGCCATTAGCCAGAATTATAGAGGTTCATCCAGGAAACGATTCCCTAGTACGAGTAGTAACCGTATGGTCAAATGGAAAGACATATAAACGATCAGTTACAAAAATTGCACTAGTACCTACGCAAAATATATCATAAGAAATGCACCTTTAATTCCTTCTATCAAACTGTTCCTTACACATCCTTTTCCTCCATGAGACCTTGCCATATCAAATAAATTCGCGAAACTACTTGACGTGAGAAGTCCTTGGAATTCCATACAAATCAGTGATGGTATAGGTGGATGCCCAGCATAGGTGGGACAACTTCACCATGCCAAAACTGAGTTGAACGAATGCATCAGCTTAACCGGCACATCGGACAAAACATTAACGATAGGAATCTAGATCTAAATAGTATCCAGACCCGGACGTGACATACAAACAACATTTATCAAAATAGATTAGCCAATTAATACTTACCATTTCAGAAGTCAGCCCAATAGATAATATTGAGGCACTACACACGCCTCATCTGGGGGAGAATGTTGCTACACGACGGCAGTCTCTCCAAAACAGGAACCTGAAAAGAAGAAACAACAAAAGGATCGAATTCAAGACAACAAAAATATATACTTATCTAAGATCAACTTCCAATATTCGCGATTAGTATTTATTCTGATGACAGTTGTCACATGACATTTGTCATTTGACATTACATGTTTAAATATCCATTCACAATTGTTTTTTACTTGAGATTCACCGTGAAGAAGAATACTGGTAAAACTAGAAATATAACAAAAGAATTAAGAGAAAGTTGTATAGAAAAAGAAAGTACCGAAATTTTCACGGTACAGTTGATTTTTTGATTTCAGATGGTGTGAAAGTAAATCGGTTGGTAGAGAAATTTGTACATTCATGAAATATTGAAATTCGTTGTTAAATCTAATTCCAGTAGAATAAAGAATTTTGTTAAAGCATAACCCGTGACGGTTTTAATTGTATAGTGGTGTAGTTAGAACATTTATTGTGACTATTTGATTGTACAGTGGTGTAGTTTAGAACACATGTTTTACCGAGAAGATGGTGCTCCAACTCACTATGGCCGACCCAGGGCCGGATCTTACTCTAGAGCCAACGGAGCTGCTGCGCCGGGCACAGGTGAGAAGGGGCGCAAATATTTCGATCATCTTTAATTCATAATAACATATACAAAATATTCAAAGTCCATTCTGCTCAATTAGCAGTTTATATTCTTATTTGTTTTTTTTTCAATGCAAACTCAAAGATCGTTACATGCCTTTTAATGTTCAAATTAGCTCTGCTCGCATGTAAAATTCACAAAGTTTACAAAAACGATCGCTGTTTGGGGCACAAAAATTGCATTATGCACTTCACAGCTTCACAGCATTGATGTTTATGAATGAATTTAGTTTCCTTCATTCTATTCATTACTTTACTTCCTTGTTTGCTGCATTCCCCTCCATTTGTGTTTTTCCACACCTTCAAAAAATTCAACACAATGATGCACACGAGCAATTGCCCTGGCGCGAAAATCTTTATTGCTCCATTTACCACTTCGTTTCGTATGAAGAAAGCAAAACCATAACTACTCGCATTTTGCATTTTCGCGTATAATCTTGGTGCGGAATGAATTCTTCCGCCAGCGGTATCAATGTTTTACTTTACTTCATATTTCTAAGTCCGTATTCCCTCATTCTGTGTTGATTTCACATTTTAATGTATACTGAGCTGCTGCTGAGTGTTTTAATTGATAAAACAAGATATCGGCAATAAGCAGGTTGATATCGCCAATATCGGTGCGGAAATAGCTTCTGCACCAATGAAAAAATACATATCGAAGTACGATTTTTCCTCGGTCTTCACTTTTGGTACACTTGCCCGTTAACATGAAAAAATTCATGCGAGTAGTTAGGCCGTGTTTATATGTAGATTTGATTGTATATAGGTAAACGCTAGTGGTAGAAGTTATAAGCGGTCTTCTGATTTATATTTTCGTTTTATTAGGGAAAGAATTTTCTAATAATACACTTTCAGTTTGAGGAGCAAAATAAATTGTGGAACTTGGATTGTTTGAATATTCGCGAATTTAAGCTATATATTTAAGCTCTATGACTTAAGTTTGATTGTTTTTAAGCTTTACTTATTTTGTGAAAATAGTTTTTGCGCTCGGTTCAATTTTTTAAAAAATCAAACAAAATGGCTAAGTAAATTCGCGTCAATCACTTCATCAACCATAGAATTCGTGGCTTTATACAAAAGTAGTGTTAGATGAACGTTTCCCTTCACTAACGGAATCGGGAGAAAAAAACCTTTCTACGAAATGCAATTTCCAAATAATTCTATTCCATGCTCTTATGTTTTGATGTTAAGATAGGTGTGTAATTTTCAATTGAATCAGAGTTTGGTGATCATTCGTGGCTCACACTGATAAAGAAAATAATTACAATTATTCTACAGAAAAGCCTTGTTCAAATTCAAACATTCGACTTAATTCGATTCAATGTCACTAAAAATAGGAAATTTAGTCCACAGCACTACCAAAGATTGTTGGAATAATGGCAAGACATCTGTTGGGCCAGGGCTAGTTTATATTTAATGCAAATGTTTTTGTTGCTTTATCTTTTCAACTCAGAAAAGTAGTCATTCATTTTTTAGTAGTCATAGGGACTGGGGCCATTTAAGTCAAACTATCAAGGAACATGAAGCTAGTGTAGTTCACATGCCGAGTTTAAGTAACGGAGGGACTTAGAGCTAGAATTGAGGACAGGGTAAACCATAGACTGTTTTTTACAAAATCAAATATCAAAGGATACTGAGCACTGGAAAAATGTTTTAAAACGTTTATTAATTCTAAAGCAGTTTCTAGCCTCGCAGTCTTAAGCGTTCAGAGGAGGCTCAGACGCATTATATGGGCCTGATAATAGCCATTTTCTCAAGTAAGTAGGAATTGTTGCCAGATTCAATTCAATTTTAGGGGATTATTTAAGACGGATCCAAAGTGAAGAGACCCGCAACTAATATTTGATAAGGTTTAATTTATAATTTTATTTTGACACTTTGGATTAACCAATTATTTCTTTGACAGAAAGCTTTGAGCAATTATAAAACTATAATGAAATATTAAGTTGTGTGTATCAGATGGGGAAGCTTAAAACTAACCCAAATGAAATCACACTTCAGCATTGCTCAAAACTTGAAGAAGCGTAGACACATAATGGATATTCAGATTTAAACGGTGGGAATTTTCGGAAGAAATTTCCATGCGTTCAATTTTAACTAAGGAACACGACTCTCCCAATGATATCCTTGAATTAATTTTCAGTAGATATATTGAAGATCTTTGAAAAGTGTTGACTTTACTCATTACAGTTACAGCGGGAGAACGATCTTCTTCAAAATTAAAAATGTTCAAGAATTATTTGAGATCTACGATGACGTAAAAAAGGCTAGTTAATTTGGCGATTCTATTTATAGAAAATGGTATTTTCTTCGAATTAAATAGTGATTGCTTAGTTAAATACTTCGCGAAAAATAAAGCTCACTACCCTGTACTTTCAACTAAAAGTTCTCTCAAAACTAAAATTTCTCTCCACAGAATGTTTAATTTTTGTGTATTAAAGCGATTGAGAGTGGATAAGCAAAGCAAATTTAACTCTTGTCATTACCGCATAAAAATCTGAGTTTTTCATATAATTTATGTCTTTAATATGTATTTAAAGTTTTTTTTATGTTTTCTTTTTTGAATGGATGAATAATTTGATTTCCTTATAAATATTAGAACAAAAACAGCAGCATTACAGAAGCAGACATTAAAAAAGAAAAATATTTCTGCATGTCGAATACTTGAGACGAAAAATTTTGAGAAAAAGTGTTATGCTGCATTACTCAAATGAGAAAATGTCTAGCTTTTTTATAAAAATTTCATATTGAGTAACGCTCAGGTAAATAATAGCTAGTACCAGTAAAAATTTGCTCAGAATTTGCAGTCGTCAAGGAGTGGTCAAAAAAATGAAAATCATAATATAGAGGGCACCAAATGTCGTTCTGCGCCGGGCGAAAATATAGCCAGAACCGGCTCTGGCGCCGACCAGACATAGATTGGTTTAATTCCAATAATACCATTCGATGGATCGGTAGAAATGGACCAATACACTGGCCTGCAAGATCTCCTATTCTAACAATTATGAATTTGTTTGTATGTGGACGAATGATTGACTTGTCTACACAACGGAAGTATCAACATTGGAAGACTTAAATACCAGGATCGATGCGGCTGCAACAGAAGTGAGGCAACAGCTGAGAAGTATGAATATGAAGTAAAGGCTTGCGAAACGAGCCTCAGCGTGTATTTAAATTGAAGGTGACCATTTTAACTGTAGCTCAAAAATTTTGAAATAAAACATGAAAACCATTATTCAATTCTTTCAGTTCAAGCAAAGAGTGTAGATCGACAACGAGGGCCACTTTATGGCATATTAAGTTTTTGATCAATTTGTATTTTAGCTTACTACCTGCGAAATGGTAAAACCGAAGTCATAAATATGTATGCATTTTTTGTAGCCAATAATATGGACTTTAAAACATAATATTAAAATGGCATATTTTCGTGAGGTTTTCTGAAAAAAAAAACATTGAACACAGAATTTTCGGGGTAGAAATACCAAAATTTTGTATTTTGAAGTAAATATCTCAAAATCAGGTACAATTACAATTCGAAACGTTACATTTAAATAAAGGTATTTAAACTTGCTAAAAAACAAACAATATCACTTTGTGTTGTGATTATTAGTTTTTAAGTTATAACGATTAAAGTGAGTCAGGGTACAGGTCCGAAATACTTTTTTTGACCGCAGGTTTTGAAACTCCGCAGATTTTGAAAACCGGACCACCCTAAACAACGAGTTTTTGCTCAAAATATATTAAAGAATACCTCCTTGAGTTTTTGCTCAAAATATATTAAAGAATACCTCCTTACAAATGTGCCCTCCGAATACCAAACACCTTGTCTATATATATCATCAAAAGGCGGTCGGTCGCCAGCCGAATAGGGGGAAAAACATGTAGTATACGCAAATATACACGTGCCGCAACTGTTCGGTCTGGTGAAAGTGTGATCCATAACCTCCTCGCGGTGGCTGCCGGTAACAATCCCCCGGAAGGGAGGATTGGCTAATTGGATCAGGCTAGTCCCTTCTAAGTAAGGTTGGTGAGAGATCTCTCTCCCGTAAAAAATTTTTGGTTCTGCCGCACTCCCGTACAGCAGCCAGCTGTATGGGATGTGTAAATGGAGGCCTCGCCCGTAACCGACAGAAGGGCGCCCTTGTTTCTCTCCGCAGGGATGACACGGAGGCCTGGGGACAGGTCTGAGCTGGTGACTGAGGTGAAGGTTCACCTGCGGGGTTCTGAATCCAACACTTCACTTTGCCCGGTTCTGGAACCTGGCGAACCGCGGTCTACAGAGTAACGAACTGTTAGGCTAGGGGAGACACCTTGGTTGTTTCGGCAGCAAGGAGCGCAGGTTCAGCATACTGTGAAAGCCTACGGAACCCTCGGATGGTCGTGGGGGAGTCTGCCTTGCGATCCGACGAGGGAGAAGGACGGTCAGAGCAAGACGTTGTTCTTATGGAGGCGGGGTGTAGCGGGAGGCAAAATGCTGGCCATTGCCTCGGCTGTGGTCCGAGAACGCGAAACCCAAACCTGAAACATTGAATAAACAATATCTATGGATCCTACCAAAGACATAGATAACAAAATCGAACTTCCCCCCAGTACTACTGGAGGGAAATCACCAGATAACGACCCCTTCAAAAGGTGTTCAAAGGTGACACGATCACCAACGTCAGGAAGCGAAAGGGCTCAGGGTCAGACGATCGAAAGATTGCGGGCCCTGAAGCTAGATGGGGAACCCACCGCGGGATCTAGTGTGAGTCCGATGGACGTAGCGGTACCCGTCAGCAGAGCAGCTACTCAGCAGTCTGGTGGCGGGTCTGGAGATTCACTGGCCAGTACAACGGAAGCGGCGGTTGAATCGGCTTCTAGCAGAGCTGTGCCCAAGAACGGAGGCGGCAAGCTGAAAGGCTTGCAGGTCACCGGGAAGGAAGCGGCGGCTAAGCCACTCAGCAGAGCTGTAACCAAGACTAGAGGTGGTGCCTCCAAAGATCTGCAGTCTACTGTGAAGGTGGCGGCAGCTGATCCCACCAAAGGGAGGAAGCCGAATGCCCAACGCTTCAGAAGGAGAGAGGCAAAACGAGCGGCCAGTAGCACGGTGACGCTGGAATCCAAAGGGAAACCCAAGGTTGCCCAAGTGAAACCTGCTGCAGCGGCTGCAAGTAAATGCCAACGCTCAGAGGAGTTAACCTCGCCGAGAGGTAAATCGACGAAAAGGCCACGACAGGAGATGGCAGTTCGTTCCTTTAGGGACGTAGCGGCCAGTCACCTTAAGCTGGCCGTCGTTGACAAGCAGGAACCCCTGGAATGGAGACTTGAAGATGACGTGGCCAATTGATGACGTGGTGATTCTTAAACGGATCACCGAGGAACTCCTCAGGTTTGCCATGTCAACGGAAGAAGAGTCACCTCGCTTTGAAGGCTGTAACATTGTTCGCGGCCACATTGCGGTGACCTGTAGTGACGTCTTCTCGACGGAATGGCTTCGGTCTACCGTCCTGAAGATTTCTGCAGACCATCCAGGTTTGGACGTAGTGGAGGAGACATCTGTGCCTAAGCTAATTACAGCAAAGGTGGCGGTGCCCCACTCGAACGCTTCGGAGGCTCTGTATCTGTTAAAAAGACAGAACCCCGATCTGAAAGTTTCAGACTGGAGATTATTCCAGGCTGTTAAACTAACTAACCAATCTGCGGAGCCTGACTTAACTGGTGCAGCTAAGTTAGTGCTTGTGCTGGGTATCGATCGGGAGTCCGCGAATCAAGTACGGGCCAACAACGGGTTGATTTACTTCGGTCTGAAGAGGATCACCTTGAAAGTTGGAGCGGAGAAGGTGACTGAGGGTAGCCGAAGTGCGAGTGGTCCAAGCAAATCTGCACCACAGTAGAGGGGCGACGGCCAATCTGCTTCGGCATCTCAGTCGGGGGCACGCTGATATCGCACTGATACAGGAGCTACTTCTATACAAGAATGTGGCTTGTGGATTCGGCACCAGCTTCAGTGTGTTCCAACTAAAAGGAAGGGACAAGACAAGGACTTGTATTGTCGCCAAAAAAGAGGTGAAAGCAATCTTGATTCCGCAGCTTTGTGATGGGGATACAACCACAGTGTGTGTGGAGTGGGGGATCGCTGGTAGTGGCACGAAGCGGTGCCTGTTGTCGGCGGTCTATCTACCATACGACATGGATCCCATCACGCCCGGACTGAGAAGATTGGCAGTAGCGGCTATGACAACGGATGCTGTTATCGGCTGTGACGCAAATGCTCACCACGAAATATGGGGAAGCACCAACATAAACGAGAGAGGTAGGAGTTTGCTAGAATTTCTAACGTCAACCAACCTCAATATCCTCAACATTGGTAACAAACCTACATTTATAACTAAGAACAGGGCTGAGGGAATTGATATTACCCTGGCAACTCCAAGCATAATGGAAAGTGTCCATAGCTGGCAGGTTTATAACCTGCCATCGCTCTCGGACCACCAGTGGCCATGCTGGAATATCGGTTGTTCTGTTATTTCACCTAAAAAAGTACGGAACCCGAGAACAGCACAATGGGAAGTTTACTCAAGGAAAACAAATAGACACCTCAGAGCACTAGACGATCTGGAACTGACGAGTCCAGGACGGCTTAACGAGCAGGTGAACCGATTAACGGGAATCTTAGTGTCAGATTTCAAAGACGTGTATCCGGAAAAGCCCGTAAGGAAGAACGCTACCTTGTGGTGGAATGGCGAACTCACAGAGGTTAGAGGTCGCACACGAAGGGCGTTTAACACCGCAAGGCGTTCCGGAAACGTGGCTGACTGGGATCGCTACAAGCAAGAGCTGTCGCTTCTCAAAAAGAAGATTAGACAAGCCTAGCGCGACTCATGGAGGGAATTCTGTGAGAACATTGAAGGAGGTACAGAGGCTGCCAGAATCAGGAAGGTCCTAAGCGTAACCCCCGGCGAACTTACGCTTTTGCGAAGGGAAAACGGGGATTGGGTGGAGGACCCGAAAGAGTGCCTGGACTTGCTACTGGAAACTCTCTTTCCAGAATCAGCCTGCGTGACACCGCGTAGTGACGTACTTCGTGGAACCCACCGGGCGTCTGAGCGGCTGATCAAGGAAGTAGTGGACGAGGTCAAGATTGAATGGGCTATTGGCACATTCCGACCTTACAAAGCTACAGGGATTGATGAGATATCACCTATCATGCTTCAAAAAGCAGATAAGGCCATCATTCCCATTCTGCAGCGTATTTTTACCGCATGCCTCCGCCTCGGGGTAGTACCCGAGCAATGGACAAAAGCTAGAGTGGTCTTCATTCCGAAACCTGGTAGGTTGAATCATCATTACGTGAAGGACTTTAGACCAATCAGCTTAACATCGTTTCTGCTCAAAACACTAGAGAGGCTTGTTGATCTGCACATCAAAAGCTCGATTGATGTCGCGAGACTCTGTGTTGATCAACACGCGTATCTAGCGGGTAGATCAGTAGATACGGCATTACACAAAGTTGTCGGTACAATAGAAAAATCCTTACAGCAGAAGGAATTCACGTTAGCAGCCTTCTAAAACATTGAGGGGGCCTTCAATAATGTCACTGTCGCGAGTATCATTGATGCCGTGGCTCGATATGGAGTGGATAAAACCCTGGTGACCTGGGCATCTGACTTGCTCAAGAGCAGGCGGATTGAGGCTACCTTTTTGGAGGCCAAAGCGGAAAGGACAGTCGGTACCGGAACACCACAATGAGGGATTATATCTCCCCTTTTGTGGATCCTGACAGTCAACGAAATACTGGAGAAGTTAAGGGCCAGTGGCTTTGAGGTAGTGGCGTATGCCGATGACATTGTGGTACTTGTGAGGGGTGTGTTCCCACAAACTTTGTCGGACCTTATGCAATCGGCGCTGGACCATATTCAAATCTGGGCCAGGAAAGTCGGTCTTAGGGCAAACCCGACAAAAACCGAACTTATGCTCTTCACAAAGAGACACAGGGTACCGGCTATTGCCACGCCTAACCTCAACGGAATAACATTGGAGCTTGCTGATAGTGTTAAATATTTGGGCCTTATACTAGACAGGAAACTGAGCTGGGGGGCTAACGTGAAGCACAGAATTGGTAAGGCCCGCGGAGCACTTTTCGCTTGCCGGCCCGCCTTCTCCAATACCTGGGGTCTTAAACCTAGGGCGGCCTTTAACATATTCACATGTGTAGTCAGGCCGATTTTGGTGTATGGAGCGGTCGTGTGGTGGAAAGCAGCGGAGAGTAAAACTAATATCAAGAAGCTAACAACACTGCAAAGATTAGTTTGCATATGTATTACGGGCGCTTTAAGAACCGCCCCAACGGCTGGATTGGAAATGATTTTGGAACTTATGCCCCTAGATCGATTCATCTTTAGAAGCGCAAGCTTAGTGGCGATACAAGCTAAAAGTTTTGGCATGTGGAACGATTCAGATCAGTGGGGCCACAGCGGTATTCTTATAGAATGCCGCAAAAGATTTGGACTCGTTGCAGAAGACACGGACCACATGAGCGAAAGAATACATCTTGGCAGGAATTTCCAGGTCAAGATACCCACAAGAACAGACTGGAAGAAAAAGGAAGCTACCACCGATAAAGGCGCCTGGATTTACACGGACGGGTCAAAGACAGACACAGGAGTTGGCCCAGGCGTATTTTCTACGGATTTGAGCCTTAACCTGTGGTGTAGACTGTCGGACCATGCTACCGTCTTTCAGTCTGAATTACATGCTATACGCATGGCAGTTGAGTCCATTAGTGGAATATCAACCAGACCAATGACCATTTGCGTCGACAGTAGGGCAGCCATTCTCGCTCTTGCGTCTTACAGATGTTCTTCAAAAACTCTTAACGCTTGCAGAGTGGCTCTCAATGAAAAGGCAAGGCATATTCCTATCCGGATTATGTGGGTACCAGGGCATAGTGGGGTCATAGGCAACGAAAAAGCTGATGAATTGGCGAGGAAAGGTTCAGGAGCTAGCAACTGCCCCTGCATCACTGTACATCGGTCAATCGCGGACGCCACAAACAAACTTGATGCCGCCATATGGGCCAAACTAAAGTCCGAATGGGAAAACAGGCTGGACTGCAGGGTGGCCAGGACATTATGGCCATACCTGATCCAAGCAAAAGCAGGAAACTGCTCAAGCTCAGCAGGAACTGCTTGAGAACCACGGTCGGCTTGCTCACAGGGCACTGCCTTACCGCATCTCATGCGAAGAAAATGGGACTGACATTCAGCAGTTTATGCAAGAGGTGCGAGATGGAAGAGGACACCATCGAGCATACTCTCTGCGATTGTCCGGCCCTAAATAATAAACGCCTCAAAATTTTTGGTGCATACCACTTTCAAGGGTTAGCAAAGGTGGCCGGTACCGTCACGCTGAGTCAGCTGATCCACTTTGGCGAAGCGGTCACTTGGCAGCTCTAAAAAGCCAGCGGAGGGTGGCAAATGGGCCCAAACTGGTGGCCTAATGCAAGCCGCGTTTCCCGATAGCCCTCTTTACTAACCTAACCTATATCATCAAAAACTGTCAGTGAAAAAATCCACCAAATAACCAGATCATTAAATAATTAAACAGCGTATTAATGTTGTTTGGTTACACATTTGCATAGCTTTTGATAGCCATGCTGGCAACCCTGTAGCTACGGCAGGCACTGAAAGTGAAAACATTCAATCCATCGAATCTCCTAAAAAATGTCCGTTTCTTACAAAAAAAAACCAATTTGTATACTACTTGTATACCTACACAGTCAAAGTAAAACTTTAGGAATTTAATGTCGGACAAGAACGGCAACGCTATCCCAATTCACTTCTTTAGCATCATAAATCTATGTTCGCGAGAACTTTTGAGCCAATATTCAGATATAGCTGAAATTTGCAGAATACATTCGACTTAAGTAGGACCAGGCCCGATTAAAGCGATTTTGAATTGTGGGCAACTCTGTCCTTCGTTTACGTTCGGAAGGATTATCTTGTTTCGATAATCTTCGAGAAATATGCGCTTGCTATATATAGTAAATCTATTGAATGTTAGATATTTTTATTTCTTTAGCAATATCTCTAATTTACCTAAGGCAACCCGAGGATTGCCGCATGTTTGGCGCTGAGTAAAACTCATGCCACTAATTAGCCAATGTAGGCTAGATTGAGACTTGCCAATGACAGGCAATAACCTAGTTTCTAGAAGCAAAACTAAATGCAGTAGTCTTAAAATAATGTTTATTGATTCAATTCTACTTAACAACTTGTTTTCATATCATTTTCACAATCTATTTATGCTAAAATTTTGCTTACGCTATTCTTACCTATCGATAATGCATAACCATTACTCAATTAGTTCTCATGAATAAGCTCATGACCTAATTCATGTGAGCTGCTTACTTTGTTTTTCCCACATTAAGTTTTCTAGTTCATAACTGAACTATACGTGACAACTACCTACATAGTTTCATCATATACATCATCCATGTTCCAAGTCAAGACAACACACATCAAACCAAGAAATACATACAGACATACAGACAAAACATACAGACTTACGTGTGTATATATTTGAGTAATTGACCCATTACACCATTTCCGTTTTAAGGAGTCTAGCACTTATATTTAAATGCGAGACTATTTGTTGGTTATGTATTCTTGATAGGTTCTTAACAAATATTTAATTACATTGTCTTAAAAAAATTATAAAATCATATTTTATACATTATTTAGGATTTTTTTTTTTGTAGAACTTAAGCCTATTGTTGCGTATCCATTTATTCTTATTTTCTATTTAGATTAATGTATGGTGTCACAGACATACGTTTCTGTGATAAACCAGCAAGTTGTGTATGAATTTGAGGTACTATCTTATTATTACTAATGTTCGAAGAAGAACATTAGTTTTAAAATCGCTTTGGCGAAAAATTCATATTTCTATATATATATATATATATATATATATATATATATATATATATATATATATATATATATATATATATATATATATATATATATATATATATATATATATATATATATATATATATATATACATATATATATATATATATATATATATATATATATATATATATATATATATATATATATATATATATATATATCATCAAAAAATTTACGTGAAAAAATCTCAGGAACGCGCCATCCGATTGAACTGAAATTTTCAGGACACATTGGTGTATATGCAGAATAGTGCCAAGTTTCACAAAAAGTTAATAATCTTTAACCCTTTGGCGCCGGCGGCAATTTTAGTGATATTTTTAATATACCTATTATTCCGTACACAAATAATTTGTGCAAAAATAAAGTTGACAAAGTAAATTTCGAACGTGTTTTACATGTGAATCGGATAATGTTTTGAAATTTTTTAACCCCATGTTAGCGCTGGGTGCCTAAAAAAAGAAAGGGAAAATTCGAAAATTTTTAAATTGCGATAACTTTTGACAGAGCAATTAAATCATTGCGAAATTTTCAGAACGTATTAGTATTATCTAGTTGTAGATTTGTGTAGGTTTTAATGAGCGTGCTCGCAATCCTGTAGCTAGGGCAGGTACTGAAAGTGAAAACCTCCAAATCATCGTTTCTCTTGAAAAAATGCCGTTTCTTCAAAAAAAAAAAGCCATTCATATGTAAATTTTGCGCTTTGTTTACATAGACCAAAAATAAAATTTGATATGGTATAACGGGTACGCCTGGTAACCCTTGCCCAATTTACCTATATTTTTAGCATCAAAAACTTTTGTTCACGGAAACTCACGATCCGATTTGCAGAATTAATTGAAATTTGCAGAATGTATTGGTCTTAAATAGGACCAGGTCTGATAGAAGTGTTTTTGAAATGCGGGCGTTTCTCTGCCAGTGGTGCCACCTTGAAAAATCACTAAAAATGATAACTGCTTTTAGCCCTATTAATTTTGGTTGAATTGTTCGATTTTGACGAAATTCACACAGTAGCTGAATCTTACTTCAAACCACATTTGGTAGAAATTTGGTCGAAAAATTCGGTTGGAACTGCCAGCTATGATAATTTTGGTGTCTTAAATTTGAAAAAAACTCTAGCGCACCTGAACCGCTAGAAACACTAATGTTCGAAGAACAGTAGAAGAATCGTGCAGGTTTTGAGTGCATATTCCACCACATGAGCTGCTTATTAGGGCCAAACTGTTTCAAACGCCACGTTCTACTTTGGTCTCAATAATGCATTATAACTCATATGGTGGAAGGTTTCAGATATTACCACTCGCATGAATTTCAACGTTTATGAGAGCAAAACACGGGTTAACTATATTCGTTATCAGTTGCTTATATCACAAAATTTTGAAAGCAGCATCTCATATAACATCAATTAAGAAAATGCTCAGTGCCTGCAGCACTGTAACTGAAGTTGGAGTTTGGGGCTGCGATCCGAAAAATTTGCAGAACTTTGGGAATTGAAACATCGGTTATTTATTTTCATTGTAAATGTTTCCGGTATGAATACTAACTGTAAGCATTTATTGATACAAAAGTAGCACAACCGACTCGTGCTTTCAACCTTTCGCCAGTATCAAAGCCAAAAATATATCACATCTGCTTCACGTTGTTAGATTACATTCGAAGTTATAGTAGTATAAAGAAATTTAGGATTACCTGCAGCGAGTTTTTTCAAATAATGGAAAGCTTAATATTTGCTGTTTATTGTCACTACCATATCATTACCAATTGAAAATTCTACGATAAAACCGCTAATAAAGATATTGCAAACAAACACAAAACCAACAATAACTGGCACCCCTATCGTGGCTTTTCAACCAAATTTGGCCTGAATAATGTTTATAATAGGTTCCATTAATTGTATGAAATTCGTATTGATTTCATGACTGCACTGGAAGTTATAGGGCAAAAAGTTTTATTTTCCTGAGCGAATTTTCAAATCCAAAGACACAAAAATTACCATAGCTGGCCGCATCAATCGAATTTTTCAACCAAATTTCTATCACACAGAGTTTAGAGTAAGGTGCAGCTACTGTGTCAATTTCATGAAAATCTGGTTACTTATTCAAATTTCATAGGGCAAAAAACAGTTTTTTTTCTTTGTAATTTTTCAAGATGGCACCACTGGCACAGAGTTGCCCACAATTCAAAATCGCTTCTACCAGACCTGGTCCTACTTAAGGGGGTATTCCGGTTTTTCGGTTTGAAAAAATCGAAAATTTTTTTTTTGTATTTTCTTATTCCACTATGATCATATAATCTTGCTTTAAAATTTTATCGCAGTATCTGTTTTCGTTTTGAAGTTATTCGCATTTCCACCACTATCATCTCTGGAAAATCCCCGGCACGCTTGAGGCGAGAGTGTTTGAGATAAAACTTTAAACGCGATTTTCTCAAAACCATCTTTTCTCAACTTCTTGACAAGATTTCTCGAAAACGGTCTTACAAAATTTAATGAGTGATATATCAAATTATTTGCTATAATTTAAGGAAAAAGCTGAACTACGATTGTGATGATACAAAACAATTAACTATAATTTTTAATAAAAAAACTAAAAAAAAAAAGGAAAAATTAGAAAAAAAATTTGTTATCAGCTGCCATTTTTTAACGAATAATTGGATATTGATAAGCGTAGTTCATCTTGTAACGGGTATTTTCCTGAGTAAAATGACACCTCATTTGCTAATTTCAGATAATTCAAACGGACGCAATCCTGCCAAGATTGATTTTCAAAGGTCAACTTCAAGCCCTCATAGCAACAACAATTTTCAACTTTTTTTTTTAAATCCAAGTTTTTTCTAAAGTTTAAATCCTGCAATAAACGCAAAATGAAACCATATCCATTGAGTATTTATTTTTATGCATTAAAATTCATATTGAAATAATGAATGATTATCGCGTGAAAAACCGGAATACCGCCTTAAGTCCAATACATTCTGTAAATTTCAATGGTATCCGATTATTGATTCGTGAGTTCCCGTGAACAGAAGTTTTTGATGCTAAAAATATAGGTTGGCTGGGAAAGGGTTACCGTTCTTGTCCGACATGAACTTTCCAAAGTTTTTCTTTGAACGTGTAGATAAAGCATAAGATTTGTCTACAGATTGGTTTTATTGTAAGAAACGGACAGTTTTTGGAAATTCGATGGTTCAATGTTTTCACTTCCAAATTTTTATTTTTTCAAATTTAAGACACCAAAATTATCATAGCTAGCAGCTCCAACCGAATTTTTCAACCAAATTTCTACGTGGTTTGAGGTAAGTTCCAGCTGCTGTGTGAATCTCGTCAAAATCGAACGATTCAATCAGAATTTATAGGGCTAAAAGCAGTTATCTTTTTTAGTGGTTTTTCAAGATGGCACCACTGGCACAGAATCACCCGCATTTCAAAATCACTTCTATCAGACCTGGTTTTATATAGGACCAATACATTCTGCAAATTTCAATTAATTCTGCTCATTGGATCGTGAGTTTCCGAGAACAGAAATTTTTGATGCTAAAAATATAGGTAAATTGGGCAAGGGCTACCAGGCGTGCCCGTTATACCATATAAATTTTTTTTTGTTTATGTAAACCAAGCACAAGATTTACATATGAGTGGCTTTTTTTTGAAGAAGCGGCAGTTTTTCAAGAGAGACGATGATTTGGAGGTTTTCACTTTCAGTGCCTGCGCTAGCTACAGGGTTTGCAGCACGCTCAATAAAAGCTACAAAAATCTTCAACTAAATAATATCAATATGTCCTAAAAATTTCATAATGATTGAATTACTCTGTCAAAAGTTATCGCTATTTAAAAATTTTCAAGTTTTCCCGTTCTGTTTTTAGGCACCCAGTGCACACATGGGGTTAAGAAATTCCAAAACATTATCCGATTCACATGTAAAGCACGTTCAAAATTTATTTCGTCAACTTTATTTTTGCAAAACATATTTGTGTACGGAATAATAGGTATATTAAAAATATCACTAAAATGGCCGCCGGCGCCAAAGAGTTAAATATTATTAACTTTTTGTGAAACCTGGCACTATTCTGCATATACACCAATGTGTTCTGAAAGTTTCAGCTCAATCGGATGGCGCGTTCCTGAGATTTTTTCACTGAAATTTTTTGATGATATATATATATATATATATATATATATATATATATATATATATATATATATAATATATATATATATATATATATATATATATATATATATATATATATATATATGGATGCCTCACTTGCCAAATCGATTAACTCCATTTTCTGATTTCATTAAATTTTACTATCAAAGCACTTAAGAAGCTCCTAACTGTATATATTCAAAACAAATTTCTCTTATAATAGGTACTAACACCACTAAATACTTATTATTAGAGAAATTTGTTTTGAATATATACAGTTAGGAGCTTCTTAAGTGCTTTGATAGTAACAATTTAATGAAATTCAGAAAATGGAGTTAATCGATTTGGCAAGTGAGGCATCCATATATATATATATATATATATATATATATATATATATATATATATATATATATATATATATATAGAAATATGAATTTTTGGCCAAAGTGATTTTAGTACTAATGTTCTTCTTCGAACATTAGTAAAAACTCTAGCGCACCTGAACCGCTAAAAAATTAATTTTCGAAGAAATTGTCTTTGAGTGACAATGTGGAAAGACGTAATACACTTTTTTGTAGAATCATATCAACCATTCCTTGTTCAAAGCAACAGAACTCAACAATAACTCAAAGATGAAAATGTTCAGTGCCGGCAATATTTTCCCAACGAAGCAGCAATAAGTTAACCTTCACAAGCTCATACTAGAATCAACTTATCCTTTGAATTTCATTCTCATCGGAGGATTTCGTCGAAAGCTTAAGCGGGTAACGTTGTTTGAAGCAGCCATCCAAAAAATGTTCAAAATTCGGAAAATTTAAAAATTGGTTTCTTAGTTTTATTGCAAATGTTTTGCATATGTGAAGCATCTGTTGATGCAATAGTTACGAAAATGGCTAAAGCTCGTTACCCTGTGTTAGCAGCAAAGCAAAATATATACCAAATCTGCTTCACGTTAAACTAAACCCAACCCATAAATTTCGTTTCGATTGAATCGCTGCGCTAGAAGTTATACGGGTGAAAAAAATTTTAGGGCAACCACCCTCAAAACTTTTCAAATTTTTAAAGCGTTAATATTTGTTGTTAATTTTCATTGCAGGATCGTTTCCATTTGCAAATCTAATGACATAATCGCGCAGTTAAAATTCCAAAAAATTACAAAAATGGTCATAGCTGGCAGCCCTTACACGATTTTCGTACGAAATTCCTATGGCTAACATCAAAATCTATTTACTGCATAAACAAAAAAGCTTTATTTTGCTGAGCAAATTTGCAAGATTTAGGAGACAAAAAACAGCACAGCTGGCAACCCTATTCTAATTTTTTTATTCACCAAATGTTGCCTTAAGTAAGGTCCAAATAGTGTGTGAATTTTATTAAAATTTGATGGCTGTATCGGAAGTTATAGGCCAAAAAGCTGTTTTTTTTTCTCAGTGATTTTTCAAGATGGCACCACTGCCACAATATTGCTCGCATTTCAAAATCATTTCTATCAGACCTGGTGCTAGTTAACACCAACATGTCCTGTTAATTTCATTATGATTGAATAATCCGGTCGTCACTTCTCGTGAACAGAACTATCGAGTGCTGAAAATAGAGGTAATTTAGTGATGGGTTGCCGTTCTTGTGCAAATCGGAATTTTAAAAATTTCAAATTGACATGATGCACAAACGTTTAAATTTATCAACGATTTGAATTTTTTGTCAAAAATCAAAAATTTTTCAGGAGGTTCAATGATTTGAAAGATTTTTTTTCAAGAGCCTGCCGCAGCTACAAAGTTACCCGCACTACCTTGGAAATCCATGTGTATTAAACTTTAGCCAACATCAATACGCTCTGCAAATTTCACGATGATCCAATGTTTTTGTCAGAAGTAATGACAAATCAAAATTTGAAAAAAAATCCTTGCCTACTTTTAGGCACGCTGCACCCACACACGGCTCAAAATTTCCAATTCTTTACCATAAACAAGCTAAGAACATAATAAGTTTTCATTCCCAATACTTTTTTTGAACAAAAATTCACGCTGCTTCGAAATATACGAGTACCTCAAAACTCACGAAAATGCTCGCCGACGCCAAAAGGTTTAGGATATCTGAATTCTAGCAAGTCGTGGACCTACCTACTAAATACATCTACGTTCTCCGAAAGTTTCAGCTTAATCGGATAGGCCACTCCAGAGATTATCTCCCTTAATCATTTTGATGATATATATATATATATATATATATATATATATATATATATATATATATATATATATATATATATATAAATATATATATATATATATATATATATATATATATATATATATATATATATATATATATATATATATATATATATATATATATATATATCTATATATATATATATCTATATATAAAGAAATATGAATTTTCGGCGAAACGAGTTTAATACTACTTTTCTTCGAAAATTAGTAATTAACCCAAGATTTACTGAAATTTGACAAATATATTGTACCATAAAAGAAACAAAAGAAATCAGATCCAAATAAAAAATAACATATTAACAACAATAATATATATATATTTTTTTTTTTTTTTTTTTTATTGTGATTCCCAGACAACTGGTTTGTTGGTATAAGGGATAGCACAAAGTTTTTACGTTCCAACGACACGCGGTGTTCCCAAGTGGTCCCAAATCTAGGTACTAACCGGCCCAACACTGCTTAACTTCGGTGATCGGACGAGAACCGGTTATTCCAGTGTGGTATTGCCGTGATATAATTCCTTAAATAAAATTTAAATTTTTAATGATCTAAGAAAAAAAACCAATACTAACTAAAAATTGAAATATGTATAAATGCCATCAAAACAAAAAAAAAATCAAATAGAATATGAAAGAAAACAAAATAAATAAAATTTTTCCACTTACTAGTGCGATCCGGACGACGGTCGACCGTGTTCTGGAACCACTGAAAAATTATTTCTTTTATTTTTTTTCTTTTTTGTAAAATTAATTAACACCAAATCATTTGTAATCAAATTCCAATACAGTGGAAATTCGTAATGAAGTTAAATATCAAATTGAAAATTTAGGACTTTTGAGTTTTTTTTACTAATGTTCGAAGAAGAACATTAGTATTAAAATCACTTTGGCCAAAAATTCATATTTCTATATACATATATATATAAATATCATCAAAAAATTTCAGTGAAAAAATCTCAGGAACGCGCCATCCGATTGAACTGAAATTTTTAGGACACATTGATGTGTATGCAGAATAGTGCCAGGTCTCAGAAAAAGTTAAAAATCTTTAACCCTTTGGCGCCGGCGGCCATTTTAGTGATATTTTTAATATACCTATTATTCCGTATACAAATAAGTTTTGCAAAAATAAAGTTCACAAAATGAATTTCGAACGTGTTTTACATGTGAATCGGATAATGTTTTGGAATTTTTTAACCCCATGTGTGCGCTGGGTGCCTAAAAAGAGAACGGGAAAAATTGGAAATTTTTAAATTGCGATAACTTTTGACAGAGCTATTCAATCATTACGAAATTTTCAGGACATATTGGTATTATTTAGTTGTAAATTCGTGAAGCTTTTGATGACCGTGCTGGCAACTCTGAAGCTAGGGCAGGCACTGAAAGTGAAAACCTCCAATTTATCGTCTCTCTTGAAAAAATGCCGCTTCTTCAAATATAAGCCACTCATATGTAAATTTCGTATTTTTTGTACATAGACCAAAAAAAAAAAGTTATATAGTATAACGGGCACGCCTGGTAACCCTTGCCCAATTTACCTATATTTTTAGCATCAAAAACTTCTGTTCACGGAAACTCACGATCCAATAAGCAGAATTAATTGAAATTTACAGACTGCATTGGTCTTAAATAGGACCAGGTCTGATAGAAGCAATTTTAAAATGCGGGTGATTCTGCGCCAGTGGTGCCATCTTGAAAAATCACTAAAAAAAGATAACTGCTTTTAGCCCTATAAATTTTGATTCAATCGTTCGATTTTGACGAAATTCACACAGTAGCTGGACCTTTCCTCAAACCACGTTTGATAGAAATTTGGTTGAAAAATTCGGTTGGAGCTGCCAGCAATGATAATTTTGGTGTCTTAAATTTGAAAAAATAAAAATTTGGAAGTGAAAACATTCAAATCATCGAATATCCTAAAAATGTCCGTTTCTTACAATAAAACCAATCTGTATACAAATCTTATGCTTTATCTACACGTTCAAAGTAAGACTTTGGAAATTTCATGTCGGACAAGAACGGTGACCCTTTCCTAGTTAACCTATATTTTTAGCATCAAAAATTTCTGTTCACGGGAATTCACGAACCAATAATCAGATACCATTGAAGTTTACAGAATGCATTGGACTTAAGTAGAACCAGGTCTGATAGAAGCGATTTTTAATTGTGGGCAACTCTGTGCCAGTGGTGCCATCTTGAAAAATTACAAAGAAAAAAAACTCTAGCGTACCTGAACCGCGAGAAACACTAATGTTCGAAGAACAGTAGAAGAATCGTGCAGGTTTTGAATGCATATTCTACCACATGAGCTGCTTATTACGGCCAAACTGTTTCAAATGCCGCGTTTTACTTTGGTCTCAAGAATGCATTATAACTCATATGGTAGAAGGTTTCAGATATTACCACTGGCATGGGTTTCAAAGTTTATGAGAGCAAAACACTTGTTAATTATATTCGTTATCAGTTGCTTATTTCCCCAAACTTTGAAAGCAACATCTCATATAACATCAATGAAGAAAATGCTCAGTGCCTGCAGCACTGTAACTGAAGTTGGTGTTAGGGGCTGCGATCCGAAAAATTTGCGGAACTTCGGGAATATAAACATCGGTTATTTATTTTCATTGTAAATGTTTCCGGTATGAATACTAACTGTAAGCATTTATTGATACAAAAGTAGCACAACCGACTCGTGCTGGCAACCTTTCGCCAGTATCAAAGCCAAGAATATATCACATCTGCTTCACGTTGTTATATTACATTCGAAGTTATAGGAGTATAAAGAAATTTAGGGTTACCTGCAGCGAGTTTTTTCAAATAATGGAAAGCTTAATATTTGCTGTTTATTGTCAGTACAATATCATTACCAATTGAAAATTCTACGATAAAACTGCTTCATAAAGATATTGCAAACAAACACAAAACCAACAATAGCTGGCAACCCTATCAAGGTATGAAATTCGTATTGATTTCATTACTGCACTGGAAGTTATAGGGCAAAAAGTTTTATTTTCCTGAGCGAATTTTCAAATCCAAAGACACAAAAGTTACCATAGCTGGCAGCACCAACCACATTTTTCAACCAAATTTCTATCAAACAGAGTTTAGAGTAAGGTTCAGCTACTGTGTCAATTTCATGAAAATCTGGTTACTTATTCAAATTTCATAGGGCAAAAAACAGTTCTTTTTCTTTGTAATTTTTCAAGATGGCACCACTGGCACAAAGTTGCCCACAATTCAAAATCGCTTCTATCAGACCTGGTCCTACTTAAGTCCAATGCATTCTGTAAATTTCAATGGTATCTGATTTTTGGTTCGTGAATTCCCGTGAACAGAAGTTTTTGATGCTAAAAATATAGGTTAACTAGGAAAGGGTCACCGTTCTTGTCCGACATGAAATTTCCAAAGTCTTACTTTGAACGTGTAGATAAAGCATAAGACTTGTATACAGATTGGTTTTATGGTAAGAAACGGACATTTTTAGGATATTCGATGATTTGAATGTTTGCGCTTCCAAATTTTTATTTTTTCAAATTTAAGACACCAAAATTATCATAGCTGGCAGCTCCAACCGAATTTTTCAACCAAATTTCTATCAAACGTGGTTTGAGAAAAGGTCCAGCTACTGTGTGAATTTCGTCAAAATCGAATGATTGAATCAGAATTTATAGGGCTAAAAGCAGTTATCTTTTTAGTGATTTTTCAAGATGGCACCACTGGCGCAGAATCACCCGCATTTTAAAATTACTTCTATCAGACCTGGTTCTATTTAAGACCAATGCAGTCTGTAAATTTCAATTAATTCTGCTCATTGGACCGTGAGTTTCCGTGAACAGAAGTTTTTGATGCTAAAAATATAGGTAAATTGGGCAAGGGTTACCAGGCGTGCCCGTTAAACCATATCAAATTTTTTTTTGGTCTATGTAAAAAAAGCACGAAATTTCCATATGAGTGACTTATTTTTGAAGAAGCGGCATTTTTTCAAGAGAGACGATAATTTGGAGGTTTTCATTTTCAGTGCCTGCCCTAGCTTCAGAGTTGCCAGCACGGTCATCAAAAGCTACACAAATCTACAACTAAATAATACCAATATGTCCTGAAAATTTCGTAATGATTGAATAGCTCTGTCAAAAGTTATCGCAATTTAAAAATTTTCAATTTTTCCCGTTCTCTTTTTAGGCACCCAGCGCACACATGGGGTTAAAAAATTCCAAAACATTATCCGATTCACATGTAAAACACGTTCGAAATTCATTTTGTTAACTTTATTTTTGCAAAACTTATTTGTGTACGGAATAATAGGTATATTAAAAATATCACTAAAATGGCCGCCGGCGCCAAAGGGTTAAAGATTTTTAACTTTTTCTGAGACCTGGCACTATTCTGCATATACATCAATGTGTTCTAAAAATTTCAGTTCAATCGGATGGCGCGTTCCTGAGATTTTTTCACTGAAATTTTTTGATGATATTTATATATATATGTATATAGAAATATGAATTTTTGGCCAAAGTGATTTTAATACTAATGTTCTTCTTCGAACATTAGTAAAAACTGCTTTTTGCCCTGTTGTGAATGTACCTTTAGTTTAGCCATGATCTACTACAGTCATTGTATTTAGAGCTAGTACTACATTTGTTTTGTAATCCACTGTGTGCCATGTCACAGTCAGTCGTCACTTTTTACTAATGTTCGAAGAAGAACATTAGTATTAAAATCACTTTGGCCAAAAATTCATATTTCTATATATATATATATATATATCATCAAAAAATTTCAGTGAAAAAATCTCAGGAACGCGCCATCCGATTGAGCTGAAATTTTCAGGACACATTGATGTTAATGCAGAATAGTGCCAGGTCTCACAAAAAGTTAATAATCTTTAACCCTTTGGCGCCGGCGGCCATTTTAGTGATTTTTTCAATATACCTATTATTCCGTACACAAATAATTTTTGCAAAAATAAAGTTGACGACATAAATTTCGAACAAATTTTACATGTGAATCGGATAATGTTTTGGAATTTTTTAACCCTATGTGTGCGCTGGGTGCCTAAAAAGAGAACGGGAAAATTTGAAAAATTTTAAATTGCGATAACTTTTGACAGAAATATTCCATGACTATGAAATTTTCAGGACATGTTTGTTTTATTTAGCTGTAGATTAATGTACGTTTTAATGATTGTGCTGGCAACTCTGTAGCTAGGGCAGGCACTGAAAGTGAAAACCTCCAAATCATCGTTTCTCTTGAAAAAATGTCGTTTCTTAAAAAAAACCCACTCATATGTAAATTTTGTGCTTTGTTTACATAGACAAAAAATAAAATTTGATATGGTATAACGGGCACGCCTGGTAACCCTTGCCCAAGTTACCTATGTTTTTAGCATCAAAAACTTCTGTTCACGGAAACTCACGATCCAATGAGCAGAATTTATTGAAATTTTCAGAATGTATTGGTCTTAAATAAGACCAGGTCTGATAGAAGTGATTTTGAAATCCTGGCGATTCTGTGCCAGTGGTGCCATCTTGAAAAATCATTAAAAAAGGTAACTGCTTTTAGCCCTATAAATTCTGATTAAATCGTTCGATTTTGACGAAATTTACACAGTAGCTGCACCTTACTTCAAACTACGTGTAGTAGAAATTTGGTTGAAAAATTCGGTTGGAGCTGCAAGCTATGATAATTTTGGTGTCTTAAATTTGAAAAAATTAAAATTTGGAAGTGAAAACATTCAAACCATCGAATATCCTAAAAAATGTCCGTTTCTACAATAAAACCAATCTGTATACAAATCTTATGCTTAATCTACACAGTCAAAGTAAAACTTTGGAAATTTCATGTCGGACAAGAACGGTAACCCTTTCTCAGTAAACCTATATTTTTAGCTTCAAAAACTTCTGTTCACGGTGACTAACGAATCAATAATCAGATAGAATTGAAATTTACAGAATGCATTGGACTTAAGTAGGGCCAGGTCTGATAGAAGCGATTTTGAATTGTAGGCAACTCTCTTCCAGTGGTGCCATCTTGAAAAATTACAAAGAAAAAAAACTGCTTTTTGCCCTATGAAATGTGAATAAGTTACCAGATTTTCATGAAATTGACACAGTAGCTGAACCTTACTTTTAACTTTGTTTGATAGAAATTTGGTTGAAAAATTCGATTGGTGCTGCCAGCTATGGTAATTTTTGTGTCTTTTTGTGAAAATTCGCTCAGGAAAATAAAACTTTTTGCACTATAACTTCCAGTGCAGTCATGAAATCAATACGAATTTCATACAATTACTGGAACCTATTATAAACATTATTCAAGCCAAATTTGGTTGAAAAGCCACGATAGGGTTGCCAGCTATTGTTGGTTTTGTGTTTGCTTGCAATATCTTTATTAAGCGGTTTTATCGTAGAATTTTCAATTGGTAATGATATTGTAGTGACAATAAACAGCAAATATGATTCTTTCGATTATTTGAAAAAACTCGCTGCAGGTAACCCTAAATTTCTTTATACTCCTATAACTTCAAATGTAATATAACAACGTGAAGCAGATGTGATATATTCTTGGCTTTGATACGGGCGAAAGGTTGCCAGCACGAGTCGGTTGTGCTACTTTTGTATCAATAAATGCTTACAGTTAGTATTCATACCGGAAACATTTACAATGAAAATAAATAACCGATGTTTCAATTCCCAAAGTTCTGCAAATTTTTCGGATCGCAGCCCCAAACTCCAACTTCAGTTAGCATTTTCTTCATTGATATTATATGAGATGCTGCTTTCAAAATTTTGTGAAATAAGCAACTGATAACGAATATAATTAACCCGTGTTTTGCTCTCATAAACGTTGAAATTCATGCCAGTGGTAATATATGAAACCTTCTACCATATGAGTTATAATGCATTCTTGAGACAAAAGTAAAACATGGCATTTGAAACAATTTGGCCGTAATAAGCAGCGCATGTGGTGGAATATGCACTCATAACCTGCACAATTCTTCTACTGTTCTTCGAACATTAGTGTTTCTAGCGGTTCAGGTGCGCTAGAGTTTTTCTATTCACTCCACTTTTTCCTCACTTTTTATGCGTGTACTCATTCGCCATTTAAATTAATATAATTTAATCTTCCAATTTTTTCGTTTAATTTCCACTTGTGAAACACCTTTTTAATAGGTGAGAAAATATGGTTTAAAAAATCGAACTCCCTTTGGTATCCTGGTAGAATAGTGGAAATATGTGCTAGTCCTAGGTCTTACATCGTTGAAAATAAGAGAGGAGAGAGATATAGGAAAAATCAGAATCATATTAGAAAGCGACAAGATTCGGGGAGTGAAGACATAAGTCAGGAATTGTTTAAAACCGGTATTACGTCTACAAAACCAAGTTTATGTACTGAAGGGCATCTGCAGTCAGTTTCTCCGGTTAATGAAGATCAAAGAAGCTATACAACCATAACCAAACATGCCCTATGAAATGTGAATTCGTAATCAGATTTTCATGAAATTGACACCGTAGCTGCACCTTACTCTAAGCTCTGTTTGATAGAAATTTGGTTTAAAAATTCGATTGGTGCTGCCAGCTATGGTAATTTTTGTGTCTTTGGTTTTGAAAATTCTCTCACGAAAATAAAACTTTTTGCCCTATAACTTCCAGTGCAGTCATGAAATCAATACGAATTTCATACAATTAATGGAACCTATTATAAGCATTATTCACGCCAAATTTGGTTGAAAAGCCTCGATAGGGTTGCCAGCTATTGTTGGTTTTGTGTTTGTTTGCAATATCTTTATTAAGCAGTTTTATCGTAGAATTTTCAATTGGTAATGATATTGTAGTGACAATAAACAGCAAATATTAAGCTTTCCATTATTTGAAAAAACTCGCTGCAGGTAACCCTAAATTTCTTTATACTCCTATAACTTCGAATGTAATATAACAACGTGAAGCAGATGTGATATATTCTTGGCTTTGATACTGGCGAAAGGTTGCCAGCACGAGTCAGTTGTGCTACTTTTGTATCAATAAATGCTTACAGTTAGTATTCATACCGGAAACATTTACAATGAAAATAAATAACCGATGTTTCAATTCCCGAAGTTCCGCAAATTTTTCGGATCGCAGCCCCTAACACCAACTTCAGTTACAGTGCTGCAGGCACTGAACATTTTCTTCATTGATGTTATATGAGATGTTGCTTTCAAAGTTTGGTGAAATAAGCAACTGATAACGAATATAATTAACAAGTGTTTTGCTCTCATAAACTTTGAAACCCATGCCAGTGGTAATATCTGAAACCTTCTACCATATGAGTTATAATGCATTCTTGAGACCAAAGTAAAACGCGGCATTTGAAACAGTTTGGCCGTAATAAGCAGCTCATGTGGTAGAATATGCATTCAAAACCTGCACGATTCTTCTACTGTTCTTCGAACATTAGTGTTTCTCGCGGTTCAGGTGCGCTAGAGTTTTTTCAATTTCTTTCGGTTTTTTCAAGTTTGCAAATCAGTCCCGCAATATACACACACGTCACATTTACAGGTGCCAATTCCATAAATTATTCCACAATATCCGTTTCGTTGGCCATTTGAAAGCGTCGTAATCACTACAAAACTCCTCCCGCTTCTTCAAATGTAGAGATATCTACATGCGATTCAGCAACAGATCGCAAAATATAAACTGGTACAATTGATATCCTAGCACAGCAGCCCATAAAGCATCAGTACTATGTATTTTCTTCGTCAGTAAGAAGGTAACTACCGTAGTAAGCGAAGAGAGAAATGAAGCAAAAAATACACACATATTTCGTCTGTCGATCGTGATGCTCAGCAGTAGTTTTATTCGCTATAGAATGGCAGACATTATCATGAAGTAGGTATCACGCCCGACCGAAAAAAAACCCTCTTCAGTTAATTACTGAGTTGTGCGGTAATTGAAAAAACGCATCAATAACAACACTTTCAAATCACAACCAAAGAAAAGCCGCCTAACACAAGAGAAAATAGCAGCAATAAGTTAACTCCACAATTTCACTAGCTATTTCTGTTTCACTAAATTAATCTGTGTTCTCAGCTTATCACATATTCAACTCCTATTTCTATTCTGCGATCGGAAAATTCAAATGCTCAATAAAAACTTCAATGGCAGTCTATCGTTCTGCTAGACCCAACACTGTTCCAAATCAATATACAAATCTTCTCTCAAATCTTCTGTTCAGTTTCTTTAGCACTTCGCGGATCTGCTACACCGTTCAAACACTGTGAAATCCACTCCTTCAAATTTCACTCAACTCCAGCACGCTAATCGTCTTTTCTAGCCAATGGTTGCGGCAGAATTTCGCATGCATGCAAATTTCTTTCCCGTTAAATTGGCGAACACACTCACGACAACGACACCAGCTTTTTTCGCAAGATAATTTCCACGGCTGTTTCACCCTAATTCATCAATTCGCCTCCCGTTCAAATTTTTCATCCCCAATCCCCCAAGAGCCAAAATCCAACTCTTCGTACACCGAAAACCAAAAAAAAAAACTCTAGCGCACCTGAAAAGCTATAAACACTAATATTCGAAGAACAGTAGAAGAATCGTGCAGGTTTTGATTGCATATGCCACCACATGCGCTGCTTATTACGGCCAAATTGTTTCAAATGCCACGTTTAACTTTTGGCTCAAGAATGCATTATAACTCATATGGTAGAAGGTTTCAGATATTACCACTGGCATGAATTTCAACGTTTATGAGAGCAAAACACGGGTTAATTATATTCGTTATCAGTTGCTTATATCACAAAATTTTGAAAGCAGCATCTCATATAACATCAATTAAGAAAATGCTCAGTGCCTGCAGCACTGTAACTGAAGTTGGAGTTTGGGGCTGCGATCCGAAAAATTTGCAGAACTTTGGGAATTGAAACATTGGTTATTTATTTTCATTGTAAATGTTTCCGGTATGAATACTAACTGTAAGCATTTATTGATACAAAAATAGCACAACCGACTCGTGCTGGCAACCTTTCGCCAGTATCAAAGCCAAGAATATATAGCATCTGCTTCACGTTGCTATATAACATTTGAAGTTATAGGAGTATAAAGAAATTTAGGGGTACCTGTAGCGAGTTTTTTCAAATAATCGAAAGCTTAATATTTGCTGTTTATTGTCACTACAATATCATAACCAATTGAAAATTCTACGATAAAACCGCTTAATAAAGATATTGCAAACAAACACAAAACCAACAATAGCTGGCAACCCTATCATGGCTTTTCAACCAAATTTGGCTTGAATAATGTTTATAATAGGTTCCAGTAATTGTATGAAATTCGTATTGATTTCATGACTGCACTGGAAGTTATAGGGCAAAAAGTTTTATTTTCCTGAGCGAATTTTCAAATCCAAAGACACAAAAATTACCATAGCTGGTAGCACCAATCGAATTTTTCAACCAAATTTCGACCAAACAGAGTCTAAAGTAGGGTGCAGCTACTGTGTCAATTTCATAAAAATCTGGTTACTAATTCACATTTCATAGGGCAAAAAGCATTTTTTTTCTTTGTAATTTTTCAAGATGGCACCACTGGAACAGAGTTGCCTACAATTCAAAATCGCTTCTATCAGACCTGGCCCTTCTTAAGTCCAATGCATTCTGTAAATTTCAATTCTATCTGATTATTGATTCGTGAGTTCCCGTGAACAGAAGTTTTTGAAGCTAAAAATATAGGTTAACTGAGAAAGGGTTACCGTTCTTGTCCGACATGAAATTTCCAAAGTTTTGCTTAGACTGTGTAGATTGAGCATAAGATTTGTATACAGATTGGTTTTATTGTAGAAACGGACAGTTTTTTAGGATATTCGATGGTTTGAATGTTTTCACTTCCAAATTTTTATTTTTTCAAATTTAAGACACCAAAATTATCATAGCTGGCAGCTCCAACCGAATTTTTCAACCAAATTTCTACCAAACGTGGTTTGAAGTAAGGTGCAGCTACAGTGCGAATTTCGTTAAAATCGAACGATTCGATCATAGCTTATAGGGCTAAAAGCAGTTATCTTTTTTAGTGATTTTTCAAGATGGCACCACTGGCACAGAATCACCCGCATTTCAAAATCACTTCTATCAGACCTGGTCCTATTAAGGACCAATACATTCTGCAAATTTCAATAAATTCTGTTCATCGGATCGTGAGTTTCCATGAACAGAAATTTTTGATGCTAAAAATATAGGTAACTTGGACAAGGGTTACCAGGCGTGCCCGTTATACCATATCAAATTTTTTTCTTTATTTATGTAAACAAAGCACAAAATTGAGTGGCTTTTTTTTTAAGAAACGACATTTTTTCAAGAGAGACGATGATTTGGAGGTTTTCACTTTCAGTGCCTGCCCTAGCTACAGGGTTGCCAGCACGCTCATTAAAACGTACATTTATCTACAACTAAATAAAACAAACATGTCCTGAAAATTTCGTAATTATTGAATAGCTTTGTCAAAAGTTATTGCAATTTAAAAATTTTCAAATTTTCCCGTTCTCTTTTTAGGCACCCAGCGCACACATGGGGTTAAAAAAACTCCAAAACGTTATCCGACTCACATGTAAAACTTGTTCGAAATTTATGTCGTCCACTTTATTTTTGCAAAAATTATTTGTGTACGGATTAATAGGTATATTAAAAAAATCACTAAAATGGCCGCCGGCGCCAAAGGGTTAAAGATTATTAACCTTTTGTGAGACCTGGCACTATCTTGCATATACACCAATGTGTTCTGAAAATTTCAGCTTAATCGAATGGCGCGTTCCTGAGATTTTTTCACTGAAATTTTTTGATAATATATTTATATATATCTAGAAATATGAATTTTTGGCCAAAGTGATTTTAATACTAATGTTCTTCTTCGAACATTAGTAAAAAACCAACTTCAACGGGCAGCTTATTCTTTTTTCCAAACTTCACGGTCCAGTTTCCAAGAGCAAACTCCTTGTCTCCAGCCAAAATCTCCCGCCAACCAGCCAGTGCAGTTTTGCAGCTGATCATCTCGTTGCCACCATTTCCCGTAACAAACCATACTCTTCAGCAACGACCAGTCATCGCCCGAGCATCAAGCAATGCAGTTCAAATACATTTCGAGCCAACGACACTCAATCAAAGAAAGTGCATCTGAGCTGCACCGCTTCGTTGTTATTGTTTTTTTTTCTATAGTGCCCGTAAAGCAATAACCAGTCGCTTATCTACATACAGGCAATGCAATTCGAATGCCATTAGGTGCCAATACTATTAATTGAGTGCAATGACACTCGAAGCGCATCGCCTGGCTGTTTTGGTTTTATTCTTTCTTTCATTGTTGTGAGTGGCGCCAAACAGCTGTCCGTAACAGCGTGGGGACGACTCACCCCAGGAGTAGGGTGTCAACGCCGGGCAGAGAGACAGATACGTCAGGATCCCTATCGGATATCCTTAGCGTAATAGACGCCCATCGAGTTCCCCTTCTCGTCCTCAAGCTCGTACGCCACAAGACCTCGCGGACAACGAACCCTAGCACGAACAAACTTCGGAGAAAGCTTTGCCGCGAAACGGTTCGCCGCACTACTGAGAGCGTGACTTCGAACGAAAACCTCCTGCCCTGGAACAAGGGATTTAAATTGACTGTGCAAATTATACCTTTGTAAGCCCTTTGCGTAGACCTGCGTTAATTTTTCCTTCACTCGATCGTGTATGAGACGCAGTCGATCACAATGAGTGCTCAGTTTCACCTCCCCATCCTCAAACGCGTTCAAATGTCGCAAAAGATCGTAATCAGAGCCATGTTGGATAGGGTGGTAACCAAACATCAGGAAATGGGGGGAACACTCAGTGGTCTCATGTACATTTCGAAAGGCTGCACATGATTACACTTAATGCTCATCCCAATTCCGGTGTTCGTCCCCTATGTAGGCTCTGATTGCGTTAAGGATGCTTCGGTTTGCTCACTCTGAAGCATTGGCTTGAGGTGAATACAAGAGAGTGAATATATGCTCGACCCCATTTTCTCCTTAGAACTTAGCCAATGCCCTTGCAGTTAACTGAACACCATTGTCGAAGTGAAGGAATTCAGGCACTCCAAAGGTCAAGAAGATTTCGCTCAGATACTTGATCACGGCCTCAGCAGTAGCTTTCGGCAAGGCCTTGAGCCACACAAACTTGGTGTAGTGGTCAAGTACCACAAGTAGCTGCACATTCTCATGTTTTGACCGTGGGTATGGGCCCATGAAATCCACAAACAAGCGCTGTAACGGTCGATCCGTGTCTCGAGACGAGCCCATCGGTGGTCGCATCACGGCATTCGGAGGCTTAGTTTGCTTGCATGTGTTACAAGCTTTGACATGCTCTGCAACGTCTTGCCTTAAACGAGGCCAATAATAATAGTGTTGCAGAAACTCAATAGTTTTCCAAATGCCGAAATGAGAGCCCAATGGATCATCATGAGCACGGAGAATCAGCTCTTGCTTGTGACTTTCCGGTACCCATAATTTGATTGTGGGTCAGCGCTCCTGTCGTGCTGGTAGTGATGTAAACTCACCCATCCCGAACCTTAACGTTCATGAAACGGTCAGGTTGTTTTATGATTTGATTTACCAACTCGACATATTTTGGCTCCTGGAACGCTGATTCAGGAATTATTGCAGCCACGTGATGGTGCTCCGGCAAACATCCAGTAAAGGCCATCACCTCCTCGCCGCATCCATGTGCCCTTGACAAAGCATCGGGTACGATGTTCTGTGACCCTTTGCGATGCTCAATGACAAAATCAAAGCCCTGCATCTTCAAACTCCAACGGGCAAGTCTTCCAGAGAGGTCCTGTTGGCTCATGAGCCATTTTAGGCTAGCATGGTCAGTGCTGATGGTAAAAGGCAGCCTCTCGATATATGCCCGAAATTTCTTGATGCTTTGCACTGCAGTCAGGTATTCTAGCTCTGTGATGCTATAGTTGCGCTGTGCAGCATTTAATTTCGTGGACATATAAGCGATGGAATGCTCTCCACCATCATCATCTTTCTGAAATAAGACGCTCCCCATACCCGTAGTGCTGGTGTCACACTGAATGTAAAAATGTTTGGTGAAGTCAGGATTCACCAGCACTGGAGCAGAAACTAGCAGTTCTTTGACCTTATCAAAAGCCACTCCTGCTTCTTGAGCCCACTGGAAAGCCTTTCTGCTTTTCAACAAGTCTATTAGTGGTGCTGTCACGGAAGCGAAATAAAGGACAAAACGACGATACCAACCTGCCATTCTCATGGACCTTCTCACGTCTTTCGCACTTTTCGGTACTGGATAAAACACGATGCCAGACACTTTCTCGGGGTCTGTCTTCAGGATACCGTCACTGACCACATAGCCAAGATATCTGATTTCGCTTTGAACGAACTTACTCTTTTCGACATTGATGGTGAGTTTAGCTGCGTGTAACAGCTGTGCAACTGTGGAAAGAAGTTCCAAGTGCTCATCAAATGTCGAACTCGTAATCAGTAAGCCGTCAAGGTAGACAAACACCTTGTTATGCAGCTCACGAGGTACAACCCGATGCATCAGTCTGCACATAGTTTGCGGTGCGTTACACAGACCAAAAGGCATAACCGAGAAATGATACAGGGGCGTGCCAGGCACAGTAAATGCCGTCTTCTCCCTAGATTCCGCGTCCAAAGGAATTTGCCAAAAGGCATCCTTTAAGTCCAGACTTGTTATGAATTTAGTGGACTGAAGTCTCGAAAGCAGCCCCTCAATCAAGGGCAATAGATACACATCCTTTATGGTGACCTTATTCAACCTTCGGGCATCGAGACATAAACGCACTTTACCTGGCTTGCGTACTAGTGTTACGGGTGAGCTCCACGCACTGTGACTTTCCTCAATCGCTCCCGAGGAAAGCATACGATCCAGTTCATCAAACAACAGTTTCTGGACCGCTGGAGAGACAGCATAGTGTCTCTGCTTGATAGGTTTCGCGGAACCGGTATCAATGTGGTGACTTAGCAAAGAAGTTTTGCCAAGCCCCAAAACATTGAACGATGGAAACTGTTGTTTGACAAGCTCTAAACGTTGCTGATCTTCAGGAAGCAAATGATGAGCGGGTGTTTCGGGCAAAACCTCAACAATGGAGATTTGCACTGGCGCAATCCGAAACGTATTCCAGAAATCAATTCCCAGATTAACGCGATCGGTCAAAGATGGAACAATTAAAAATCGTACCATCTTCAAGCGGTCATTGAATCGCACCAGTGCACGCACGTGTCCTAGAACAGGAGCTCTTTGACCCGATGCAGTAAGGATGTCAGTCTGCAGCATTGACATCTGCAGCCCAAGATCCTTAATCAGGTCTAAAGATCCCGCTCCAAGTATACTCTAAGTATACTCCGCTCCAAGTATACAGCAGTTTTTGATGTTTGAACTGCAGCCTCTGAATATTTTTGCCATCCTTTTGACGATGTCACAGCTCTGGGTCCACATTAGTGGCCACATCCATGGTCGCGGGACGCCGTTGTTGGATGGAAGATGGACCGCTCCGAATCCCCGTATTCGTCACGATCCGTCTGGCGTTTCCCGAGCTGTTGCATCCTCCACACCTAGGCTTAAGCACATCGGGAGCTCCACAACCATAGCAAATAATTCGGGTTGGGGCTATGGGACAATCCTGATACGAATGCCCCAGATCTTGACAATTCCAACCGACCCTCAGATCGGTGGAATATTGCGCTGAACGGGGATTCGACGATGCCACTGGTTGGGGCCTAAGTGTCGTTAGAGGAGCGCGAGCTGGTGGGGTGACTACCTCCACATAATGAGCTGTTTTGTCATCTTCAGGCTCATATACTTCATGGACCACGCGTCGCGCTTGGGTGCTATCAGCTCGTTGACCCGACGGATACCATACGGCTTCGGTAGCCACAGAACGTCGTAACAATTCGCGGGCATTACGGAATTCGAGTCCAGCCAAGTGTTCCCGTAAGCGGCGGTTCATATTGCGTAGCAATATCCACTGCAAGTCAACTTCCGACAATGGGTTGTTAAGCTGCAGTGCCATTGCCTCGATCGCATCGAAGAACACCTGGATGGAATCGCTCGGTTTTTGAGTGCGAGCGTCGATTTCGCGCCTGATATCAACGTCACTTCGACGGTCCTCAAAACGCTCCCGCAGCTCTCACTCCAGATCAGACCATGACACCGAGCGATGGAGCTCCATATAACGATAGTACCACTCTTCTGCTTGACCTTACAGAAGCAGATGTAGGTCGTGAGCGAGTACGGCCAACGAAACTCGATAGCTCGACGCCATGGTCTTGATTCTAAATAAGAACCGAGTCATGTTGTGACCCGTCGAAGTGCCATCGAATCGAATCGACCACTTTGACGGCGGCATAGCAGCAGCGGACCTACTAGAATTAAGGCTGGTAGCCATATCCTGCCTGTCCAACTCAACAGGGATTGCTGGAATTCCTGGACCAATCTTGCCTCCGTCCAAATGACCCGTCGAATGAAAGTGATCAGGTGCTGATGATGGTCCAGGAACGGCGCTTGGAATAATTTGCTGCGGCACGGTGAAGTTGTGCGGGGGATGCTGTCCTGCTGGTGGAGTGACAGATAGTCGTTTTAATGTTCGACTTAAGCGTTCAAAGCCAGAATCGTTATTTGTTGGCCTACGTTTACGCGCCGCTCGTGATATTTTGTTCACAATTATAAAGCGAAGTGAGTGAAAACAAATAAAGGGAAATACATGTAAATACTTCAGCACGAATTCAAATCCTAACTAAACCTAAAACCAAAAAAAAATTAGTAAATTTTCAAAAACAAAACTAACCCCTAACTAAATAAAACTAAAATTCATTTAAACTTGCACTAGATTACAATTTATGCTATTCAATTAGGCCCCCTAGCCCTGAAACAAGTGAAACTAAGGCAGCTTCAATATCAAACGAAATCAATAGAAACCATGCAAAAAATCCAATAAATGAAATCATGTAATAATTATAATGGGTTACAAAAAAAACGCGCTATAACCGATATTAATGAGTGTATTGCCAAAAAAATTCATAGGTTCAGTGAAACCAAGCGCCAGTGGGCAGTTAAGGATGGGAAAAGGTATAAAAATTAGGAAAGGAAAATAAAATCAAAAGGATGGAGGAAAGATGAACCATGATTCCGGGTGGAGCAACCCAGAAGATGCCAGAAGGGAACACCCAATTCAAAATTGATGACATCTTGTCATCGACAGCTATTGCTGGTTGTGGGGTCCACAAGGCATCGACGGAATCACCCCAGAAACCTGACGAGAGTGTAGAGGCGCCACTCAATTCAAATTGCTTAGTCATGCTAAGCGACTCGCAGACGAAGATATGAGTGACGGCACTACCCCCATCAGGCCCAGAACCACAGTTCAATCTTCCTGTTCAGAACACTTGACAAACACAACTGCTGAATAGGCACCACTGTTGTGGTAGTGACCGTTCACAAAGAAAGAGAGCAACATTGAAAATTACGCGAAAAGGGACAACAAAAATTGTTTAATAAATATAATCCAAAATGAATGATTTGACATAATACCAACTACGGCCAATTAAACAAAAAAAAATGGCTGAGGCAACCAAGTGCTCCCGGGAACAAGTGTCATCTCAGCCTGCCAGATCATTCATTCGGAGCAAGTAAAAAAACTAAATCAAAGATGAAAATTCAAAACTAAATGGAAAATAAGCAAAACAAACTAATCAAGGACAAGGTTAAATTAAGGAAATTCGCGAAAATATAAAACGGAATTTGTTGCACTATATAAAAACTTTAACATGAGTAACATTTGAATAAAAAAAAAACTAAAACCGAATTGTTTGTGCGCCATTTGTTACGCAGCAGCTGTGAACAGCCGCCACCACAACAGAAATTGTAGCCTGGCCTGCTACCCTCGCGTGACTAATTGTGCCGGCTAGTCACCGGTTTCGTGGGTTAACTCACAGGCCAAGCCCTAGCTGGGTCACGCAGATGCACCACGCAGATGCACTACGTAATGGAAGGAAGGAAGCCCACACATGGCTCCACTGAACCTTTAAGTTTGCCAAAGTTAGTTACCCATTTTTAACGCAACGGCCATTCGGAAAAATACCAAAAAAACTTAACGAAATAATAAAAAAATTAACCCAAGATTTACTGAAAATTAACAAATATATTGTACTTTAAAAGAAACGAAAGAAATCAGATCCAAATAAAAAATAACATATCAGCAACAATAAAATATAATTCCTTAAATAAAATTTAAATTTTTACTGATTTAAGAAAAAAAAAACCAATACTAACTAAAAATTGAAATATATATAAATGCCATCAAAACAAAAAAATCATATAGAATATAAAAGAAAACAAAAAAAAATATACCAAACCTGCTTCACGTTAAGTTAAACCCAACCAGTAAATTTCGTTTCGATTTAAGCACTGCGCTGGAAGGTATACGGGTGAAAAGAATTTTAGGGTTACCACCCTCAAAACTTTTCAAATTTTTAAAACGTTGATATGTGTTGTTAATTTTTATTGCAGGATAATTCTCAATTGCAAATCTAATGACATAATCGCTCAGTAAAGAAATTCCACAAAATTACAAAACTTGTCATAGCTGGCAGCCCTTTCATGATTTTGGGACGAAATTCCTACGACATTTACTTCACATTAAGGTCCATTTACTGCATGAACTTCGTTTCGATTTCTACACTGGACCGGAAGTTATAGGGAAAAAAGCTTTATTTTGCTGAGCCAATTTGCAAGATTTATGAGACCAAAATCACCACAGCTACCAGCCCTATACTAATTTTTCTACCAAATGTTACATAGAGTAACATCCAAGTACTGTGTAAATTTCGTTTAAATCTGATGGCTGAATCGGAAGTTATAGGCCAAAAAGATGTTTTTTTTCTCAGTTATTTTTCAAGATGATACCACTGCCACATGGTTGCCCGCATTTCAAAATCACTTCTATCAGACCTGGTCCTAGCTAATACCAACATGTCCTGTAAATTTTATTATGATCGGATTATCTGGTCGTCAGCTCTCGTCAACAGAACTTTAGAGTGCTGAAAATAGAGGTAATTTGGTGATGGGCTGCCGCTCTTGTGCAAATCGGAATTTTGAAAATTTTATCTTGATATGAAGGACAAAAGATAAAATTTATCAAAGATTTGAAATTTTTGTCAAAAATCAAAAAATTTTCAGGATGGTCAATGATTTGAAGGATTTTTTTTCAGCAGCCTGCCATGTGTGCCAAATTTTAGTCAACATCAATACGCTCTGTAATTTTCACGATGATCCATTGTTTTTCTTACAAGTCATGACAAATCAAAATTTGAAAAACAATCCTTGCCTACTTTTAGGCACCCTGCTCCCACACACGGCTCAAAATTTCCAATTCTTTATCATAGACAAGCTTAAAACATAATTAGTTTTCATTTCCAATACTTTTCTTTAACAAAAACTTACACTGCTTGGAAATATAAGAGTTCCTCAAAATTCACTAAAACGCTCGCCGCCGCCAAAAGGTTTAAGATATCTGAATTTGAGAAAATCATGGACCTACCTACTATATACATCTACATTCTCCGAAAATTTTAGCTCAATCGGATTGGCCACTCCAGAGATTATCTCCCTTAATCATTTTGCTGAGTGCTGAAAATAGAGGTAATTTGGTGATGGGTTGCCGTTCTTATGCAAATCGGAATTTTGAAAATTTTATCTTGAGATGAAGGACAAAGGATAAAATTTGTCAAAAATCAAAAAATTTTCAGGAAGGTCAATTATTTGAAGGATTTTTTTTCATTTTTTTTCGGAATTTTGAAAATTTTATCTTGAGATGAAGGACAAAGGATAAAATTTGTCAAAAATCAAAAAATTTTCAGGAATGTCAATTATTTGAAGGATTTTTTTTCAGCAGCCTTCCACAGCTACAGGGATACCCGCTTTATGCTGAAAAACTATGTGTGCCAAATTTTAGTCAACGTCAATACGCTCTGTAGTTTTCACGATGATCCATTGTGTTTCTCACAAGTAATGACAAATCAAAATTTGAAAAAAAATCCTTGCCTACTTTTAGGCACCCTGCACCCACACACGGCTCAAAATTTCCAATTCTTTTTCATAAACAAGCTTAGAACATAATTAGTTTTCATTTCCAATACTTTTCTTTAACAAAAATTTACACTGCTTGGAAATATAAGAGTTCCTCAAAATTCACTAAAACGCTCGCCGCCGCCAAAATGTTTAGGATATCTGAATTTGAGAAACACATGGACCTACCTACTATATACATCTACAATCTCCTAAAATTTCAGCTCAATCGGATCAGCCACTCCAGAGATTATTTCCCTTAATTATTTTGCTGATATATATATATATATATATATATATATATATATATATATATATATATATATATATATATATATCATCTATGTCATATTTGTCTATTGACATTAACCTTAAAAAATGCACAAGTTACAATCTGCCAAAATAATTGCGTCATAGTTGTTTACCTCCGTGAATATGTCGAGTTTCATTCCAAGTAAATCGCATTTGCGGCATTCGTTGCTTTTCTTATTTCATCAAAAGAAACAAGCAGTTGAAGATCACCGTTTGCTGGTAGAAACTTATGGTGAACATGCTCTAGTGATTAGAACATGTGAGACATGGTTTCGTCAATTTAAAAGTGGAGATTTCGAATTAACAGACATCGAACATCCTGGTGCAGCAAAAAAGTTCGAGGACGAGGAATCGCAGGCGTAATTGGAAGAAGACCAAACCCAATCACAACAGCAGTTGGCATAAACACTACATGTGACCCGAGGAGCAATTTGCCAACGGTTCAAAGCCATGGGAAAGATCCAAAAGTATGGAAAATGGGTACCATACCAACTGAACGATATACAAATGAAAAATTGAAAAACCATTTGTGAAATGCTGCTTCAAAGGTTCGAAAGGAAATCTTTTCTGCATGGAATTGTCACGGAGGACGAAACAAGGATTTATTTTGAGAACCCGAAGCGGAAAAAATCATGGTTTTCACCTGGTGAGGCCGGCCCATCGACTCCAATGCCAAATCGTTTTGGCCGTAAGACAATGCTCTGTGTTTGGTGGGACCAGTGTGGTACGGTGTACTTCGAGTTATTACAACCTGGTGAAACGATGAATACGGATCGCTACGGACAACAAATTATCAATTTGAATCATGCGTTGATCGAAAAACGGCCGGAATATGCCCGTGGGTCTCATACCGCTCATGGTAAAATGGGTCTCATACCGCTACAGTGGTGAAGAACACTCTAAAAGCATTGAATTGGGAAATATTATCGCACCCGCCGTACTCTCCAGACCTCGCTCCGGCCGACTACCACTTTTTCTCATCGATGGGACACTCACTCGCAGAGCAGCGCTTCGCCAATTTTGAAAAAGTCGAAAAATGGCTCGTCGAATTGTTTGCCTCGAAAGAGAAAAAGTTTTTTTGCAATGGTATTTATGATTTGCTTGAAAGGTGGGCAAAATGTGTAGAATCCAATGGTCTATACTTTGGATAAAAAATTTTTGAGATTCCCTTGAGGATTAAGTGTTTTCTTTATTGGAAAAACCGGCAAACTTCAACTAACACCCCTGGTATATATATATATATATATATATATATATATATATATATATATATATATATACTTATATATATATATATATATATATATATATATATATATATATATATATATATATATATATATATATATACATATAAATATATATATATATATATATATATATACATATATATATATATATATATATATATATATATATATATATATATATATACATATATATATATATATATATATATTTATATATTAATATATATATATATATATATATATATATATATATATATATATATATACATATATATATATATATATATATATATATATATATATATATATATATATATATATATATATATATATATATATGTATATATATATATATATATATATATATATATATATATATATATATATATATATATATATATATATATATATATACATATAAAGAAATATGAATTTTCAGCGAAACGAGTTTAATACTATTGTTCTTTGAACATTAGTAAAAACGCATCAATAACAACACTTTCAAATCACGACCAGAGAAAAGCCGCCTAACACAAGACAAAATACCAGCAATTAGTTAACTCCACAATTTCACTAGCTATTTCTGTTTCACTAAATTGATCTGTGTTCTCAGCTTATCACATATTCAACTTCTATTTCTATTCTGCGATCGGAAAATTAAAATGCTCAATAAAAACTTCAATGGCAGTCTATCATTCTGCTAGACCCAACACTGTTCCAAATCACATAGCTATAAAATCTTCTGTTCAGTTACTTTATCACTTCGCGGATCTGCTACACCGTTCAGACACTGTGAAATCCACTCCTTCAAATTTCACTCAATTCCAATACGCTAATCGTCTTTTCTAGCCAATGGTTGCGGCAGAATTTCGCATGCATGCAAATTTCTTTCTCGTCAAATCGGCGAACACACTCACGACAACGACACCAGCATTTTTTGCAAGATAATTTCCACGGCTGTTTCACCATAATTCACCAATTCTCCTCCCGTTCAAATTTTTCTTCCCATGTCCCCCAAGAGCCAAAATCCAACTCTTCGTACACCGACAACCAACACGAACTCTAGCGCACCTGAATCACTAGAAACACTAATGTTCGAAGAACAGTAGAAGAATCGTGCAGATTTTGAGTGCATATTCCACAACATGAGCTTTTTATTACGGCCGAACTGTTTCAAATGCCACGTTTTACTTTGGTCTCAAGAATGCATTATAACTCATATGGTAAGTATTATACTCATATGGTTTCAGAATTAATCACTGGCATGAATTTCAACGTTTATGAGAGCAAAACACGGGTTAATTATATTCGTTATCAGTTGCTTATTTCACAAAATTTTGAAAGCAGCATCTCATATGACATCAATGAAGAAAATGCTCAGTGCCTGCAGCACTGTAACTGAAGTTGGTGTTTGGGAGTGCGATCCCAAAAATTTGCAGAACTTTGGGAATTGAAACATCGGTTATTTATTTTCATTGTAAATATTTCCGGTATGAATAATAACTGTAAGCATTTATTGATACAAAAATAGCACAACCGACTCGTGCTGGCAACCTTTCGCCAGTATCAAAGCCAAGAATATATCACACAATATACCAAAGTAGAAAGAAATTTAGAGTTACATGCAGCGAGTTTTTTCAAATAATCGAAAGCTTAATATTTGCTGTTTATTGTCACTACAATATCATTACCAATTGAAAATTCTACGATAAAACCGCTTAACAAAGATATTGCAAACAAACACAAAACCAACAATAGCTGGCAACCCTATCGTGGCTTTTAACTAAATTTTGCCTGAATAATGCCTATAATAGGATCCATTAATTGTATGAAATTCGTATTGATTTCATGACTGCACTGGAAGTTATAAGGCAAAAAGTTTTATTTTCCTGAGCGAATTTTCAAAACCAAAGACACAAAAATTACCATAGCTGGCAACACTAATCGAATTTTTCAATCAAATTTCTTTCAAACAGAGTTTGGAGTAAGGTTCAGCTACTGTGTCAATTTCATGCAAATCTGGTTACTAATTCACATTTCATAGGGCAAAAAGCAGTTTTTTTTCTTTGTAATTTTTCAAGATGGCACCAGTGGCACAGAGTTGCCTACATACAATTCAAAATTGCTTCTATCAGACCTGGTTCTACTTAAATCCAATGCATTCTGTAAATTTCAATTGTATCTGATTATTGATTCGTGAGTTCCCGTGAACCGAAGTTTTTGATGCTAAAAATATAGGTGAAAATATAGGTTAACTGGCAAAGGGTAACCGTTCTTGTCCGACATGAAATTTCCAAAGCTTTACTTTGAACTTGTAGATAGAGCATAAGATTTGTATACAGATTGGTGTTCTTGTAAGAAACGGCCATTTTGTAGGATATTCGATGGTTTGAATGTTTTCACTTCCAAATTTTGATTTTTTCAAATTTAAGACACCAAAATTATCATAGCTGGCAGCTCCAACCGAATTTTTCAACCAAATTTATACCAAACGGGGATTTGAAGTAAGGTCCAGCTCCTGTATGAATTTCGTTAAAATCGAACGATTCAATCAGAATTTATAGGGCTAAAAGCAGCTATCTTTTTTAGTGATTTTTCAAGTTGGCAACACTGGCACAGAATCGCCCGCATTTCAAAATCATTTCTATCAGACCTGGTCCTATTTAAGACCAATCCAGTCTGTAAATTTCAAATAATTCTGCTTATCGGATTGTGAGATTCCGTGAACAGAAGTTTTTGATGCTAAAAATATAGGTAAATTGGGCAAGGGTTACCAGGCGGGCTCGTTATACCATATCAATTTTTTTTTGTCTGTGTAAACAAAGCATAAGTTTACATTTGAGTGGCTTTTTTTTTGAAGAAACGGCATTTTTTCAAGAGAGACCATGATTTGGAGGTTTTTACTTTCAGTGCCTGCCCTAGCTACAGGGTTGCCAGCACGCTCACTAAAAGCTACACAAATCTACAACTAAATAATACCAATATGTCCTGAAAATTTTTAAATGATTGAATAGCTCTGTCAAAAGTTATCGCAATTTAAAAATTTTCAAGTTTTCCCGTTCTCTGTTTAGGCACCCAGCGCACACATTGGGCAAAAAAATTCCAAAACATTATCCGATTCACATGTAAAACACGTTCGAAATTTATTTCGTCAACTTTATTTTTGCAAAAATTATTTGTGTACGGAATAAAAGGTATATTAGAAATATCACTAAAATGGCCGCCGGCGCCAAAGGGTTAAAGATTATTAACTTTTTGTGATTAGATTATTAACATTTTTCTTAATCTTTAACAAAATTTTGTGAAATAATAATTTAATTATAATAGTATTGACAATACATAATGTACATTTTAATATTATTATTAATTCAAATTCACTTGATGATTATTCTGCTACTGGTGCTATACTGCTGCTGCTGATGATGCTGCTACTAATTCTGTTCTGCTGACAATGCGGAGGTTTATGGTGTTATGGTATTATAATGTCCTTGATCCTGCATACCTGAAAACCACATAAGAACAAAACAACAACAAACCGCACGACCCGACTAGTGATCGAAATAAATTAAATACCGAGATAACGATTAGTGCATAATAGGCTGGTCAACGGCCCCGAGACCACGAATGAAACAATTATGCAATACTATGTACCTGACCTAAGACAACCAATCCAGTGTCACAGGCATGAAGAGAGAGAACAAAAAACTGTACCTGTGGCCCAGTCAGCCAGGCCGAACAGCAGTCGGCAACGAGTAAATTATCAGGCAATTAGGGGAACGAGACCGATGTTGTTGTTGTTGTGTTGCTCAGTCCAGTCTGCTTCATCCTGATATTCGTCCATTGATGAAAATTGTCTATCGGTACTGCACAACTACAATTGTGCATGTCGGTGCGTCTGCAAATGAACCGATTGCAGGAACGATGTGTCGCGTCGATCTGTTGCTACCGCCTTCCATTCCTGTATTTGAAAATGGTCCAACAAGCCATCGGGTGAATGGCAAGAGAAAAAACACCAAAGAAAAAGCCACAAAAAACACCAACATTACAGTAATTGAAGAAGAAAGTAAGCAGGTGAGTATATTTGTTTATAAGTCCGAAAGTAGGTGCAACAATTATGTGTGCAGGCATGCTAGGGAAATGAGACAAACGCAGAGATGAGAACATTTATTATTTTGTAGAAATGAAACATAGACCAATTATGTGTGTGCACAAATGCATGCGAGCATGCATGGCGAGAAGGACGACAATGTTGACGATCATCATCATTCAGGCCATGCGTGCAGCGAGAAGTTTGTGAGTATGTTAATTAGTTAATTATGCTGTTAAAATTATGATTGGACGACCCATTACGGGGATGCATCTGGATGACGGGTGAAACTTCGGCATTCACATGCCCTTGGGTTTCGCTCGCACCCACCTGTATTGAATTTCATCCATGGTAGGCCATGCACCGGGATTCTGGATGGAGAATACCATCGGCTTGGCAGTTCTCCCGGAGGGGAGAAACGTGGGAAAGCCACCACCCCCCTGGACCGTGAAGGTTGCAAAAAAGAATAAGCTGTCCGTTGAAGTTGGTTTTTACTGATGTTCGAAGAAGAACATTAGTATTAAAATCACTTTGGCCAAAAATTCGTATATATATATATATATATATATATATATATATATATATATATATATATATATATATATATATATATATATATATATATATATAAATGTATATATATATATATATATATATATATATATATATATATATATATATATATATATATTTATATATATATATATACATTTATATATATATATATATATATATATATATATATATATATATATATATATATATATATATATACATTTATATATATATATATATATATATATATATATATATATATATATATATATATATATATATATATATATATATATATATATAAATACGAATTTTTGGCCAAAGTGATTTTAATACTAATGTTCTTCTTCGAACATCAGTAAAAACCAACTTCAACGGACAGCTTATTCTTTTTTGCAACCTTCACGGTCCAGGGGGGTGGTGGCTTTCCCACGTTTCTCCCCTCCGGGAGAACTGCCAAGCCGATGGTATTCTCCATCCAGAATCCCGGTGCATGGCCTACCATGGATGAAATTCAATACAGGTGGGTGCGAGCGAAACCCAAGGGCATGTGAATGCCGAAGTTTCACCCGTCATCCAGATGCATCCCCGTAATGGGTCGTCCAATCATAATTTTAACAGCATAATTAACTAATTAACATACTCACAGACTTCTCACTGCACGCATGGCCTGAATGATGATGATCGTCAACATTGTCGTCCTTCTCGCCATGCATGCTCGCATGCATTTGTGCACACACATAATTGGTCTATGTTTCATTTCTACAAAATAATAAATGTTCTCATCTCTGCGTTTGTCTCATTTCCCTAGCATGCCTGCACACATAATTGTTGCACCTACTTTCGGACTTATAAACAAATATACTCACCTGCTTACTTTCTTCTTCAATTACTGTAATGTTGGTGTTTTTGTGGCTTTTTCTTTGGTGTTTTTTCTCTTGCCATTCACCCGATGGCTTGTTGGACCATTTTCAAATACAGGAATGGAAGGCGGTAGCAACAGATCGACGCGACACATCGTTCCTGCAATCGGTTCATTTGCAGACGCACCGACATGCACAATTGTAGTTGTGCAGTACCGATAGACAATTTTCATCAATGGACGAATATCAGGATGAAGCAGACTGGACTGAGCAACACAACAACAACAACATCGGTCTCGTTCCCCTAATTGCCTGATAATTTACTCGTTGCCGACTGCTGTTCGGCCTGGCTGACTGGGCCACAGGTACAGTTTTTTGTTCTCTCTCTTCATGCCTGTGACACTGGATTGGTTGTCTTAGGTCAGGTACATAGTATTGCATAATTGTTTCATTCGTGGTCTCGGGGCCGTTGACCAGCCTATTATGCACTAATCGTTATCTCGGTATTTAATTTATTTCGATCACTAGTCGGGTCGTGCGGTTTGTTGTTGTTTTGTTCTTATGTGGTTTTCAGGTATGCAGGATCAAGGACATTATAATACCATAACACCATAAACCTCCGCATTGTCAGCAGAACAGAATTAGTAGCAGCATCATCAGCAGCAGCAGTATAGCACCAGTAGCAGAATAATCATCAAGTGAATTTGAATTAATAATAATATTAAAATGTACATTATGTATTGTCAATACTATTATAATTAAATTATTATTTCACAAAATTTTGTTAAAGATTAAGAAAAATGTTAATAATCTAATCACAAAAAGTTAATAATCTTTAACCCTTTGGCGCCGGCGGCCATTTTAGTGATATTTCTAATATACCTTTTATTCCGTACACAAATAATTTTTGCAAAAATTAAGTTGACGAAATAAATTTCGAACGTGTTTTACATGTGAATCGGATAATGTTTTGGAATTTTTTTGCCCAATGTGTGCGCTGGGTGCCTAAACAGAGAACGGGAAAACTTGAAAATTTTTAAATTGCGATAACTTTTGACAGAGCTATTCAATCATTTAAAAATTTTCAGGACATATTGGTATTATTTAGTTGTAGATTTGTGTAGCTTTTAGTGAGCGTGCTGGCAACCCTGTAGCTAGGGCAGGCACTGAAAGTAAAAACCTCCAAATCATGGTCTCTCTTGAAAAAATGCCGTTTCTTCAAAAAAAAGCCACTCAAATGTAAACTTATGCTTTGTTTACACAGACAAAAAAAAATTGATATGGTATAACGAGCCCGCCTGGTAACCCTTGCCCAATTTACCTATATTTTTAGCATAAAAAACTTCTGTTCACGGAATCTCACAATCCGATTAGCAGAATTATTTGAAATTAACAGACTGGATTGGTCTTAAATAGGACCAGGTCTGATAGAAATGATTTTGCAATGCGGGTGATTCTGTGCCAAAGGTGCCATCTTGAAAAATCACTACAAAAGATAACTGCTTTTAGCCCTATAAGTTCTGATTGAATCGTTCGATTTTAACGAAATTCGAACCGTAGCTGCACCTTACTTTAAACCACGTTGGGTAGAAATTTGGTTGAAAAATTCGGTTGGAGCTGCCAGCTATGATAATTTTGGTGTCTAAAATTTGAAAAAATAAAAATTTGGAAGTGAAAACATTCAAACCATCGAACATCCTAAAAAATGTCCGTTTCTACAATAAAACCAATCTGTATACAAATCTTATGCTCAATCTACACAGTCAAAGTAAAACTTTGGAAATTTCATGTCGGACAAGAACGGTAACCCTTTCTCAGTTAACCTATATTTTTAGCTTCAAAAACTTCTGTTCACGGGAACTCACGAATCAATAATCAGACAAAATTGAAATTTACAGAATGCATTGGACTTAAAAAGGGCCAGGTCTGATAGAAGCGATTTTGAATTGTAGGCAACTCTGTTCCAGTGGTGCCATCTTGAAAAATTACAAAGAAAAAAAAATGCTTTTTGCCCTATGAAATGTGAATTAGTAACCAGATTTTGAAATTGACACAATAGCTGCACCCTACTCTAAACTCTGTTTGGTCGAAATTTGGTTGAAAAATTCGATTGGTGCTGCCAGCTATGGTAATTTTTGTGTCTTTGGTTTTGAAAATTCGCTCAGGAAAATAAAACTTCTTGCCCTATAACTTCCAGTGCAGTCATGAAATCAATACGAATTTCATACAATTACTGGAACCTATTATAAACATTATTCAAGCCAAATTTGGTTGAAAAGCCATGATAAGGTTGCCAGCTATTGTTGGTTTTGTGTTTGTTTGCAATATCTTTATTAAGCAGTTTTATCGCAGAATTTTCAATTGGTTATGATATTGTAGTGACAATAAACAGCAAATATTAAGTTTTCGATTATTTGAAAAAACTCGCTGCAGGTAACCCTAAATTTCTTTATACTCCTATAACTTCAAATGTTATATAACAACGTGAAGCAGATGTTATATATTCTTGGCTTTGATACTGGCGAAAGGTTGCCAGCACGAGTCGGTTGTGCTACTTTTGTATCAATAAATGCTTACAGTTAGTATTCATACCGGAAACATTTACAATGAAAATAAATAACCGATGTTTCAATTCCCAAAGTTCTGCAAATTTTTCGGATCGCCGCCCCAAACTCCAACTTCAGTTACAGTGCTGCAGGCACTGAGCATTTTCTTAATTGATGTTATATGAGATGCTGCTTTCAAAATTTTGTGATATAAGCAACTGATAACGAATATAATTAACCCGTGTTTTGCTCTCATAAACGTTGAAATTCATGCCAGTGGTAATATCTGAAACCTTCCACCATATGAGTTATAATGCATTCTTGAGACAAAAGTTAAACGTGGCATTTGAAACAATTTGGCCGTAATAAGCAGCGCATGTGGTGGAATATGCAATCAAAACCTGCACGATTCTTCTACTTTTCTTCGAACATTAGTGTTTCTAGCGGTTCAGGTGCGCTAGAGTTTTTTTTTTCTATAGTGCTTTTTTGTGCCCGTTAAGCAATAACCAGTCGCATATCTACATACAGGCAAAGCAATTTGAATGCCATTAGGTGCCAATACTATTAATTGAGTGCAATGACACTCGAAGCGCATTGCCTGGCTGTTTTGGTTTTTATTAGTTTTCGAAGAAAATTAGTATTAAACTCGTTTCGCTGAAAATTCATATTTCTTTATATATATATATATATATATATATATATATATATATATATATATATATATATTTATATAAATATATATATATATATATATATATATATATATATATATATATATATATATATATATATATATATACTTATATATATATATGTATATATATATATATATATATATATATATATATATATATATATATATATATATATATATATATATATATATATATATATATATATATATCTATATATATATATATATATATATATATATATATATATATATATATATATATATATATATATATATATAGATATGTATATATATATATATATATATATATATATATATATATATATATCAGCAAAATGATTTTCCGAGATAATATCTGGAGTGGCCGATCCGACTGAGCTGAAATTTTCGGAGAACGTAGATGTATATAATAGGTAGGTCCACAATTTGCTAGAATTCAGATATCTTAATGTTTTTGGCGGCGGGGAGCGTTTTAGTGAATTTTCAGGTACTCCTATATTTCCAGGCAGTGTAAATTTTTGTTAAAATAAATAATTGGGAATGAAAACTTGTTGTTTGTGAAGCTTGTTTATGTTAAAAGATTGGAAATTTTTAGCCGTGTGTGGGTGCAGCATGCGTAAAGGTAGGCAAGGATTTTTTTTCTAGTTTTTATATGTCATTACTTCTAAGAAAAACAATGGATCAACGTTAAATGTGCAGGGCGTATTGATGTTGACTAAAATTTAGCACAGGTGAATTTTCAAGATGGTGCGGGTAACCCTGTAGCTACGGCCGGCTCTTGAAAAAAAAACCTTCAAATCATTGACTTTCCTGAAAAATTTTTGATTTTTGACAAAAAAATCAATTCATTGATAAATCTTAACCTTTTCCCATCGTGTCAAGTTACAATTTTCAAAATTCTGATTTGTACAAGAACGGCAACCCATCACCAAATTACCTCTATTTTCAGCACTCGAAAGTTCTGTTCACGAGAACTGACGACCGGACTATTCGACAATAATGAAATTTACAGGACATGTTGGTATTAACTAGGACCAGGTCTGATAGAAGTGATTTTGAAATGCGGGCAACACTGTGGCAGTGGTACCATCTTGAAAAATCACTGGGAAAAAAAACAGCTTTTTGGCATATAACTTTCGATTCAGCCATCAGATTT
>OZ022264.1:128999436-129033683 GCA_963978885.1 Nemotelus pantherinus | reverse complement strand
TAACGAAGCAAAAATAAGTTTACCATAACAAGCTCATACTTTAATCAACTTATCCTTTGAATTTCGTTGACATCGGAGGATTTCATCGAAAGTTTCAGCGGTTAAAGGTTTTTTTAGACTGCCATCCGAAAAATGTTCAAAACTCGGAAAATTTAAAAATTGGTTTCTTACTTTCATTGCAAATGCTTTGCATATGAGTACGTTATTTGAAGCATCTGTTATTGCGACATTTACGAAAATGGCTAATGCTGGTTACTCTGGGTCAGCAGCAAAGCAAAATATATACCAAATCTGCTTCACGTTAAGTTAAACCCAACCAGTAAATTTCGTTTCGATTGAATCAAAGAGTTTTAGGGCTACCACCCTCAAAACTTTTCAAATTTTTAAAGCGTAAATATTTGTTGTTAATTTTTATTGCAGGATCATACCCATTTGAAAATCTAATGACATAATCGTTCAGTAAAGAAATTCCACAAAATTACAAAAATGATCATAGCTGGCAGCCCTTTCATGACTTTATTACGAAATTTCTTCGACATTTTGTTAACATTAGAGCGTGCGCACACGGGTCGACATTCAATCGACTCAACTGCGACTCGAACTCGAACTCCTTGCGATTTCCAATGTAAATGAATGGAGACCCGCACACGGGTCGACTTGTGCTCGACTCGGACTCGGTGCGACTGCGGCTCGACAGGCACTCGTCTCGCTAAAAGTGTTTGGAACGGGAAAAGTCGAGCAAGACGCGTGATATTTTTTTTTCGAAATATATGAAAGTGTTTTTTTTGTATAATGTATGCATTGTTAATTATTTTATTTTATGTTTTATTTTGATTGGTTCTTTGTAAAATATTAGTGTTTCTGATAACGTATCACGTAGGTATTTTTTTATATAATTGCATAATGTTATGTTACATATTGTAATTTTATATACATGAAATTTTCCTTTATATATTTTAATTATGTTGGCCACAAAATAGTTGCACTTATATGCTCATAAAGGTTATTGATTTGTGATCATGGTTCCCTTCTTGTCTATAAATAAGCATAGATAAAGCAGAGCATAATTGATTCGGCAAACTCGATCGTTTTGCGGAATAAGCCGCCGAAAGCAGAATCAAAGTGGAATTGTTTTTGCGGGTTGGTTAAAATTGAAAATTTTATAGAAAATGTTGTTTTTTACAAAATGGTTTCGAACGTATGCACTGATTCTCATCAGACTCCAGCTTACAGTGCTTACTTGACTGATGTGACCACTTGCAGTTGGAAATCAGTAACTTTTAGCTGAAACAAATTTTAACATCTCCGCAAATCGCAAAACAATCGAGTTTGTGTGAGCTGGTGTCTGATGAAAATCAGTGTATACTTTCGAAACCACTTTGTCAAAAAAAAGTTCAATAAAATTTTCAATTTTAATCATCCCGCAAAAACAATTGCACGTTAGCACCTATGTATTTATTCAAGCAACAGCGAAGTGTTTATAATATAGTTTCCTAACAAAGAAACAAGCTTGCAATTTTTCAGGATGAATTTCCACTTACTGGAGAAGCTTTTAGTGAACACTAGTTGTTGCTGCCAATGGCTAATGATTCGATTGGTATTGACATTCTTAGATGATATAGCACTGCCATCTGCAAGGATAGGAATTTTGCACTTAGGGTGTGGAAGAGAGGCGTATAGCTATTGAATTTAGTTGGACCCTGGGACATGCTTGTCAGAATATTAATGGAAGTGCTTCATATCGGATTCAATAAAGGTCGGATCATTATTACTTGTAGTAATCCATAGTGGGTGAATATAAGTTACACGTGACAAAGCGACATATACTAATAACATACAAGTATATAAGTTTATTGAAAATCTCTCTAGTAAAATTACTTTCAATAACCGACCAAGACGCACCAGATTTGCAAATCTGCTCAATGAATTCATTCATCACACTACTTATCATATAATGAGCCCATTAATAGGTGCTGTAGAATATTCAATTTTATAAACAGCCACTACTCTTTGGGGATTACAAAATCAAAATTCGAAAATAACTTGTCCAAAGCCCTTTCCACATCCGAACCCGCTTAATTTCCATCGTTGTTAACCTAAATTTAATTAAAATAATGTAGAATAACTGCTAGAAAATTTTTGATGTATTGAAATATTTTTTATGGACAATTTTTATTTTATATTTATAATGATTAATTGTATTTTAGATTTATATTATGTTTTCTTGTTGTGTATGTTGCCTTAAATAAATAATATATACTGTTGTTTGTTTGTCAAAACTTCGCGTAGAAAACGACCCGTTTCGAGTTCGAGTCGCAGTCGCTTTGATTGCATGCCGACCCGTGTGCGGATGCAATTGTCTACTTCGAGTGTGACGCCTATGACGCCTCGAGTTCGAGTCGCAGTCGAGTCGATTGAATGTCGACCCGTGTGCGGAGGCACTTACGGCCAAACTGTTTCAAATGCAACGATATACGATAAAACATAACCACTGGCATGAATTTCAACGTATATGAGAGCAAAACACGGGTTAATTATATTCGTTATCAGTTGCTTATTTCACAAAATTTTGAAAGCAGCATCTCATATAACATCATTGAAGAAAATGCTCAGTGCCTGCAGCACTGTAACTGAAGTTGGTGTTTGGGGCTGCGATCCGAAAAATTTGCAGAACTTTGTGAATCGAAACAGTGGCTATTTATTTTCAGTGTAAATGTTTCCGGTATGAGCACTAACTGTAAGCATTTGTTGATACAAAAGTAGCACAACAGACTCGTGCTGGCAACCTTTTGCCAGTATCAAAGCCAAGAATACATCACAACTGCTTCACGTTGTTATATAACATTCGAAGTTATTGGAGTATAAAGAAATTTAGGGCTACCTGCAGCGAGTTTTTTCAAATAATCGGAAGCATAATATTTGCTGTTTATTGTCACTACAATATCATTACCAATTGAAAATTCTACGATAAACCCGCTTCATAAAAAAATTGCAATTAAACACAAAACCAACGATAGACGGCAACCCTATCGTGGCTTTTCAACCAAATTTGGCCTGAATAATGTTTATAATAGGTTTCATTAATTGTATGAAATTCGCATTCATTTAATGACTGCAATGGAAGTTATAGGGCAAAAAGTTTTATTTTCCTGAGCGAATTTTCAAAACCAAAGACACAAAAATTATCATAGCTGGCAGCACCAATCGAATTTTTCAACCAAAAATCTATCAAACAGAGTTTAGAGTAAGGTTCAGCTACTGTGTCAATTTCATGAAAATCTGGTAACTTATTCACATTTCATAGGGCAAAAAGCAGTTTTTTTTTCTGTGTAATTTTTCAAGATGGCACCACTCGCACAGAGTTGCCTACAATTGAAAATCGCTTCTTCCAGACCTGGTCCTACTTATGTCCAATGCATTCTGTAAATTTCAATTGTATCTGATTATATATTCGTGAGTTCCCGTGAACAGAAGTTTTTGATGCTAAAAATAAAGGTTAACTGGGAAAGCGTTACCGTTCTTGTCCGACATGAAATTTCCAAAGTTTTACTTAGAACGTGTAGACAAAGCATAAGATTTGTATACAGATTGGTTTTATTGTAAGATTGGGACATTTTTTAGGATATTCTATGGTTTGAATGTTTTCACTTCCAAATTTTTATTTATTCAAATTTAAGAAACCAAAATTATCATAGCTGGCAGTTCCAACCGAACTTTTCGACTAAGCACCCACACATGACTAAAAATTTTCATATCTTTATCATACAGAAGCTTAGAACAAAATTCGTTTTCATTCCCAATACTTTTTGTAAACAAAACTTTACACTGCTTGGAAATATAGGAGAACCTCAAAATTCACAAAAACGCTCGCCGCCACCAAAAAGTTTAGGAAAGCTGAATTTGACAAATACATGGACCTACCAACTATATATGTCTACGTTCTCCTTTCAGCTCAATCGGATCGGCATCGCCAGAAATTATCTCCCTTAATCATTTTGCTGATATATATATATATATATATATATATATATATATATATATATATATATATATATATATATATATATATATATATATATATATATATATCTATATATATATATATATATATATTTATATATATAGCGCCATATATATATATATATATATATATATATATATATATTGATATATTTATATATATATATTATATATATATATATATATATATATATAGATATATATATATATATATATATATATATATATATATATATATATATATATATATATATATATATATATATTTAAATATATATATATATATATATATATATATATATATATATATATATATATATATATTTATATATATATATATATATATATATATATATATATATATATATATATATATATATATATATATATATATATATATATATATATATATATTATATATATATATATATATATATATATATATATATATATATATTTATATATATATATATATATATATATATATATATATATATATATATATATATATATATATATATATATATATATAGAAATATGAATTTGCGGCGAAACGAGTTAAATACTAATTTTCTTCGAAAATTAGTAAAAATGTGTAATTTTGGGCCGTGTGTGGGTGCAGCGTGCCTAAAAGTCGGCAAGGATTATTTCCAAATTTTGATTTTTTCTGACAAAAACATTGGATCATTTTGAAAATTGCAGAGCGTATTGATGTTTACTTAGATTTAACACACATGGATTTTAAAGATAGATCTGGTCACCGTGTAGTAACGGCAGGCTCCTGAAAAAAAATCCTTCAAATCATTGACCCTCCTGAAATATTTTTGATTTATGACAAAGAATTCAAATCATTGATAAGTTTTAACCTATCTGCATATTGTCAAATTCAAATTTTTAAAATTCCGATTTGCACAAGAACGGCAACCCATCACCAAATAACCTCTTTTTTCAGCACTCGAAAGTTCTGTTCACGAGAACTGACGACCGGATTATCCGATCAAAATGAAATGAACAGGATATGTTCGCATTAGCTAGAAGCAGGTCTGGTAGAAGTGATTTTGAAATGCGGGCAGCCCTGCGGCAGTGGTAGCATCTTGAAAAATCACTGAGAAAAAAAAACCGGTTTTTAGCCTATAGCTTCCGATTCAGCCATCAGATTCTTCCAAAATTCACACAGTACTTGGATATTTATATCTTGGATATCTTGTGTATATATATCCAAGTACTGTGTATATAAGCAGGTTTTAAGGACAGAATGTGCCTAAGTAAACCTTATATTAGTACAAAATATGAAATTGTTACATCACGCTTTGCTGAAGGGTTCGTAAAAAGCCAAAATCATTCTGGAACTCCATAATTTTTTTTGATGAAGTTAAAATTTATGTTTTTGGATCTGATGATGGTAATATGCTCGGCAAAAGCGTAAGACAGAGTTGAGGAGAATCTATACTACTCCAACTGTAAAACACAGCGGAAAAAAACATGCTTTGGAACTGTATGGGGCCATCGGGTCCTGAAAATATAGATTTTGTTAACGGTATGATGGATCAACCCTGTTGCCTGGGTATTCTGTAAATAAATATGAAACAGAATTGCTGAAAAATTAGGCATTTGATACACTTTCGGCCTGTATCAGGACAACGATCCCTAGCACAATTCAGATTAAAAACATTTAAAACTATAAAAAAAAAACCCCTCAAACAGCGAACTCAAACTCGATCGCGCATTTATTGCATCACCTCACAACTAGAGTATCATTGCGAAAGAAAAAGTATAACAAAGGGCTCCAAGATGTCATTATTGATGAAAAATTGTGAAAAAGATGCCGAAACGGCTGCGAGAAGTGATAAAAATGCATGGAATAGCTACAAAGTATTAACGCTATGGAAGCTAATTTTTACTAATTTTCGAAGAATATTAGTATTAAACTCGTTGCGCCGAAAATTCATGTTTCTTTCTTCTTAATTCATGGTATCTATCCGGTTATGCTTAGGGAGAGAATTGACCACTTGGGGCCAGACCTGAGAGAAATCTTCTGGGCATGCCTTTCATTGGGGTATGTTCCGTCACCTTGGTGAGAGGTTAAGGTAGTTTTTATACCTAAACCGAGGAGAGATGACTATTCCGATCCAAGGAACTTTAGACCGATCCTATCACAACAACCAGCGAAGAAGACGCAGCTTCTGCATACGTTCTCTTCCCTACCCTTGCGGAAGGTGTGTTTGTGCCGGCAGGGCCAGCCTCTGCAAGATCTTTCTCGCAGATTTTGACACATTTCGGCACCTTGCGCTCAGAGGTGCAGGTATCCGCTTTGGCCTCAATCTTGCGTCTCTTTCGTGCGCCGCCGCTGGCAGATTTGGCATCTGTGCTGGCCGGCTGGGAGATCTTCGGTGTGACCGGTCCCTCCTTACCTTTCAGCGTCGTCGCTGAATCCCGATTTGCATCAGGAATCATCGATTTTTTGAACAGAGTCCCCTTCTGTCGACAGCTGAGAGCTTTCCCTGGTTCACAAAGTCCAGTTGGCGAAGCTTTGCATCCAGCCATCGATCCAGAATATTTCTGCTCCGACCATGCGACCTTAGCATCACCAGCCAACCTTTCTTTCGCTACCCCGGGTCGGCTCAGAGGTTTCGCTGCCTGACATCCAGTCTCCAGGGAAACACCTGCAGTTAATACTGCGTTTGTCTCTCTGTCAGCCTTCGCCAGCAGCTTGCCCCTTTTGCGCAGTCTCCTACATTGTCTGCGACTGAGAGCCTCCACAGGTTTACAGAGTTCAGAGGAATGAGCACTCTTACTATCCGTACTGCCCGCGGGCGTCTCATTTGCACTAGTTGGAGTTCCACTCCTCTAATGCATCCCTTATCCTCTTATGTGAGGATTCGGGAAGAAACATCTTTTCCCCTGGTACGGCCGTAGTCGGATTTCCAGCTGGCACTGTAGTCGCCTTTCCGGAGCCAGTGATCAGGGGGGATGCTATCAGCAAGTCCGAAAACTTGCTGGCCATGGAGTCTTCCACGATGTTAACCTGTGAGCCTCCACTGCAACCAGGGTCCTCCATTGCAGTCATACATGAGGTTGATGCCTGCAGAATCCGAGCCCCTGCCATGCTGAGCACGGGTGGATTTCCAGACTCAGTTTGGCTGCCACCTGCAGAGATAAAATCCGTGGGATTCATCCCCATGCTTACTACAGCCATCAGACTGCAATTATATACATTTTACTGAGGATAGAGTTACCTCGTTGCCTCAAACCCTCCTCCTTTCTCCGGGCTTGGGACCAGCATATCACAAGTTAGACTTGTGATCGGCGGAGTTCTTATCTTAGGTAACATTTGATGAAAATTTGGCTGAAAAATTAGAATAGAGTTGCCAGCTATGGTGATTTTTGTCTCCTAAATCTTGCAAATTTGCTCAGCAAAATAAAGCTTTTTTTCCCTATAACTTCCTGTGCAGCGTAGAAATCAGAACGAAGTTCACGCAGTATATGAATTTTAATGTAAACCAAATGTCGTAGAAATTTCGAACAAAAATCATGAAAGGGCTGCCAGCTAGGACCATTTTTGTAATTTTGTTTGATTTCTTTACTGAGCGATTATGAGATTAGGTTTGGAAATGGAAATGATCCTGCAATGAAAATTGACAACAAATATTAACGCTTTAAAAACTTGAAAAGTTTTGAGGGCGGTTATCCTAAAATTATTTTCACCCGTATAACTTCCAGCGCAGTGATTCAATCGAAACGAAATTAACTGGTTGGGTTTAACTTAACGTGAAGCAGATTTGGTATGTATTTTGCTGCTGACACAGGCTAACCAGGACTAGCCATTTCCGTAAATATTGCCCCAACAGATGCTTCAGATGCTTTGAAGAAATCCTGCAATGAGAACGAAATTCAAAGGATAAGTTGATTTGAGTATGAGCTTGTTATGGTAAACTTATTGCTGCTTCGTTCGGAAAGTGTTGCCAGCACTGAACATTTTCATCATTTGTGCTACAGTTGTCTTGTTGCTTTGGATAAGGAATGGTTGATATGATTCTGCAAAAAAAAAGGTATTACGTTTTTCCACACTTTTTTGTCACTCAAAGACAATTTCTTCGAAAATTTATTTTCTAGCGGCTCTGATGCGCTAGACTTTTTACTAATGTTCGAAGAACAATAGTATTAAACTCGTTTCGCCGAAAATTCATATTTCTTTATATATATATATATATATATATATATATATATATATATATATATATATATATATATATATATATATATATATATATATATATATATATATATATATATATATATATATATATATATATATATATCAGCAAAATGATTAAGGGAGATAATCTCTGGAGTGGCCGATTCGATTGAGCTGAAATTTTCGGAGAACGTAGATGTATATAGTAGGTAGGTCCACGACTTTCTCAAATTCAGATATTCTAAACCTTTTGGCGGCGGCGAGCGTTTTAGTGAATTTTGAGGAACTCCTATATTTCCAAGCAGTGTAAATTTTTGTTAAAGAAAAGTATTGGGAATGAAAACTAATTATGTTCTTAGCTTGTTTATGATAATTAATCGGAAATTTTGAGCCTAAAAGTAGGCAAGGATTTTTTTTCAAATTTTGATTTGTCATTACTTGTAAGAAAAACAATGGATCATCATGAAAATTACAGAGCGTATTGATGTTGACTAAAATTTAGCACGTAGAGATTTTCAGCATAAAGCGGGTAACCCTGTAGCTGTGGCAGGGTGCTGAAAAAAAATCCTTCAAATCATTGACCTTCCTGAAAAATTTTTGATTTTTGACAAAAAACCAAATCTTTGGTAAATTTTATTCTTTGTCCTTCATCTCAAGATAAAATTTTCAAAATTCCGTTTTGCACAAGAACGGCAACCCATCACCAAATTACCTCTATTTTCAGCACTCAAAAGTTCTGTTCACGAGAACTGACGACCGGATTATCCGATCATAATCAAATTTACAGGATATGTTGGTATTATCTAGGACCAAGTCTGATAGAAGCTATTTTGAAATGCGAGCAACCCTGTGGCAGTGGTGCCATCTTGAAAAATAGGTGAGAAAAAAAACTGGTTTTAGGCCTATAACTTCCGATTCAGCCATCAGATTTGGACAAGATTCATACAGTACTTGGATCTTACCTTAGGTAACATTTGATTAAAATTTGGTTGAAAAATTAGAATAGAGTTGCCAGCTATGGTGATTTTTGTCTCCTTAAACTTGCAACTTTGCTCAGCAAAATAAAGCTTTATTCCCTATAACTTCCGGTCCAGTGCAGAAATCAAAACGAAGATCACGCAGTAAATGGACCTTAATGTGAACCAAATGTCGTAGAAATTTCGTACCAAAATCATGAAAGGGCTGCCAGCTATGATCATTTATGTAATTTTGTGAAATTTCTTTACAGAGCGATTATGTCATTAGATTTGCAAAAGGAAATGATCCTGCAATGATAATTAACCACAAATATTAACGCTTTAAAAATTTGAAAAGTTTTGAGGGTGGTAACCCTAAAATTCTTTTCACCCGTATAACTTCCAGCGCAGTGATTCAATCGAAACGAAATTTACTGGTAGGGTTTAACTTAACGTAAAGCAGATTTTGTATGTATTTTGCTTTGCTGCTGACACAGGCTAACCAGCATTAGCCATTTCCGTAAATATTGCACCAACAAATGCTTCAAATTACGTTCTCATATGCAAAGCATTTGCAATAAAAATAAGGAATCAATTTTTAAATTTTCCGAGTTTTGAACGTTTTTCGGATGGCAGCCTCAAACAACGTTTAACCGCTGAAACTTTCGATGAAATCCTGCGATGAGAACGAAATTCAAAGGATAAGCTGATTTGAGTATGAGCTTGTTATGGTAAACTTATTACTGCTTCGTTCGGAAAGTGTTGCCAGCACTGAACATTTACATCATTTGTGTTAGAGTTGAGTTTTTTTGCTTTGGATAAGGAATGGTTGATATGATTCTACAAAACAGTGTATTACGTCTTTCCACACTTTTTTGTCACTCAAAGACAATTTCTTCGAAAATTAGTTTTCTAGCGGTTCTGGTGCGCTAGAGTTTTTAAAATTGATCACTTTAATACAATCGGAATAATTTCAGATAAAATTGCGCTGTGCCATAATCTTTTTCGTGTTATTTGGGTACTTCACTGAAAAATGTTTCGTTAATGTAGTGGAATATGCTTCGTTACCGGTTTTTTACTACTTTTCGAAGAAAATTAGTATCAAACTTTTGAAATTAGTATCACAACTAGAGTAGCATTGCGAAAGGCAAAGTATAACAAAGGGCTGCAAGATGTCATTATGGATGAAAAATTGTGAAAAAGATGCCGAAACGGCTGCGAGAAGTGTTAAAAATGCATGGAATAGCCACAAAGTATTAACGTTACGGAAGCTATTTTTTACTTATTTTCGAAGAAAATTAGTGTTAAACTAGTTTCGCCGAAAATTCATTTATATTTATATATAAATATATATATATATATTCCAAACGATCGAAGTTTCCAGTTTCAATATGCTCGGCTTCGATGCTGTAGAAATGATATACGTTGTCTATGCTCATTTATAGACAAGAAGGGAACCGTGATCAAATTCAATTACCTTTACAAAGTAAAATTATATCCATGGATATAAGTCGGAGATGTTAAAATTTGTCACAACTAGCATAAATAAAAATGTAATGATTTCCGCCTGCAAGTGGTCACGCCAGTCAAGTATGCACTGTGTGCTGGTGTCTGATGAGAAGCAGTGCATACTTTCGAAACCACTTTGTCAAAATAGAATTTTCAATGAAGATTAAAATTTTTAATGTTAATAAAAAGTTGTTCAATTTTAATCATCCCGCAAAAACATTTCCAATACATTTTAACTTCATCAAAAAAATTATGGAGTTCCAGAATGATTTTGGCTTTTTACGAACCCTTCAGCAAAACGTGATGTAACAATTTCATATTTTGTACTAATATAACGTTTACTTAGGCACATTCTGCCCTTAAAACCCACTTATATATTTTGTTAGAATCTGATGGCTGAATCGGAAGTTATAGGCCAAAAACAGGTTTTTTTTTCTCAGTGATTTTTCAAGATGGTGCCACTCCCGCAGGGCTGCCCGCATTTCAAAATCACTTCTACCAGACCTGGTTCTAGCTAATGCGAACATATCCTGTAAATTTCATTTTGATCGGATAATCCGGTCGTCAGTAGAACTTTCGAGTGCTGAAAAAGAGTTTATTTGGTGATGGGTTGTGCTTGTGCAAATCGGAATTTTAAAAATTTGAATTTAACATGATGCAGATAGGTTAAAATTTATCAATGATTTGAGTTCTTTGTCATAAATCAAAAATTTTTCAGGATAGTCAATGATTTGAAAGAATTTTTTTTCAGGAGCCTGCCGTAGCTACACGGTGACCCGCACTATCTTGAAAATCCATGTGTGTTAAATCTTAGTCAACATCAATACGCTTTGCAATTTTCAAGATGATCCAATGTTATTGTTAGAAGAAATCAAAATTTGGAAAAATTCCTTGCCTACTTTTAGGCACGCTGCACCCACACACGGCCCAAAAAACTCGTTTCGCCGAAAATTCATATTTCTTTATATATATATATATATATATATATATATATATATATATATATATATATATATATATATATATATATATATATATATATATATATATATATATATATATATATATATATATATATATATATATACATACACCCCGCGACACAAAAATTTACGAACTAGCAATTTTCCAAGAAATCATCAAAATGACCGAGTTAACTCGTACTTAGAAAGATTAAATTTTCCAGGTAGTAATGACAGACCCTATATAAACTTGAAAACTCAGAACCTTTGCGTCAGTTTGATTTTGAAGGCCAGTGAAGAATTTTGAATTTTGTAGGAATAGTAAAGATGGGAAAATACGCTCAGTTAAGTTTGGAGCAAAAGGCCGAAATTTGGGCTTGTTTGCAAACAGGATTGTCCAAATCGGAAGTTGCCCGACAGGTAGGATGCAGTGAGGGGTCAGTGCGTTATTTGGTTAAAAAAAAACAACAAACTGGTAGCCTCGAGCGAAAAAAGGGGAGTGGAAGAAGAAGAGCTACCACACAAAGGGACGACCTTCATTTAAAGTTCCTGTCTCTGAATAATCGATTCGATTCAGCATCAAAGCTGCGAGCTGAGCTGTTGAAATCGACGAATAGACCATGCAGCACGAGAACAATCCAAAGGAGACTAAACGAGATGGATTTACGTTCTTGTCGCCCAGCGAAAAAGCCGCTTTTAACCCAGCGCATGAGGCAAGCTCGGCTCGAATGGTGCAAAGAACGCAAAAACTGGACCTCTGAGGATTGGAAACGAATCATTTTCTCGGATGAATCGAAATTCAATCTCATTGGTCCAGATGGAACATTGCGAGTGAGACGCAGAACCGGTGAACGGTATTCGGACGAATGCATTCAAGCGACTGTGAAGCATTCCCCCTATGTGATGGTTTGGGGATGCATTTTATACAATCGCGTAGGACCGATAATTATTCTTGAGGGATCCGTCAATGCTGCGAAATACCAGGAAATTATCGAAGAAGGCGTGGTTCCGGCAATCGAGGATCTGACAGCGGATGTCAGAAATCCCGTCTTTCAAGACGATTCGGCCCCTGCGCATCGAGCTCGCTCTGTAAGTTATTTCGACATTGATTAAAAAAATGTTGTCACTCATAAACTTGGTAATTGTTTCTCTTTTCTAGGTAACACAATTAAAGGTGCAACTAGGGATAGAGTCCCTCCCGTGGCCAGGTAACAGTCCCGACCTGAACCCTATTGAAAACGTTTGGCAGGTAATGGGGTCGAAGATACGACAAAGCGAGCCGAAAACGATACACAATTTAAAGTGTGTTATCAGAAAGGTGTGGGAAGAAGCTGTAAACGAGGATTTCTTGCGAAATTTATACGACAGCATGGTGAGGCGAGTGAAGGCTGTCATCCGAGCTAAAGGCGGACCAATCAATTACTAATAGTTTTTTAATTGTCTTTAAATTTCAAATTTTGTTCAATTTTAAGTTCTACGTGTTTGTTACTATGGGTTCATTGTAATTCTCACTACGGAGCAAAAATAAATTAATAAATAATGTATTTTGTTTTAATTAATAAATTTCCGAAATTTTTGAAAAAAACACTCATTTTCCATTTTCAATGCAATAAGCAGTTGAAAAAAACGTTCTTAACTTGTAGCGCTTATAAAAGAAAGGTACTGTCGTCAGAAAAATATTTTCTACATACAAAGTTAACGTTTCGAGACACTGATTGAAATATTTAGGAATTTCCATGAAATGAACAATTCGTAAATTTTTGTGTCGCGGGGTGTATATATATATATATATATATATATATATATATATATATATATATATATATATATATATATATATATATATATATATACATATATATATATATGTATGTATGTATGTATATATATATATATACAGTTGATCACAAAAGTAAGTATACACCCATCGATGTTATTTTAAAAAAGACTACATTTTTCTGAAAACACTGCCACCACTTTGCCCCCGGGCTCTTGGTTGATATCTACACGATCACTCAAATCAAACAATTCCGGGAAATTTTCCATTCCAAGTGCTCATTGGTCGTAGTTTTAACAACAGCACCCAAATTCACATCACAAAAGTAAGTATACACATGTGGCATTTGGATGTGGATTACTGAATGAATCAGACGTATGTTGTTAGCTTTGATACTTTAGTTTATTTATTGTATTGTGTATTGTATTATTAAATAATTTTCTTTATTTAGAATAAGTTCACCGAAATTTCGAATAATGGCACCAAGAGGAAAAGAGCTCTCCACGGACTTAAAGGAATTGGTTGTAAAATACTTCCAGGAAAAAAAGTCAATACGGGAAATAGCCAGAATTGTAGACAAGAGCCCAGCAACCATTCAGAAGGTCGTTGAAAAGTTCAAAGCTCAAGGAAATGTAGAAAATGAGTACCGATCGGGGCGCCCTCGCAAGTTCACGCTGCAAGAAAGTCGACCTATTGTGCGAAAAGTTAAAAAAAACCCAAAAACTATTGACCCGAAAATACAGGCGGAGATAACTAAAGAGACAGGCAAGTCATGCAACCCCCAAACCATTCGCCGCGTGCTATATGATTTTGGATATCATGGTCGGAATATAAGGAAAAAGCCATTTGTAAATAAAGTCAATCGGCAAAAGCGACCTCAATTTGCAAAACAGCATGTGCAACATCCACAAGCATACTGGAATACCGTTATATTCTTCGATGAAAGTAAGTTTAACATCCATGGATCAGATGGACGTGAAAAGGTTTGGAGAAAACGAAAAACAGAACTTAATCCTTCGAATATGGCAGGAACCGTAAAACACGGCGGAGGGTCTGTTATGGTATGGGGGTGCATGGCAGCATCTGGTGTTGGAAATTTGGTTTTTATCGATTATTTAATGGATCGATATGCCTACTTGAATATTTTAAAGAACAACTTGCATGAGAGTGCCAGAAAATTGGGTTTGAATGGGTAATTTATCTTTCAGCAAGATAATGACCCTAAACATACTTCATATGCTGTCAAGGAATGGCTATTATACCATGTTCCGAGACAACTCAAAACGCCGCCACAAACACCGGATATGAAAGCAATTGAGCATCTATGGGAGCATCTCCACCGACAAATAAGAATACGAGAGATAAAAACCAAAGATGATTTAAAACGTGCGCTTATGGAAGAGTGGCATGAAATTAGCCAAAACGTTACTCAAAACTTGGTCAATTTGATGCCTTCAAGGATGAATGCCATTATAAAAGCCAAAGGATACTCAACTAAGTACAAGGATTTCTTTTTCTTAAACAAAAAATCACAAAGAACGTTTATTATTCATAATGTATACTTATTTTTGTGATATGAAATTTGTATTATTACTAATGTTCGAAGAAGAACATTAGTTTTAAAATCACTTTGGCCAAAAATTCATATTTCTATATATATATATATATATATATATATATATATATATATATATATATATATATATATATATATATACATATATATATATATATATATATATATATATATATATATATATATATATATATATATATATATATATCATCAAAAAATTTCAGTGAAAAAATCTCAGGAACGCGCCATCCGATTGAGCTGAAATTTTCAGGACACATTGATGTATATGCAGAATAGTGCCAGGTCTCACAAAAAGTTAATAATCTTTAACCCTTTGGCGCCGGCGGCCATTTAAGTGATATTTTTAATATACCTATTATTCCGTACACAAATAAGTTTCGCAAAAATAAAGTTGACGAAATAAATTTTGAAAGTGTTTTACATATGAATCGGATAATGTTTTGGAATTTTTTTAACCCCATGTTTGCGCTGGGTGCCTAAAAACAGAACGGGAAAACTTGGAAATTTTTAAATTGCGATAACTTTTGACAGAGCTATTCAATCATTACGAAACTTTACTAAAGTATTGGTATTATTTAATTGTAGATTTGTGTAGCTTTTGATGAGCGTGCTGGCAACCCTGTAGCTAGAGCAGGCACTGAAAGTGAAAACCTCCAAATCATCGTCTCTCTTGAAAAACTGCCGCTTCTTCAAAAAAAAGCCACTCATATGTAAATCTTGTGCTTTGTTTACATAAACGAAAAAAAAATTTTTATATGGTATAACGGGCACGCCTGGTAACCCTTGCCCAATTTACCTATATTTTTAGCATCAAAAGCTTATGTTCACGGAAACTCACGATCCAATGAGCAGAATTAATTGAAATTTGCAGAATTTATTGGTCTTAAATAGGACCAGGTCTGATAGAAGTGATTTTGAAATGCAGGTGATTCTGTGCCAGTGGTGCCATCTTGAAAAATCACTAAAAAAGATAACTGCTTTTAGCCCTATAAATTCTGATTGAATCGTTCCATTTTGATGAAATTCACACAGTAGCTGAACCTTATTTAATACCACGTTTGCTAGAAATTTGGTTGAAAAATTCGGTTGGAGTTGCCAGCTATGATAATTTTGGTGTCTTAAATTTGAATAAATAAAAATTTAGAAGTGAAAACATTAAACCATCGAATTTCCAAAAACTGTCCGTTTCTTACAATAAACTAATCTGTATACAAATATTATGCTTGATCTACACGTTCAAAGTAAGACTTTGGAAATTTCATGTCGGACAAGAACGGTAACCCTTTCCCAGTCAACCTATATTTTTAGCATCAAAAACTTCTGTTCACGGGAACTCACGAATCAATAATCAGATACAGCTGAAATTTACAGAATGCATTGGACTTAAGTAGGACCAGGTCTGATAGAAGCGATTTTGAATTGTGGGCAACTCTGTTCCAGTGGTGCCATCTTGATCAATTTCCAAAAAAAAACTACTTTTTGCCCTATGAAATTTGAATAATTTACCAGATTTTCATGAAATTGACACAGTAGCTGGACCTTACTCTAAACTCTGTTTGATAGAAATTTGGTTGAAAAATTCGATTGGTGCTGCCAGCTATGATAATTTTTGTGTCTTTGGATTTGAAAATTCGCTCAGGAAAATAAAACTTTTTGCCCTATAACTTCCAGTGCAGTCATGAAATCAATACGAATTTCATACAATTAATGGAACCTACTATAAACATTATTCAATCCAAATCTGGTTGAAAAGGCACGATAGGGTTGCCAGCTTTTGTTGGTTTTGTGTTTGTTTGCAATATCTTTATATAGCGGTTTTATTGTAGAACTTTCAATTGGTAATGATATTGTAGTGACAATAAACAGCAAATATTAAGCTTTCCATTATTGGAAAAAACTCGCTGCAGGTAATCCTAAATTCCTTTGTACTCCTATAACTTCGAATGTAATATAACAACGCGAAGCATATGTGATATATTCTTGGCTTTGATACTGGCGAAAGGTTGCCAGCACGAGTCGGTTGTGCTACTTTTGTATCAATAAATACTTACAGTTAGTATTCATACCGGAAACATTTACAATGAAAATAAATAACCGATGTTTCAATTCCCAAAGTTCTGCAAATTTTTGGGATCGCAGCCCCAAACACCAACTTCAGTTACAGTGCTGCAGGCACTGAGCATTTTCTTCATTGATGTTATATGAGATGCTGCTTTCGAAATTTTGTCAAATAAGCAACTGATAACGCATGTAATTAGCCCGTGTTTTGCTCTCATAAACGTTGAAATTCATGCCAGTGGTAATATCTGAAACCTTCGACCATATGAGTTATAACGCATTCTTGAGACCAAAGTAGAACGTTGCGTTTGAAACAGTTTGGCCGTAATAAGAAGCTCATGTGGTGGAATATGCACTCAAAACCTGCACGATTCTTCTACTGTTCTTCGAACATTAGTGTTTCTAGCGGTTCAGGTGCGCTAGAGTTGTTTTACTTGAGATCAGATATTTTTTTAAGCATGGCTGTTTTCTCATTTTTATTGATTTTTCTCTGAAAGAATTGTTTCTGTGGCAACAAAATAAATTTTGTTTTTTTCTTTGAAATAAATAAGCACTGGTATCTGAGAAGAATACAATGAATTATAGGGTGTATTCTTACTTTTGTGACTATCTGTATATATATATATGTATATATGTATATATATATATATATATATATATATATATATATATATATATATATATATATATATATATATATATATACATTATATATAAATATATATATATATATATATATATATATATATATATATATATATATATATATATATATATATATATATATATATATACATATATATATATATATATATATATATATATATATATATATATATATATATATATATATTTATATATATATATATATATATAAATATATATATATATATATATATATATATATATATATATCAGCCAAATGATTAAGGGAGGTAATCTATGGAGTGGGCGATCCGATTGAGCTGAAAGGTGAACGTAGACATATAAAGTAGGTAGGTCCATGTATTTGTCAAATTCAGCTATCCTAAACCTTTTGGCGGCGACGAGCGTTTTAGTGAATTTTGAGGTTCTCCTATATTTCCAAGCAGTGTAAATTTTTGTTAACGAAAACTATTGGGAATGAAAACTTATTATGTTCTAAGTTTCTTTATGATAGAGATATGAAAATTTTGAGCCATGTCGAAAAATTCGGTTGGAACTGCCAGCTATGATAATTTCGGTGTCTTAAATTTGAATAAATAAAAATTTGGAAGTGACAACATTCAAGCCATCGAATATCCTAAAAAATGTCCATTCCTTACAATAAAACCAATCTGTATACAAATCTTATACGTGCAGGACGTTCTAAGTTAAACTTTGGAAATTTCATGTCGGACAAGAACGGTAACCCTTTCCCAGTTAACCTATATTTTTAACATCAAAAACTTCTGTTCACTCGAACTCACGAATCAATCATCAGATACAATTGAAATTAACAGAATGCATTGGACTTAAGTACCAGGTCTGATAGAAGCAATTTTCAAAACTAGGCAACTCTGTGCCAGTGGTGCCATCTTGAAAAATTACAAAGAAAACAAACTGCTTTTTGTCCTATGAAATGTGAATAAGCTACCAGATTTTCATGAAATTGACACAGTAGCTGAACCTTACTCAAAACTCTGTTTGATAGAAATTTGGTTGAAAAATTCGATTGGTGCTGCCAGCTTTGGTAATTTTTGTGTCTTTGGTTTTGAAAATTCGCTCAGGAAAAAAAAACTTTTTGCCCTATATCTTCCAGTGCAGTCATGAAATGATTACGAATTTCATACAATTAATGGAACCTATTACAAACATTATTCAAGCCAAATTTGGTTGAAAAGCCACGAAAGGGCTGCCAACTATTGTAAAACGAAATTTGATGGTTGGGTTTAACTTAACGTGAAGCAAATTTGGTATGTATTTTGCTTTGCTGCTGACACAGGCTAACCAGCACTAGCCATTTCCGTAAATATTGCCCCAACAGAGGCTTCAGATATTTCGATGAAATCCTGCAATGAGAACGAAATTCAAACGATAAGTTGATTTAAGTATGAGCTTGTTATGGTGAACTTATTGCTGCTTTGTTCGAAAAGTGTTGCAGGCACTGAACATTTTCATCATTTGTGTTATAGTTGAGTTTTGTTGCTTTGGATAAAAAATGGTTGATATGATTCAAAAAAACAGTGTATTACGTCTTTCCACACTTTATTGTTACTCAAAGACAATTTCTTCGAAAATTAGTTCTCTAGCGGTTCTGATGCGTTAGACTTTTTTAAAATTGATCGCTTCAATACAATCGAAATAATTTCAGATAAAATTGCGCTGTGCCATAAACTTTTTCGTGCTATTTGGGTACTCCACCGAAAAATATTTCGTTAATGTAGTGGAATATGCTGCGTTCCCGGTTTTTTACTACTTTTCGAAGAAAATTAGTATTACAATAATTTCGCCGAAAATTCATATTTCTATATATATATAGATAGATATATATATATATATATATATATATATATATATATATATATATATATATATATATATATATATATATATATATATATATATATATATATAAATATATATATATATATATATATATATATATATATATATATATATATACATATATTATATATATATATAAATATATATATATATATATATATATATATATATATATATATATATATATATATATATATATATATATATATACATATATTATATATAAACATATATATATATATATATATATATATATATATATATATATATATATATATATATATATATATATATATATATATATATATATATATATATATATATATATATATATATATATATATATATATATATATATATATATATATATATATATATATGTATATATATATAATCAAAATGAGTAAGGGAGATAATCTCGGGAGTGGCCAATCCGATTGAGCTGAAATTTACAGAAAACGTAGATCTATATAGTAAAAAGGTCCATTAATTGGAAGAATTATGATATCCTAAACCTTTTGGTGGCGGCGAGCGTTTTAGTGATATTTGAGGTACTCCTATTTTTCCAAGCAGCGTAAATTTTTTGCTAAACAAATGATTGGAAATGACAACTTACTATGTTTTAAGCTTGCCTATGTTAACAATCTGCAAATTTTGAACCGTGTGTGGGTGCAGCGTGCCTAAAAGTAGGCAAGTATTTTTCAAGTTTTGATTTGTCATTACTTCTGACGAAAACATTGAATCATCGTGAAATTTGCAGAGCGTATTGATGCTGACTAAAATTCAACACGCATAGATTTTCAAGATAGTTCGGGTCCCTGTGTAGCTACGACGGGCTCCTGATAAAAATCCTTCAAATCATTGAAACTCCCGCAAAGTTTTTGATTTTTTGATAAAAAATTCAAATCATTGATAAATTTTGACCTTTGTTTATCATGTCAAATTGAAATTTTGAAAATTCCGATTTACACAAGAACGGCAACCCATCACCAAATTAACTCTTTTTTCAGCACTCGAAAGTTTTGTTCACGAGAACTGACGACCGGACTATCCGACCATAATGAAATTTACAGGACATGTTGGTATTAACTAGGACCAGGTCTGATAGAAGTGATTTTGAAATGCGGGCAACACTGTGGCAGTGGTACCATCTTGAAAAATCACTGAGAAAAAAACAGCTTTTTGGCCTATTACTTTCGATTCAGCCATCAGATTTAAAAAAATTCACACAGTACTTGAACATTTATTGAAAATTTGGTTGAAAAATAAGAATTGAGTTGCCAGCCATGGTGATTTTAGTCTCAGAAATCTTTCGAATTTGCTCAGCAAATAAAAGCTTTTTTCCCCTATAAATTCCAGTCCAGTCATGAAATCAAATGAAAGTTCATGCAGTAAATGGACTTTAATGTAAAAAAAATGTCGTAGGAATTTCGTACTTAAATCATGAACGGGCTGCCAGCTATGATCATTTTTGTAAAATGGTGGAATTTCTTTACTGAGCGATTATGTCGTTAGATTTGCAAATGGCTGCAATGAAAATTAACAACAAATATTAACGCTTTAAAAATTTGAAAAGTTTTGAGGGTGGTAGCCCTAAAATGCTTTGATTCAATCGAAACGAAATTTACTGGTTGGGTTTAACTTAAAAAAAATTTGGAAAGACGTAAAACTTTTTTGTAGAATCATATCAACCATTCCTTATCTCATGCAACAAAACTCAACTATAACACAAATGATGAAAATGTTCAGTGCTGGCAACACTTTCGCAACGAAGCACCAATAAGTTGACCATAACAAGCTCATACTTAAATCAACTTATTCTTTGAATTTCGTTCTCATCGGAGGATTTCATCGAAAGTTTCAGCGGTTAAACGTTGTTTGAGGCTGCCATCCGAAAAATGTTCAAAACTCGGAAAATTTAAAAATTGTTTTCTTATTTTTATCGCAAATGCTTTGCATATGAGTATGTAATTTCAAGCATCTGTTGGTGCAATATTTACGAAAATGGCTAATGCTGGTTACCCTGTGTCAGCAGCAGAGCAAAATATATACCAAATCTGCTTCATGTTAAGTTAAACCCAACCAGTAAATTTCGTTTCGATTGAATCACTGCGTTGGAAGTTATAGGGTGAAAAGAATTTTAGGGCTGCCACCCTCAAAAGTTTTCAAATTTTTAAAGCGTTAATATTTGTTGTTAATTTTCATTGCAGGATCATTCCCATTTGCAAATCTAATGACATAATCGCTCAGTCAAGAAATTCCACAAAATTACAAAAATGGTCATAGCTGGCAGTCCTTTCATGATTTTTGTACGAAATTCCTACGACATTTACTTCACATTAAGGTCCATTTGCTGCATGAACTTCGTTTTGATTTCTGCACTGGACCGGAAGCTATAGGGAAAAAAGCTTTATTTTGCTGAGCAAATTTGCAAGATTTATGAGACAAAAATCACCATAGCTGGCAGCCCTATTCTAATTTTTCAACCAAATTTTTACCAAATGTTACATAGAGTAAGATTCAAGTACTGTGTGAGTTTTGTTAAAATCTGATGGCTGAATCGGAAGTTATAGGCCAAAAAGCTGTTTTTTTTCTCAGTGATTTTTCAAGATGGTACCACTGCCACAGGGTTGCCCGCATTTCAAAATCACTTCTATCAGACCTGGTCCTAGCTAATACCAACATGTCCTGCGAATTTCATCATGATCGGATAATCCGGTCGTCAGTTCTCGTGAACAGAACTTTCGAGTGCTGAAAATAGAGGTGATTTGGTGATGGGTTGCCGTTCTTGTGCAAATCGGAATTTTCAAAATTTTAATTTGACATGATGGACAAAGGTCCAAATTTATCAATGATTTGAAATTTTTGCCAAAAATCAAAAATTTTTGAGGAGGGTCAGTGATTTCAAGGATTTTTTTTCAGGAGCCTGCCGTAGCTACAGTGTTACCCGTGCAACCTTGAAAACCCATATATGCTAAGTCCTAGTCAACATCAACACGCTCTGCAATTTTCACGATGATCCGATGTTTTGATCACAAGTAATGACAAATCAAAATTTGAAAAAAAATCCTTGCCTACTTTTAGGCACTTAGCACCCACATACGGCTCAAAAATTTCAATTCTTTATCATAGACAAGCTAAGAACATAATTAATTTTCATTCCCAATACTTTTTTCCAACGAAAATTTACACTGCTTGGAAATATAGGAGTACCTCAAAATTCACTAAAACGCTCGCCGCCGCCAAAAGGTTTAGGATATCTGAATTTGAGAAAGTCGTGGACCTACCTACTATATACATCTACGTTCTCCGAAAGTTTCAGCTCAATCGAATCGGCCACTCCAGAGATTATCTCGGAAAATCATTTTGCTGATATATATATATATATATATATATAAAGAAATATGAATTTTCGGCGAAACGAGTTTAATACTATTGTTCTTCGAACATTAGTAAAAAATTAAAAAAAAAACAGATTAGATAATAACCCAGCAAAGTTCATAGTAAGCGACCTGGTTTTAGTCAGAAACATTAAAAAAAGTGTAGCGCATCAGAACCGCTAGAAAACTAATTTTCGAGGAAATTATCTTTGAGGTACTTAAAAATGTGTCAAGACATAAAACACTTCTATGTAGTATCATATATACCATTTCTTACTAAAAGAAACAAATATCATTTTCTGACAGCGTTTCCTATAACACAAATGATGCAAATGTTCAGTGCTGTCCAACATTTGCCAAAACAGCAGCAATGAGTCTACCATAACATACTCGTGCTTAGTCAACGTATCCTTTGATTTTCGTTTTCATCAAACGATATCATCGAAAGTTTCAACGATTAAACTATGTCTGGAGTTGCCATCCGAAAAATTTCCAAAACTCGGCAACTGATATGCCTTTTTTATTGTAAATGCTTTGCTTATGAATACCAAAAGAAAGCATCTGTTGGTGCAACATTAACGAAATTGTCCGGTGCTGGCAATCATGCGTAAAGCACCATAGCTGCTTTACGTTGAGCTCAATCCGACTTGCGAATTTCATTTCGATTGAATAGCTGCGCTTGAAGTTATAGGAGTTTATACAATTTTATGGTTACAATCCTCAAAAATTTTAAATTCTCGAAACCCAAATATTTGTTGCTAGCTGTCATTGCAGAATCTGTGGCGAAGTAATCTGTTCGAGGAGAACTCAGAACCAAGATGGCTAAGGTCTAACAAGTGTGAATTGCTTCTGCCATTCGAGAGGAAAATTCAAGAAAAAAACTCTAGCGCACCTGAAACACTAACTACTAAACGCTAGAAACACTAATGTTTGAAGAATCGTGCAAGTTTTGAGTGCATATTCCACAACATGAGCTGCTTTTTCCGGCCAAACTGTTTCAAATGCCACGTTTTACTTTGGTCTCAAGAATGCATTATAACTCATATGGTAGAAGGTTTCAGATATTACCACTGGCATGAATTTCAATGTTTATGAGAGCAAAACACGGGTTAATTATATTCGTTCTCAGTTGCTTATTTCACAAAATTTTGAAAGCAGCATCTCATATAACATCAATGAAGAAAATGCTCAGTGCCTGCAGCACTGTAAGTGAAGTTAGTGTTTGGGGCTGCGATCCGAAAAATTTGCAGAACTTTGGGAATTGAAACATCGGTTATTTATTTTCATTGTAAATGTTTCCGGAATGAATACTAACTGTAAGCATTTATTGATACAAAAGTAGCACAACCGATTGGTGCTGGCAACCTTTCACCAGTATCAAAGCCAAGAATATATCACATCTGCTTCACGTTGTAATACTTCATTCGAAGTTATAGGAGTATAAAAAAATTTAGGGTTACCTGCAGCGAGTTTTTTCAAATAATCGGAAGCATAATATTTGTTGTTTATTGTCACTACAATATCATTACCAATTGAAAATTATACGATAAAACCGCTTCATAAAGATATTGCAATTTAACCCAAAACCAACAATAGCTGGCAACCCTATCGTGGCTTTTAAACCAAATTTGGCCTGAATAATGTTTATAGTAGGTTCCATTAATTGTATGAAATTCGTATATTCGTACACTGGAAGGTATAGGGCAAAAAGTTTTATTTACCTGAGCGAATTTTCAAAACCAAAGACACAAAAATTACCATAGCTGGCAGCACCAATCGAATTTTTCAACCAAATTTCTATCAAACAGAGTTTAGAGTAAGGTTCAGCTACTGTGTCAATTTTCTGAAAATCTGGTAACTTATTCACATTTCATAGGGCGAAATGCAGTTTTTATTCTTTGTAATTTTTCAAGATGGCACCACTGGCACAGAGTTGCCTACAATTCAAAATCGCTTCTATCAGACCTGGTCCTACTTAAGTCCAATGCATTCTGTTAATTTCAATTGTATCTGATTATTGATTCGTGAGTTACCGTGAACAGAAGTTTTTGATGCTAAAAATATAGGTTAACTGGGAAAGGGTTACCGTTCTTGTCCGACATGAAATTTTCTAAGTTTTACTTAGAACGTGTAGACAAAGCATCAGATTTGTATACAGATTGGTTTTATTGTAAGAAGCGGACATTTTTTAGGATATTCGATGGTTTGAATGTTGTCACTTCCAAATTTCTATTTTTTCACATTTAAGACACCAAAATGATCAAAGCTGGCAGTTTCAACCGAATTTTTCGACTAAGCACCCACACACGGCTAAAAATTTTCATATCTCTATCATAAAGAAGCTTAGAACATAATTCGTTTTCATTCCCAATACTTTTTGTAAACAAAACTTTACCCTGCTTGGAAATATAGGAGAACCTCACAATTCACCATAACGCTTGACGCCGCCAAAAGGTTTATGATAGCTGAATTTGACAAATACATGGACCTACCTACTATATATGTCTACGTTCTCCTTTCAGTTCAATCGGATCGGCCACTCCAGAGATTACCTCCCTTAATCATTTTGCTGATATATATATATATATATATATATATATATATATATATATATATATATATATATATATATATATATATATATATATATATATATATACATACATATATATATATATATATATATATATATATATATATATATATATATATATATATATATATATATATCAAGAAATATGAATTTTCGACGAAACGAGTTTAATACTAATTTTCTTCGAAAATTAGTAAAAATGTGTAATTTTGGGCCGTGTGTGGGAGCAGCGTGCCTAAAAGTAGGCAAGGATTTTTTCCAAATTTTGATTTCTTTTGACAATAGCATTGGACCATCTTGAAAATTGCAAAGCGTATTGATGTTGACTAAGATTTAACACACATAGATTTTCAAGATAGTGCGGGTCACCGTGTAGCTACGGCAGGCTCCTGAAAAAAATCCTTCAAATCATTGACCCTCCTGAAATATTTTTGATTTATGACAAATAATTCAAATCATTGATAAATTTTAACCTATCTGCATCATGTCTAATTCAAATTTTTAAAATTCCGATTTGCACAAGAACGGCAACCCATCACCAAATAACCTCTTTTTCAGCACTCGAAAGTTCTGTTCACGAGAACTGACGACCGGATTATCCGATCAAAATGAAATTAACAGGATATGTTTGCATTAGCTAGAAGCAGGTCTGGAAGAAGTGATTTTGAAATGCGGGCAGCCCTGCGGCAGTGGTACCATCTTGAAAAATCACTGAGAAAAAAAACTGGTTTTTGGCCTATAACTTCCGATTCAGCCATCAGATTTTAAAAAAATTCACACAGTACTTGGATATATATATATATATATATATATATATATATATATATATATATATATATATATATATATATATATATATATATATATATATATATATATATTCATATATATATATATATATATATATATATATATATATATATATATATATATATATATATATATATACCGTTAGAATGCTACGCGGCGCAAAAGCGCTGCGATCGTTTGTATCGAAAATTGCGGCGCAGCGCAAAAGCGCTGCGAGTTTCAGTGTGTTTTCGGTGCTCCGCGGGAGTGCACGTACGCTTACCTCGCGCGTAATTTGTAATGAGAGTGCATTCTTATACATTTAAAAATAACTTTTATCGTTTTTTATATTATTTTAAAAAAATAACCATGTCACGTGCTATTATTTCGAACGTTGATTCGATTCCTAGTGATTCTACGGGGAGTGAAACGACAGATACAAATAGTGATGATAGCAGTATTATAACGCATCGAAGAAAAATATTGAGGATTGAAAGTGAGTCTTCTACCTCCTCTTCATCTACAGAAACAGAAGAAACACCAACTTTTGCCAAAATTCCTCCGACAAAAGTGTTTTCTAAATCAACAAATGATTTTTTCGAGACTCCTGGACCTAGGCGGGCGCCTCCTCCCAATGGCACACCCATAACCTATTTCAACATATTCTTTACCATATCACTGCTCGAAACCATCGTAAGGGAAACAAATCGATATGCTGCACAGTTTTTGGCCTCGCACACTGTATCGGATAATTCTCGAGCAAAAAAGTGGACGCCGACAACAATATACGAAATGAAAGCCTTTATTGCTGTCATACTCGAAATGGGAATAACGAGAAGGCCAACAATTAGTAGTTATTGGATAAAAAATTCCCGACACATACCATGGTTTGGGACAATGTTTTCAAGGGATAGGTTCCAACTGATTTTGAAGTTTTTTCACTTGGTTGATAACAGATTATTATTTGAACCAGGCCATCCGAATTAGGACACATGTGGCAGGTTTGATGTGCTTGTCAAACATGCAAATACCGTATTTCATCAGCATTATGTACCAAATCAACAACTATCCATCGACGAGTCGTTAGTTGGTACTCACTGCCATTCTTCGATAAAACAATATATTCCAAACAAAAAACACCATAAATGGGGAATCAAATTTTGGATGCTGTGCGACTCGGTTTCCAAATATTGCTTGGGTTTTTTCTGCTACAAAGGAGCTAAAAATACAGATGACAGAGATTCGGTAGAAAAATATGGTCTTGGATTTACGGTAGTGCAAAAATTGCTTTCAATTGGAAATTACCTGAACAAAGGTTATCATTTGTTTACAGATAATTTTTACACAAGCTTACGATTGGCCAAAGCCCTTTTGGAACAAAATACATATATAACTGGAACAATAAGACGCAACAGAAAAGAGATTCCTCCAGAAGCTAAGAAAGCAATCGTAGGAGAAGCCAAATACCTAGCACATGAAAATGTTTTGATGTGTTCATTCATAGACAAAAAGTCCAAACCAAAGCCAGTCATATTGATTTCATCCAATGCAGATGCTAATAGTGTGACGATCAAGAAAAAGAAAGGGAATTTTGAATACGAAAAAGTGAAACCAAGCATGATTGATGACTACAACAAATACATGGGAGGTGTGGACGAATCTGACAAAATGTTGTACGTGTATTTGGACGAGCGAAGAACCCTAAAATATTGGAAAAAAGTAGTATTCAACATTTTTGGAAGAATGGTACTCAACTCTTATATTTTGTATGTTTCCAACACTACCGAAAAAAAATGACCCGGCTCCAATTCACATCGAAAATTATTGAGGATCTCGAAAAGGAGTGGATGAATCATAAAAATAGCGTGTCAACACAACCATCTTCATCAAAGAAAAAATTTGCGCTGGAAAAATTACCGGGACATAACTTACGCCAGTGCGAGGTGTGTAGCAACAGAGGGAGTGGGATAAAGCGATCCCGCCTTATTCGCGTACGCTGTAGGAAAGGCCTACACGCTATTTGTGCGGCAAAACATAATTGTTGAGCTATTTTTTTTTGATTTTTTTATTTTCTAAAAGAAATAAAATACAATAATATTGATATTATTTTATGTTTAATAAACATTAATAAACAATAAACATTTTATCTTTATAATGCAAAAATAATTAATAAAATTGATTGATATTTGTCTAAGTTAGAGTGTTTTATTTGACACCATTATTTTTTCCTCTAAATTAATCAATATGTGTATAGCAATTTTCATTTATTTTTGCCAAAATTGCTTAGCACTAAAACGGATATACATATATATATATATATATATATATATATATATATATATATATATATATATATATATATATATATATATATATATATATATATATATATATATATATATATATATATATATATATATATATATATATATATATATATATATATATATATATATATATATATATATATAATATATTTATATATATATATATATATATATATATATGTATATATATCCAAGTACTGTGTATATAAGCGGGTTTTAAGGGCAGAATGTGCCTAAGTAAACCTTATATTAGTACAAAATATGAAATTGTTAAATTACGTTTTGCTGAAGGGTTCCTAAAAAGCCAAAATCATTCTGGAACTACATATTTTATTTGATGAAGTTAAAATTTATGTTTTTGGATCTGATGACGGTAATATGCTCGGCAAAAGCCTAAAACAGAGTTGAGGAGAAATCATACTACTCCAACTGTAAAACACAGCGGAAAAAACATGCTTTGGAACTGTATGGGGCCATCGGGTCCTGAAAATATAGATTTTGCGAACGGTATGATGGATCAACCTGTTGCCTGGATATTCTGAAAAGAAATATGAAACAAAATTGCTGAAAAATTAGGCATTTGATACAATTTTGGCCTGTATCAGGACAACGATCCGAAGCACAATTCAGATTAAAAACATTCAAAACCATAGATATGAGAGGAATGGATACGAAATGGGCCGAGAGAAAGGAAGCAATTTTCGACCGCTTGTATCTTTGTGTGAGCAAGAGGTCCCAATGTGTTTGAATGACGAGGGTGTCGTGAAATATTGTTAAATTGAAGGGCAACTTTTTTGGTGCAAATACAAATTTATTACTATTGATGTAATGGAATTTACGTCCATAGCAAATCAATGAGTTCCTATTTGCATTAAAAGTGTGCGTAGTATTTGCATTTATCTAGCATTTATCATGCATAATTTATTATGCATTTATCTAGCATTTATCATGCATAAATGGCTAATAGTGTTGCTAAAACCATTAAGTCTGATCAAAGTGTATGATCAAATATTATATGAAGTTTAGTTTTGTCATGCTTTTAAGTATGATAAAATATAATCTGCTTTAAGGTAGTGTAGTTTGAAAGCATATCAAGTATCAAGTATATTCGTACTTGCGAGTATTTTATTCAAACATTCAAAAAGTTTGTAGGGCAAAAGTAGCTGAAATCGGCCAATTTTGGGTTAGAGTGGCTTGGAACATAACGGGCCAATATTTATTGTTGTGATACAAGGGTTTTTTTTGCCATAGTTTGGCAAAAACTGCTTTTACGGCGGTTTTGGTGATTGGAAGTGGTCGTAAATTATAATAGTGATATTTTAAGGACGAAACATTTTTTTGGTAGGGAACATTGGGCAAAAACGTCCAATTTCCTCAATTTTTTTTTTGTCTAGAATGAATTCGGGAACCTTTCTGAGTAGTTTCGGGCGAAATTTCCATACAAGCTTAGGAAAAAGCGGCCAAGTTTTGAAGATCCGGCAAAATGAATTCCACCGAAAAAAAAGGTTCGGAAAAACCGAAAGTAGCACTAAAAGTGCTAAGGAGAAAAGGTTCAGATCCTTTTTGGTTCGATAGTTTGCTTCTCCGGCTGTGCATTTTGCCATATCTTCGAAACTAAGCCGCTCTTTCCCAGACTTGTATAGAAATTTTGCCTGAATAACTAAGAAAGGTCCTCGAATTCAAGATAGACCAAAAAAAAATGTTGGAAAAATTTGACGTTTTTGCCCGATTCTCCCTATAAAAATTTTTGTCATCCTTAAAATACCACTATGGTACTCCCCGACCACTTTCAATCATCGAAAGCACCGTAGAGGCGGTTTTTGCCAAACTATGGTCAAAAATCCCTTAACTCTCCTACAAAACCGAAATGTTTGTGTCACAGCAATAGGTATTGGCCCGTTATATCCCAAACCACTCTAACCCAAAATTGGCCGATTTCAGCTTTTTTTACCGTATCTTCGAAACTAGGCCAATTTTTCCTAGACTTGTATGGAAATTTCGCCCAAAACTACTCAAAAAAGGTCCCCGAGTTTATGCTAGACAAAAAAAAATTTGGGGAAATTGGACGTTTTTGCTTAATGTTCCCTATCAAAAATTTTTTTTCGTCCTTAAAATATCATAATTATACCAAAAAACCCCTTACTCCCCTACAAAACCGAAATGTTTGTATCACAGCAATAGGTTTTGGCCCGTTATGTCTCAAACCACTCTAACCCAAAATTGGCTGATTCAGCTACTTTTGATCTAAAAGCCTTTTGAGTATTTAAATAAAATACTAAAAACATTCCAATATACATGAAGCTCACGTTTGTGCCATATTTCCATTTCAAATTATATATATATTGTGAGCGGATGTGCTTTCTAGTCAAAATTGAATTACTTCTTGTCGTTCTTGCTAGAGAGGAAAATGATTTTTGCATGAATACTCATTTTTGTGTTGATGCATATAATGCAAGAGCAATCATATTATTTCGTGATTGGCCACTTTATTCAACGTATTTTCTATTAACATAAAAGTTTAACTATAGTATAAGGAATAGCATTTACCATTTATTTGCAGACAAACACAGCCATCAAATCTAAAATTCCCATAAATTCCCTAAAAAAGAAATATTTGAAATCAAACTGAATATCGTTTAAAACTACGAATTAAATTTTCACAACCAAAACACTTGCTAATTTAATTTCAATCAATCGACTTGCCTACCAACGTAACATAAAACATCTACACGGGAAATATATACAAATAACGCGTATAGATCATTTAGCATTATAATCTGCACACAGCATTCCTAAATAGGAGCCCAAGTTAATTCCAAAGTTTGCTTGTGCTATTTTAAATCGTTTATTCACACCGGTTTTCATCGTTCGAACAATTTTCTTCACCTAAATGTCTGACACCACAAACTTAATGCACCTACACGCTATCAAGATTTCACCGCCTATGAACAAAAGCAATAAATCAAAATGGCCATCGGGCGGTTTGACACATGTTTTATTTTCGTGTTTTCATGAATTAAAAGTGTAAATGTTTAGATTGGTGAATAAACAGTGCAAAAGTTAAAAGTGTTTCGCACCAATTACTCATAGGATTTCGCCCTAGAATGTGTAATGTAAGCACAAATTCAATTTGAACAAATGCATCTATTTTCATCGAATTTAGTATATAAAGCTTTCGACTCGTGGAAAGAAATGGTTGCTTAATGTGGGCAAGTAACATTTTCGACCTCTCCTTACAAAACAACATCAAATTTCATTCAGAAAATTTGATTAATTTTGAAATTTGTGCCCCAAGTGACACATATTTTATTTTCCCCGCCATTCCAACTAACCCGTAAATCGTTCATGTGGACAACAATAGAAATATATGGAAATGTATGTTTACATAGAGAGTCAACAGCGCAGAAGGGTATAGTGTGCGGCATTGAGGAGAAAGCTTTTTTTCTGAGAGTAAATTGTATATGTAGTAAAATTGCTTCATTCACGTACGGGTGCGTGGATTATGATTGCGTGTCTATTCTTTATATGTCCATGATCGATATGTTTGGGTATTATTATTGTTTCTATTCGAGAGAGTGTGTCGGCGATGTTGTTTTTCTCTCCTTGTATATGTATTATTTTGGTTGAAAACTGCGATATGTAATTAAGGTGTCTAGCTTGACGAGGAGAAGCTTTGCCTGCTTTCAGCTCAAACGCGTAAGTTAGTGGCTTATGATCCGTCTGAATAGTGAATCCAGATCCCTCTAGGTAATGCTTGAGATGTTTTATGCTTGCATAAATGGCTAGGAGCTACCGGTCATAGGTTCTGTATCGCCTCTCAGTATTCGTGAGTTTTCTATGGAAATACAACAAAGGTAGCCATTGCTTCTTGTCAAACTGTTCAAAAACCGCTCCGATCGCTATGTCCAAAGCATCAGTTGTTAATTTTAAGGGGTGATTTATTTTAAAGTGCACGAGGAGCGAAGCGTCTGCCAACGAACTTCTACGGGCGTAAAAAGCATTTTCTGTTTCTGTAGTCCAATTTACTTTTGTTTTGTCGTTTTGTTTGGTGTTGTTCAAGTAGCTGTGCAGAGGCGCTTGTAGCTCTGCTGTATTTTTGAGGAACCGCCTGTAAAAATTTATTGTTCCTAAAAGCCGGCGAAGCTCCTTGATATTTTCAGGTTTTTTAATCTTCAGGATGGCTTCTATTCGAGACCAAGATGGCTGAATCCCATGTTTGTTGATAGTGTGTCCTAAATACTCTATCTCATTTTTTCCGAAAACGCATTTCGAGAAGTTAAGTACGATGCCATAGCACTCAAACGCTTGAATACCGTTTGTAAGTGCTGCATATGCTGATTGGGGCTTTCTAATGCAACTAAAATGTCATCCACGTAGCAGATGCAGAAATCTTAACCTTTTAAGACTTCGTCCATGAACCTCTGAAATGACTGAGCGGCGTTTCTTAGTCCAAAGGTCATGACCGTAGACTCGAATAGTCTGAACGGCGTTATAACCACAGTTTTTGATATATCGTTTTCTACTATGGGAATCTGGTGAAACGCACGGACCAAGTCAAGCTTTGTTAATATATTTTTTTGTGCAAGCTTGAAACAATGTCTTCGATACTTCGTAAAGGGTATCTATCGGGACGAGTCACTGCATTGAGATGTCGATAATCCCCGCAGGGACGCCAGCCATGTTTTTGTGGTGCCAAATGTGACCGGCTTGCAAGGCACTTGATGACGGTCGACAAAATCCTTTGTCCATCATGTATTTGAACTTCTGTTGAGCTATTTTTAGCTTATCAAGAGGAAAGCATCGTGAGCGGTCATATGCTGGTGGTCCTTCCATTGGAATGTAATGTCAGACGTTGTGATGAGCTTTCACCTTTAGTTCCGCTGGGTTTGTAATCGAGGGGAATTTTTTTGTCTAGGCTCATGTACTGAGATGTGCTCCCAACTGATGATATGGATGCTACCGTTGCCGTATGGATTTGTCCTGAAACTGTTAACTGGATTTTGAATCAATATGGCGCTTGTTTTTTAGATTGACCCAGAGTCCATGAAAGTTTAAGAAATCTGTGCCTATTATAGGGCATGATATATCTGCAATACAGAACCTCCAAATAAAATTGCGTCGTAGGCCTAAATTTAGTGTTAGGACCCGATAACCAAATGTGTTTATTTTTGTGTCATTTGTGGCGAATAGCTTTATGCTTGATGGTAGGACTCGTTTATTTCGAGGATGGGGATTATGGAAACGTCGGCTCCCGTGTCAAGTAAAAAACGCTTTTTCTCTTTCTTATCGTTAGCATATAGGCGACTAGTAAATGTGTCACTGACAGTCGCCTGGCCCATCAGTGAATGTACTCGTTTCCCGCGCTTGAGCGGAACATACATGGTGGTGAGCATTTTCTTGCTCGTGCTCCGAAGCGTCTGTAAAAATAGCGCATTATCCCATGATGGTTTCGTGCTGATGGAGCACGCATCTTTGCAGTCGACGAAAGGTAACTTCTGGGCGTAAGTCTTGCTGCACATCTACATGAATCTTGTTCCGCGACTTCTTGTTCAAGAACA
>OZ022264.1:128936936-128994436 GCA_963978885.1 Nemotelus pantherinus | reverse complement strand
GCCAGCTATTGTTGATTTTGTGTTTAATTGCAATAAATTTATTAAGCGGTTTTATCGTAGAATTTTCAAATGGCAATGATATTGTAGTGACAATAAACAGCAAATATTAAGCTTTCGATTATTTGAAAAAACTCGCTGCAGGTAACTCTTAATTTCTTTATACTCCTTTAACTTCGAATGTAATGTAACAACGTGAAGCAGATGTGGTATATTCTTGGCTTTGATACTGGCAGAAGGTTGCCAGCACGAGTCGGTTGTGCTACTTTTGTATCAATAAATGCTAACAGTTAGTATTCATGCCGGAAACATTTACAATTAAAATAAATAATCAATGTTGCAATTCGCAAAGTTCTGCAAATTTTTCGGATCGCAGCCCCAAACACCAACTTCAGTTACAGTGCTGTAGGCACTGAGCATTTTCTTCATTGATGTTATATGAGATGCTGCTTTCAAAATTATGTGAAATAAGCAACTGATAACGAATATAATTAACCCGTGTTTTGCTCTCATAAACGTTGAAATTCATGCCAGTGGTAATATCTGAAACCTTCCACCAAATGAGTTATAATGCATTCTTGAGACCAAAGTAAAACGTGGCATTTGAAACAGTTTGGTCGTAATAAGCAGCACATGTGGTGGAATATGCACTCAAAACCTGCACGATTCTTCTACTGTTCTTCGAACATTAGTGTTTCTAGCGGTTCAGGTGCGCTAGAGTTTTTTTTAGTTATTGTGCATTGCTTGCAGTGACTTTTACTTTCGTTGATAAGCTTAATAGTCTTAATTGTTAATATTGTGTCTCCGTTCGGCTGTCGATGTTTGAATCCTTGCGATTTGAAATTTGATCGGAAGGCTAAAGACCTAAGAAAAATTCCAGGAATATTAGCAAAAAAGTGGAGATATTCATCTGATATGTACGTATGTGGAAGCTGCATGAAAAAATAAACACATAAACAACTCACAGTGAGTAAAAAAGAACTAGTTAAAGAAACGAGAGCAAAATTGTTAAAATTGTGAAACAAATTCTATATGTAGGTTTTATAAGTTGTCTTTCTACAAATGTTTTGCTTTCACACTCACCAGCTTTCCTAATCAACCTCCCGGTACCACGCCCCATGCGACTTGTATGTACTGAAATTCACCTACATCCTTAACTACTGTCCATCCAATTCTGAAACTTTTATGATAAAATAAGTATACTTCAAACTTTGTTTTTTTATACAAACAAACAAAATTAACTTGGTCTAAATCATTCAAATATTGAGGTGAAATGTTTACTTCCGATATTACACAGGAAAAAAAAATTGGTTTTTCAAATCTAATTTCAAAATTTAAAAGAACAGCTAATTTTCTATCACAATCCGAATGTCTAATGTTATTTAGGTTTTTTTTTTGAATCTCAGAATACGCTTTCAAAAAAATTTTTCTTCAGTTTCGTAGATTATTCAGGAGCCCATAACACAGCAACTAAACCTCATTGAAACAAAAACTTATGTATCCACGTTCATATCTTCCAGAAGTAACAATATGCAAAATATGAAGGAAATCTAGAACCTCGATTCTGTTTTTGTTGTCGGCTTCACGTGAAATGGCTCATATAAAAGTTAAGAAACAAATTCGTAAGAATTTTCTTAAAACTATGCATTTCACAAATGAAAACAAACGTTGGTTAGGCCTACTGGAAATATAAGGTTTAGAAAAACACACTTTGCATTCTTCTTCCAAGGTGGTACGGAAAGTTGTAGCGAAAAGGCGATTGGGAGAGTGTTGGGCTTTAGCACCACTCAGAACCAGACCGAAGTCCGGAACCAAGATGGCTAAGGTCCAACAAAAGTGAAATGGCTATAGCCATTTGAGAGGCAAATTAAAAAAAACTCTAGCGCACCTGAACCGCTAGAAACACTAATGGTCGAAGAACAGTAGAAGAATTGTGCAGGTTATGAGTGCATATTCCACCGATGAGCTTTTTATTACGGCCAAACTGTTTCAAATGCCACGTTTTACTTTGGTCTTAAGAATGCATTATAACTCATATGGTAGAAGGTTTCAGATATTACCACTGGCATGAGTTTCAAAGTTTATGAGAGAAAAACACTAGTTAATTATATTCGTTATCAGTTGCTTATTTCACAAAATTTTGAAAGCAGCATCCCATATAAAATCAATGAAGAAAATGCTCAGTGCCTGCAGCACTGTAACTGAAGTTGGTGTTTGGGGCTGCGATTCGAAAAATTTGCAGAACTTTGGGAATTGAAACATTGGTTATTTATTTTCCTTGTAAATGTTCCTAGTATGAACACTAACTGTAAGCATTTATTGATACAAAAGTAGCACAACAAAGCCAAGAATATATCACATCTGCTTCACGTTGTTATACTACATTTGAAGTTATAGAAGTATAAAGAAATTTAGGGCTACCTGCAGCGAGTTTTTTCAAATAATCGAAAACTTAATATTTGCTGTTTATTGTGACTGCAATATCATTACCAATTGAAAATTCTACGATAAAACCGCTTAATAAAGATATTGCAAACAAACACAAAACCAAAAATAGCTGACAACTCTATCGTGGCTTTTCAACCAAATTTGGCCTGAATAATGTTTATAGTAGGTTCCATTAATTGTACAAAATTCGTATTGATTTCATGACTGCACTGGAAGTTATAGGGCAAACAGTTTTATTTTCCTGAGCGAATTTTCAAAACCAAAGACACAAAAATTACCATAACTGGCAACACCAATCGAATTTTTCAACCAAATTTCTATCAAACAAAGTTTAGAGTAAGGTTCAGCTACTGTGTCAATTTCATGAAAATCTGGTAACTTATTCACATTTCATAGGGCAAAAAACAGTTTTTTTTTCTTTGTAATTTTTTAATGTGGCACCACTGGCATAGAGTTGCCTACAGTTCAAAGTCGCTTCTATCAGACCTGGTCCTACTTAAGTCCAATGCAATCTGTAAATTTCAATTGTATCTGATTATTTATTCATGAGTTCCCGTGAACAGAAGTTTTTGATGCTAAAAATATACGTTAACTGGGAAAGGGTTACCGTTCTTGTCCGACATGAAATTTTCAAAGTTTTACTTTAAACGTGTAGATAAAGCATTAGATTTGTAAACAGATTGGTTTTATTCTAAGAAACGGACATTTTGTAGGATATTCGATGGTTTGAATGTTTTCACTTCCATATATTTATATTTTTCAAAATTAATACACCAAAATTATCATTGCTGGCAGCTCAAACCGAATTTTTAGACCAAATTTCTACCAAACGTGGTCTAAAAAAAAATCAGCTACTGTGTTAATTTTGTCCAAATTGAACGATTGAATCAGAATGTATAGGACTAAAAGCAGTTATCTTTTTTAGTGATTTTTCAAGGTGGCACCACTGGCACAGAATCGCCCGCGTTTCAAAATCACTTCTATCAGACCTGGTCCTATTTAAGACCAATACATTCTGCAAATTTCAACTAATGCTGCACATCAGATCGTGAATTTCCTTGAACAGAAATTTTTCATGCTAAAAATATAGGTAAATTGGGCAAGGGTTACCAGATTCACATATTTGAAGAAGCGGCATTCTTTCAAGAGAGACGATGATTTGGAGGTTTTCACTTTCAGTGCCTGCTCTAGCTACAAGGTTCCCAGCACGTTCATTAAAAGCAACACAAATCTACAACTAAATAATACCAATATGTCCTGAAAATTTCGTAATGATTGAATAGTTCTAGCAAAAGTTATCGCAATTTAAAAATTTTCAAGTTTTCCCGTTCTCTTTTTAGGCACCCAGCGCACACATGGGGCAAAAAAATTCCAAAACATTATCCGATTCACATGTAAAACACGTTCGAAATTTATTTCGTCAACTTTATTTTTGCAAAAATTATTTGTGTACGGAATAATAGGTATATTAAAAATATCACTTAAATGCCCCCCGGATGCTGCGTAATATTCATCCGTCATAATATCGTAGCCGCAAACTGGTATATAAAAATACCCAAGGCACAAAAGGGGGCATAGTTCCGATAAGAAAACCACCCGTGGCTCTGAAACATGGGCTGACTAAGCAGATCCAGTGCTCGTGACGACGCACGGAGCCAGAAAATTGAAAATCGGAAAAAAGGGAAGGAAAAAAACACTGCCTCTCTTTTCAGAGGAACCCGGGTGAAGCAGACAGCTCCGGATCCCCCATGGTGGCGGAGCCCTGAGCCTGATTGTCTGGGGTCCTCCACCCACTGATTTTGGCCATTATCAAAATCCAAAAACAAACGTGTTTGGCCAATATCCCTCCCTTTTAAAGAAGAAAACGCTGAAATTCCACACGAAAAAAAACTTTGCCTAAGCAATCATTGGTCAGCCAGGCCTAGAGCGGACCCTGAAAAAAAAGAACTTCCTGGGCTGTTGCCCAATAAGAAGGCCTGGAGGTTTAAATTGTAAGAAAACATTATAATTCGGTAAAATTTTAACTTATCCATACTCCACATTTGTTTGAAGTTAAAAATAAATCGGTTACTTCTCTTTCAAAACAAAGAATTTGCAATATTCATTTAATTTTTATCTTTCTACTGAAAGCGTTATTAACTGGGAACCAAAAAAAAATGTAAACTCAGTTTCTCGGTTGATACATAGTGATAGTTGAACATGTGAGAGTAAAAATGGCTTCATACCGACCTCACCAAACCATAAGTGCTGTCAAAGAAAACTAATATCTAAAGACATATTAAATCGTACCAATACTAAATGTGGACAGCCTTTAACCACCTGTTTCGTAAATCAAAGTAAGCACGAAGGAAAAGTCGTGAAAGGTGCTATACCTTGTGCTGAAGTCTACTTGTCTAACTACAGTTCATTATCTTCTATTTCATTTACAAAAATATCTCACGACACATCTTGAAACTCATTTTCCAGAAGGGAGCGGAAAATTACAAGATAACCAATTTGCCGCGATAACTCGAATAGCAATCCGCGTAAGACCGAAGAAGGAAAATAAATAGAAAAAGTAAAGAAAAACCAGTTATGCATAACCCCCTTTTTTCTCCTTTTTTTGTTGTTGTACGAAATACATCGGATTAATGCGAGTGTGAGAACACTATTAGTAATGGAAAAGGCATTATGGCTTCTTTTATATAATGTATAAAGTTCTGAGCCTAGTATTTTAGTTGCACTTTAGCTATGATGAACACGGATCAACTGCAGTCAACGACCTAGAAGATATTTGGACAGGCTAGGCGGTGAGAAATCAATCTTGGGATCGAAAACGGGTTTTTCTACCAACTCATATAAAGCCGTACGAATGCATAAGAAAAAGTTCAAGGGTGTAGGCAATATGCAAAAAGTGAAACATTTAAGGGGCATCAGCTTGGCGCGTAGGTTTGAATGGCAATTGTATATTGATATTTATAGAAAAGGTATAATCGTTGATTTGCAATGAAATAATTGAAATCTAGTCAAATGAAAATAATGTAAAATATTTGAAGGTATTTTGAACAACCTTATAATTTATTTTTGCAATATTCAAATTGTTTGAGTTAGACTCATTGTATTTTAACTTAACTATTTAACTCCTACTAACTGGTAGATACCTACCACTTTTCCTAATTTGACTACCATCTAAGTATTACTTAGCCTTTATTATACCGAGATGCTTTTGTATAACTGGGGTCAGGATAATAATATCGGGATATAGAGCTTTACCGGCGTATATGCAATGTGTGTTATTTCCGTAATCTTTCTCAATAGCAAATAGATAAATAAAAATAATTCTAGTTTAAAGCCCCTAAAAATTAAGTGGCGATGTTGTATTCTGAGTAGGTTTTCGGGACCAAGGAAGAAAATATAATATGTATAACTGATGCATTTATCAGTTGTTTTTCAAATGCATTATTCTAAAGTAATCTGAAGACATATGTACGTTGTCCGGTCTAAATTTCACTGTCATCGTCTACGAAGGTGGCGTGATGAGTTCCACGTGTCACTTTACCCTTGATTTCACTCAGGTACCTATTGAGAGCTACGTGAACTCGAAGTTAGTAGGTCTGTTCCCGTACTTCAGCAAACTGCAGCAGCAACAGAATTTGGCAGCTGGCTTCTTTTTGCTGCAAAATTTGGCTTGCAGCAAAAGTACGAAAATGACTTCCTGCGAATCTATTTTAATATGTTATAATAGATTCAAGTACGGGGACAGACCTAGTTATACAATCTGTTGTTATAACCTGCAGGGACCCCACACATTAGGAGCTAGTACTAGACTGTAAGAAGTCCCATATGCATTATAAACCAGATTGAAACGATCATATGCATTATAAGATTTTTTAAATCTTGAGAAATATATCCTAGAAAATATTTTAGCATATATTTCTGGTGTGGTGCACTAAGTTATGAATACTATTAAAAATAAACTAATAAAAAGGTTAATAAATAATTTTATTTCTGATTAACATATGTCTTCCTCTTCCCTTCTAACCGGGCTTGGGACCGGCTGCGGCGGAATTACGGCAATGGTAAATATATTCATATATATATAAAGGGTGTTTTTTTAAGAGGTTGCCGATTTTTTTTTTTAATTAAACACATACAAAATTATGAAATGACTAAACATTTTTTTTATTTGGTAGATAATTTCTTGGCATTTAACATTTAAACGCAATTTCTGGCATATGGCCACCACGACTATTTATCACAAATCTCATTCTAGAGGTCCAATTTTCGACCACTTTTTGAAGCATTTGAGAGCGTATATCAGCAATGACACGTTGAATATTGGTTTCTAAAGCGTCAATCGATTGAGGTTTATCCACGTAAATCAATGATTTCACGTATCCCCACAAAAAGTAATCGAGTGGCGTTAAATCGCACGAACGCGGAGGCCAATTCACCGGACCATTTCTCGAAATAATGTTGTCGTTGAAAGTTTCTTTCAACAAGTCGATTGTTTCACTTGCTGTATGGCAAGTGGCACCGTCTTGTTGAAACCACATTTTGTGCATATCCATATCTTCAAGATTTGGCAACGAAAACTCATTGATCATGGTTCTGTATCGATTTCCATTCACGGTAACGCGTCGTCCTTCCTCATTTTTAAAGAAATATGGACCGATGATTCCACCAGCCCATAGACCGCACCAAATAGTACATTTATCAGGATGCATCGGTAATTCTTGAATGGCGTGTGGATTATCTTTGCCCCAAATGCGACAATTTTGCTTGTTAACGTATCCAGTTAACCAAAAATGCGCCTCATCACTAAAGAGAATTTTACGGTAAAAAAATGAATCTTCGTTCAATTGATTTAATGACCAATCACTGAATTCACGGCGCAAACGATGGTCATGTGGCTTCAATTCTTGCACCAATTGAATTTTGTATGGCACCAAACCCAAATCTTTACGTAAAATTTTCCATAAAGTCGATGGATAAAGTGCAATTTGCTGAGCACGACGACGAATCGATAAATTGTCGTTTTCTTCGACACTGGCTGCAACGACAGCAATATTTTCTTCTGTACGCACTCTTTTCATTCTTGTTAGTGGCTTGGCATTCAAAAGAGTGAATGTAGACCGAAATTTGGTAATTACGTTTTTTATGGTGGTCTCTGACGGACGATTATATGCACCATAAAATTCACGAAGTGCTCTATAGACATTTTTAATTGAACACTGATTTTGAAAATAAATTTCCACGATTTGAAAACGTTGTTCTGGAGTTAACCTATTCATGATAATTTGCCAAACAATACTGAGTAGAAATGCTACTTTGAGCTGTCAAAACAATTGTCATACAATAAAACGACTTCTATCGGAAAAACAAACCTCCTAAAAAAACACCCTTTATATATATATATATATATATATATATATATATATATATATATATATATATACTCGTATATATATATATGTATATATATATATATATATATACATACATATATATATATATATATATATATATATATATATATATATATATATATATATATATATACATATATATATATATATATATATATATATATATATATATATATATATTTATTTTATTTATTAGCCAAACAAGGCATAAATACATATTAATACATACAAATAAATTATTTTAAAAAAAACAAGTGTACGGTACAAATAAATAACACATAAATAAATAACTAATTGAATAAACAAATAAGTTTGAAATATACAATAAGTAAAATAACAATGAAATAAAAGAAAAACAATTAATAACGATAATTAAACAAGAGCTTAAAAATTATGGTGTACAAATGGCTTGGATAAGGGAAGACTTCAAGGATAGTTTGGAAATCGTTGGGGAATAAAGGATGCTAAAGCCATTGAAGACCCTGCAGCATCTATTCACTGGCTCATTAGCTGCATATATGGTAGAATGTGGATATTCCTTTAGTAAACGATTGGACCTGGTGTTCCTTAAGGGGATATTTATCACAAACTTACTATTGAAGAACTCAACTCTAATAACGCTTCTAATTACGTCAAATGTGAACCAGGCCGATATCATCATTCTTCTGGATGCAAGTGAAGCTAAGTTTAAATGACCCAAGCTAAACTCATATGGGGGTAAATTTTCGAAATCGTAAGGGTTGTACAGATCTCTTAGGGCGAAAAGTAAAAATTGTTTTTGAATGGACTCGAGTCTGTTATTGTGAATTTCGAAGGCTGGGTTCCAAATAATACAGGCGTATTCAAGAAGAGGGCGTTTAAGTGCAGAGTATAATGATCTTGTGGCCCACAAGTTTTTAAACTCCTTGGCACGTCGTTTAATAAAGCCGAGCTGCTTATTCGCACGGGAAAGAATTTTATCGTAGTGCAAGGTAAAACGAAGTTTCACATCCATCACAACACCGAGATCAACAACGCTATCAACACGAGTTAATAAGTTGCTGCCGAGAAAGTAAGTGTTCTGCGTAACCGAGCATTTACGGCTAAAACTTATAATTTGGCACTTATCAATATTCAGTGAGAGCTTGTTTATATTGCACCATTGAACAAGAGAATCAAGCTTGGATTGAAGTAAAAGTGCATCAGATTTAGATTCAATGGTGTGGTACAGTTTGAAGTCGTCTGCATAAATTAGGTGAGGTATGTTTGACAGGACGTCAGATAGATCCGAGATGAATATGTTAAAGAGAAGTGGGCTAAGATGACTACCTTGTGGAACACCAGAGGTAGCAAATATATTTTTTGATAAAATTCCTTGAAATTTAACGAGTTGGATTTGGCTGTGGAGGTAGGAACTGAGCCAGCTTAGTAAAGATCCGGCAAGTCCGAATTTGTGCAGCTTAAGGATCAATATAGAATGGTCAACTCTGTCAAAAGCTTGGCTAAAGTTAGTGTAGACTGGGTCAATTTGATAGCCTTTCTCCATTTTACACAAAACGTCTGAAACTAGGATTGTCAAGTTTGTGATAGTTGAGCGACCTTTTCTAAAGCCATGCTGTTGCTCATTCAGACGGGAGTCAACTAGTGGCGAAAGTTTATTGTATACAACCTTTTCAAAAAGTTTTGGAATGGAAGATAAAATGGCAATGCTCCTGTAATTTTCGACGCAGCGTCTATCGCCATTTTTGAAAATTGGTGTCACATATGAAAATTTCCAATATATATATATATATATATATATATATATATATATATATATATATATATATATATATATATATTTAAACTAAACAAACAGTAAAAGTTTACAGAAATTTATTATTTTCCACGTTTTGAACGACGAAACACGACAATTTTAAAACCATTTCACACAAACTACAAGAAATTGCCCCCAGCGACAAGTCATTTATACCACGCCGATGTTTCCCCTTCACCCCGCTATTTGCTACTACGACCGACGTTCATTAAATTGTCAAACTCAGTGAACATCAGTACGTGTTGAACCGACCGGCATGGTGGACCGAGATAATTGTTTTATTTTACCGAGTACCTTGCCAGTTTTTGCGAAATAAACTTCATTTATTTAATTGTTACACCACAGAGAGCACTTATTTGTGGAAAAACACACCGACCGCACGAGAACGAGCTGCGTTTTGGCAATGTGGCACTGAACACATCATTTTTACCGGATTTAAGTGTTTTCAAACACTGTCACTAGCACTTTTTCTGTTCAAATCCTGCGAATGTACCTAATTACTTCCAAAAAGCACTTTAATGCGCAAAAAACACTTAACATTAGTGATTATTCGACTTGTTTATAACGTTGTTGAGCAACTTACGGCGGGAGAAAAGTCAAATTGACAAATTGATGATCAACGTGGTGCGTTGCATGGTCAGAGAGGGAGGGTAGAGACGAGAAAATTGGTCCCAGCGCACTTTCCTACATGTACACTATAACCGCCTGTACAAATATCTTCTAGGTCGCTGACTGCAGTTCATAAACAAAATTCAAAACCGATCGGAATCGAAGAGTTTTCTCGCCAACGAATGTTCTACATTTTGTTAAAGCATATTTATTGTTATGTTTAAATAAAACGCAAACAAAGGCTACGATGACTTAATGAGTTAAGTCTCTTCTCTTGTTTTTGCTTGCTTTATGAACAAAAAAATTAAGTCGGAAAATTTCAAATGAAATAAAAATTCCAAATCTTATCTACGACTTCGTCCCGCACTTAATTCAAGTTTCCCGGTGTTCGGTACATATTCTAATGATTCTGCAAACTTGCCAACCGTCTTTATGTAAACTACAAAGTTCTCTTCTTTTAACTCGGAAGATCTCATTACTAGTAGCTCAACTATTGCTACACAAAAAATATATGTCTCCATGTTTCTAGAATAAAGTTACTGTGACTCAGACGATTTAAATCGGTCTTACTGAATCAAAAAATAATTAAACTCTAGCGCATCTGAACCGCTAGAAAGACTTATGTTAAGAATCGTGCAGATTTTGAGTGCATATTCTACCACACGAGCTGCTTATTACAGCCAAAATGTTTCAAACGCCGCGTTTTACTTTGGTCTCAAGAATGCATTATAACTTATATGGTGAAAAGGTTTCAGATATTACCACTGGCATGAATTTCAAAGTTTATGAGAGCAAATACTTGTTTGTTTTTTTTTTTTTTTTGCTTAAGGCTTCTAGAATTTCCTAGAAACAGCAATGGCTTCCTGACTAGCAGGCATCAGCCAACGTTTACACGATTTATATTCACGTTAATCCGATTGATCGTTTACACGATTAGTTTTTAAACACATGGTTTTGATTTATTATATTATTTTGTAAATTTTTAAACACACAGTTTTAATACAACTTATTATTTAGACATCAATATGTCTATTTGATTTTCAACATTCACAAGACAGTCACAAACACTAAACACAAAGGCCTCAAACAACGCGACGAACACGATGATTCCCGTCTTGTCAATTCCAGAGAAAGGCCATCCTTCGGAGAAAAACAATCACTGCAGTTCTCCGGCTACAACCTTCCACCGCAAGAGACAACACACGAATGAAATACTTGTTAACTATATTCGTTATCAGTTGCTTATTTCACAAAACTTCGAAAGCAGCATATTATATAACATCAATGACGAAAATGTTTAGTGCCTGCAGCAATGTAACTGAAGTTGGTGTTTGGGGCTGCGATCCGAAAATATTCCAGAACTTTGGGAATTGAAACATTGGTTATTTGTTTCCATTGTAAACGTTTCCGGTATGAATACTAGCTCATTGCCAGTATCACATCTGCATCACGTTAAAATTAACGTACTCTGCGAATTTCGTCTCGATCCGATGACTGCGTTCGCAGTTATAGGAGTATAAAGAAATTTAGGGTTACCAGCCGCGGCATTTTTCAAATAATCGAAAACTTAATATTTACAATACAATACAATATCATTACCATTTGAAAATTTGACGAAAATTTTACAAGTTGCTTAAGAAAGATATTGGAAATAAACACAAAACCAGCAATAGCTGGCAACCCTATCGTGGCTTTTTACCCAAATTTGACCTGAATAATGCTTAAAAAAGGATCCATTAAATGTTTGAAATTCGTATTGATTTCATGACTGCACTGGAAGTTATAGGGCAAAAAGCTTTATTTTCCTGAGCGAATTTTCAAAACTAAAGACACAAAAAGTACCATAGCCTGCAGCATCAATCAAATTTGTCAACCGAATTGATATCAAACACGGCTAAGAGTAAGGTTCAGCTAATGAGTCAATATCATAAAAATCTGGTAATCGAATCAGAATTCATAGGGCAAAAAGCAGTTTTTTTTCTTTGTAATTTTTCAATATGGCACCACTGGCACAGGGTTGCCCACAATTCTAAATCGCTTCTATCAGACCTAGTCCTACCTAATTCCAATGTATTCTGTAAATTTCAGCTGCATCTGATTATTGGTTCGTGAGTTCCCGCGAACAGAAGATTTTGATGCTAAAATATAGGTAAATTGGGAAAGGGTTGCCGTTCTTGTCCGACATGAAAATTCCAAAGTTTTCCCTTGACTGTTTAGTCAAAGCATAAGATCTGTATACAAGTTGGTTTTCATTCTAAGAAACGGTTAAATTTTAGGAGATTCGATGGTTTGAATGATTTCACTTTCAGTGCCTACCGTAGCTACAGGGTTGCCAGCACGTTCATAAAAACTACGCAAGTGTGTAACTTAACAACATCTATATGTCCTGTAAATTTTATAATTATTTGATAATCTAATAAAAAGTTATCACAATTCAAAATTTTCAAAATTTCCCAATCTCATTTTAGGCACCTAGCGCACACATTGGATTAAAAATTTCAAAGACATTATCATATTCCCATTTGAAACACGTTCAGAGGTCATTAGTTAATTTTATTTTGGCAAAAGCTATTTTTTGACAGAAAAAAAAGGTATATTTAAGATATCACTAAAATGGCCGCCGGCGCCAAAGAGTTAAAGATTATTAATCTTTTGTGAGATCTGGCACTATTCTGCATATACACCAATGTATCCTGAAAATTTCAGTTCAATCGGATGACGCTTTCCTGAGATTTTTTCACTGAAATTTATTGATGATATATACATATATATATATATATATATATATATATATATATATATATATATATATATATATATATATATATATATGTATATATATATATATATATATATATATATATATATATATATACATATATATATATATATATATATATATATATATATATATATATATATATATATATATATATATATATATATATATATATATATATATATATATATAAAAGCTACGACAGCAATTAATTTCCGATAAATAGATTAAGCCATTGAATTGTACTTGAGTTCTAAGTTTGCGATACGGGAAACCTATGCCCGAGTAAATAAAGATTTTTTTTTTGAACAAATTGTTCGAAATTATTTTAACTGGCGCCCGAGCAGGGACCGCTCGAACGTGCAAAGTATATTTAGTTTACGGATCAAGCTACTTCACTTTAAAGTGTAATAACCAAGTCTTACTTAGATCCTAAACGCTGATTATATTAACTGTTCAAATTAGTTTCGTGAAAGTTTCGCGAAAGTAAGCGTTCGTAGTTGAAATTAACCGGAACGCGTAACGCGGATCGATCAATCACCCGAATTGTTGAACCTCAACGATAACCAAGTTGTGAATTGCACGGAGTGCCAAAGCAAGGCCCCTTAGAAGCCCAGCATAAATCAACCTGGATAAACAGGACGTCGCCGGTGGAACGATCGACAGCCTTTTGGACAAGACGAGCGGATTACCCAATAGCAGAGCCCAGCAAACATAGAAACTCGAACAACAGAAGATAGAAATGCTGATCGCCAACTACATACTTCTGTAAGTTTTAAATCTTTACAGTTTTAAGCATCAAACAATTGTGAAAAAGAAATTAAATTGCCAAAAATATACATTCGAACGTACACATAAAAAAACAACAGAAAAGGGAAAGAGAATTTGTGAAAATCATTAAATAATATTCCAGTCGATTATTTATTTAAATTACGAGTACATTATATTATTGACCAAAATATACTATTAACGATCATCACTGATCCTGATAATTGATCAAAATATATACAAGAATTTTTAAATGAAAAATCGATTCTACAAGTGAAAATCTAATATTTACTGTATAAATTTGTGAAGTTGGGTTATTTCAATCTTAAGAAAAACATATTTCAGAATCGCTGGTATTTCATAGTTTAAAGTGGAAGTGAAAATAGGAAAAGTGAAAGTGAAAATATTTCTCTAAAATTTGTGAAAACTAATTGTTCGTTATCAAAATATCTTCATATAGTTGGTTATCTGATCGGTATAATCGTGCCCATCTGCATCCAAATAATCAGGTTTTAGTGTGTGTCTGTTCGCAAATTCTGTGACGTTTGTTTTGCTAGAAGAAACTTAACGGGCAGTCGAGAATTACAACTAGCCGCGAGCATGTCAAACCCGAACAACCTAATTAGGCCATCTCGTTTAGATGCGCGAAGTGAAGATTCTAGCGCTTCTCATTCTCGTCCTCCTGTCGCCAGCGCAAATCCCACTCCTGATAATAACACTGTTAACTATGTTACAAATGATTTGGTGCAAATTATTTCTAACATAGTTTCGGAGACTTTGAAGATTCAAGGAAGGCAGTTATTCAACTCCTTCATGAATCCCGCATCCGATATTAATAATGACCGTGATGTCCCAATTGCCATCAGCGACGACATGGACTTGTCCGACATGGATAAGATCACTGACGTTGTAAAAAGTTTGAGGGTATTTTCAGGGGAACCAGGGGAAATTAGCTCTTGGAAAAAGAACGTAGCCAGAATCCTAAAGATCTATGAACATCTTCGTGGTACACCTAAGTACTACGGAATTTTGTCAGTGATCCGAAACAAAGTCGTTGGTCACGCAGACATAGCACTGGAGTCGTATAATACTCCGTTAAACTGGGAGAAAATATCGAAGTGCCTCACTCTTCACTACGCTGACAAGAGGGACCTTGGTACTCTTGAATATCAGTTGACCACCTTGGTTCAGGGAGCAAACACTATCCCCGAGTTTTACCAGGTCGTATACCAGCACCTTTCTTTGATACTAAATAAATTGTCATCTATGGAACTTGGTCAAGAGTCTCTTAACATGATGACGCAGGCGTATCGTGACAAGGCACTTGACACTTTTGTAAGAGGATTACGAGGTGATCTACCCAGATTGCTGAGTATCCGCGAACCAGCAGACCTCCCTCAGGCAATACATCTTTGCCTTAAGCTCCAGAATATCGATTATAGGACAATGCATGCCAATAATACCCAAAGCACTATTCGGCGATCACAATCATACACAGCCCCCTATTCCCCCAAGGAGAGATCACCTCTCTTTACCCAAACCAATTCCCGCACCAAGACGTGAATTCTACCCTGAATTGGTAAATAACCCTCACTTTCCACAGCCTCCAAGGTTCCAATACCAAAGTGGCCCACAAAACCCTCGGCCACTTCCGCCGAAACCTCAGCAGAAACCTGAGCCAATGGATGCCGATCGTTCCATGAGAACTCAGGTCGTTAACTACCAAAATCGCCCTCAAAATAGATATGGTGTACAAAAACGGTCACAACCGCAGCAATCTCACGCACCAAACAAACAACAACGCATATTTCACATAGACACAAACGATGACAGCGGCAAAACTCCAGAAGAATATGAGCAAGACATAATTCAGGAGGACCAACAACATGACCAGACTTTAACTGACTACTTAGACCCCACCATAGAGCCTGAACTAGACGAACCGGAACAACTCCCTGACATTCATTTTTTAGACTAAGACGCTCTTCACTACCGTATTTCGAATATGTCGGAAGGAGTGGAGAGCTACTCAAATTCTTAATCGACACTGGGTCGAATAAGAATTATATACAACCTAGACACATACGTAACCCAATCCCTAACGAAAAACAATTTTATGCTAATTCTGTCGGTGGGAATATATTAATTACACACCACACCCACTTCAATCTCTTCGGCCCAGAAACGAATAAACTGCAATTTTTCATTCTACCCAGCCTTGTTTCCTTCGACGGTATAATAGGAAACGATACGCTAAAGCAGTTGGGAACCATAATCCACACTAAAGAAAATTACATGACAATCTACCCAAATATTTGTATTCCCTTAAAACAATGTGTCTCTGAGGCCATCAATAACATACCCATTAGAACAAAACACCTAAGTAAAGAAAATTCCGACAAGCTTAAGGGGACGCTCCCCTGATTTTTGACCAAAAAATCGATTTTTTTTTTGTGCAAAAACTCGAAAGCTACATATCCGTAGAATATGTGTGTAAAAGGAATTTTTGATACGATGAATATTTTTCGAATGGTAGCGCCTCAAACACATCTGTGTCACGTCTAACGTCTTTCTATTCTTTGTATGTAGCGATACACGAATAGGGTATGGTATTGTGGCATGAGGAAATTAAAATAATTGTACGCGATATGCCCGTTTTGCCTATGAATACATTCTGTCCGTGTAGAGTGAGATATTTTTTTATAACGATAGCCGAAAAAAGACTTCCAAATGTCAGTTTTGGTGGAAATTTTATTTTTAATTCAAATTATTTGTAATACTTTAGTACTTCCGTAAAGCTCAGTTGGGTTTTGAGATTGAAATAAGCAAGGATCGTCATGAAATATGCTGAGGTAGTCAGGAAATATGTTCGTTGTTGGGCCTTGGGATACTTCTCCGTTTGTTTGAGTTGACGTAGGGTCCTTACAGTGGTGGAGTAAAAGTTAGTCTAACTCAACTGTGGAGAATGGATTGTACTGCTATTCTACCTATCAAAGCGGCGAGGCCGCAGTTATTGATGGCACCATGTCAAAGCTAGTCTTAGACATTTGCCGTGCTTGAATTATGCTATGCAAGAATAACCTCGCAAGAGCAGAGACTCAATAGAATAAAACAGTGTATTGCACGCTTACTCAAATGAATCTCTTTTCACAATATTCTTACCACTCCTTATATACGATTTTTACAAAACATTACAAACATAACTTAACCTATTTTATGATCTAAACTCAGCATGCCCTGAAATAAATCAATAACACATAAATTTCCCATGACACAATAATCTATATGAATCACATGTGTTCAACTTTCACACGCTACACTTGACCAACATTTCTAGCGCCACTCTATCAACACGTACAAGATTTATTGCCATGTGCGCTTATTCACACTGTAACCAAAACATAACAATGTGCGCTTATTCACACTGCAACCAAAACATATCATATTTGTATCGCGTGCCATAGTGACACATAATTTATTATCGATCGCAATATGACTCTGTACTACATTTGAATATACCATATGGCATGGATATTCACGGTCGCTACTCGGAAACCTGATATGGTCAGTTGTATAACATTGTGTGGTCTGCTATTACGTAGACAATGTTAATGAATTGCATGGTGTTCTATTTTGACTTGTTTGTTTTGTTTTGATTTATTTCATGCATGTGATGTTATATCATTACACTTTTACCCTTTTTTTGATTAGGGTTCATTTGCAACAAAAAAAAATGAAGACTAATCACAAACATTAGGTTCAATAGTCCCAGAAGGGGTTTTTATAATAATATTCTCTTATCTTTAGTCACAACAAAGTTTATCATTCTTAATGTACTTTAAAATATAACAAAATTTCTCTATTTGTAGGTTTAATATTTTTTTATGGTTCAATATTTTTTTTTTCTTTATTTACAATAATGCTTACTTAGCTTAACTTAACATAATGCGTATCATTCTGAACGTTTTTATTACAAAATTTTTATATGTAGGTTCGTATATATACATTTTTTTTTTATTTAACTACATTGTCGTTTATGTTACATGTGTGGTAAGGTTTTAATCTGTTTTTATGTACTAATTTACGGTTTCCTGCTATGTCTAAAGTGACATTACAGTGATCCATGTCCAATACTCTATATGGACCTTTATATGGCGGTTGATGTTTCTTTCTATTTTCATTTTTCAAAAGTACGAAATCTCCTATTTTAGGATTCAAAGAATGTATATTTGTTTGGTTCATTGTTCTTTTGATTTTAACTTTTTCAATCAAACTTCGTGCTCTATTAATCGACATCCTCAATCTTGCCTTTAACTCGTTGGCATAATCATCTAAATCGTAAATTACATCTTGATTATCAACTATGTCATTTGGTAAATATGGAAGTTTACCGAAAATCAATTCAAATGGAGTGTAGTTTGTATCTACATTTGGGGTTGTATTATACGCAAATGTGTAATATGGAACCCATTTGTCCCATAGTTGGTCATCAGCAAACGAATACATATATTCGTTTAGTACCCGATGATTCCTTTCTACTACTCCTAAAGTTTGGTGGTGATATGGTGTTGAAAATATTTGTTTTATTTTTAGCAAATCACAGATGTTGCTCATAAGCTTCTTTGTAAATTCAGTACCTAAATCAGACTTGAGTACTTTGAAATGTCCATACTTTAATATAAATTCATTAACTATTCCTACAGCTATGGTTTGTGCTTCTTTATTCTCTATTGGGAACGCTACTACAAATTTAGTCAGTTCACATTGTAAGGTTAATATGTATCTATAGTTATTAGATATTCTTAGTGGACCTACGGTATCTATTTGTATTGTTTCAAAACTCGTTGTTGGTGTGTCGGTTTTCATCATTTCTTCTTTTGTGTGTCTCACCTGTTTGTTTATTTGACAAGGTGTGCAATTCTTTATGTGGGATTTAACCATACTGTTCATGTTCTTCCAGCAATATCTTTGTTTTAGCTTTAACAAAGTTTTGCGAATCCCTAAATGTCCTCCGTGCGGTGAATTGTGATATTCTTCTATTAATTTCACCTGTTCATCTTTATTCGTTATCTTAGCGGGCGGCTTGTATATCATTATTCTTAGCTTCATATGCGCATTATCTTTACCTTTTCGTTGCAACAGGTTAAATACTTTCTTAAATTCTTCCTTGTCTATAGACTTCAATATAACATCATCACATGATAACGAGAGTTCTTGGATTTTGTTACGTCTAGCAAAATCTAATAGTTTCTCCATAATCAAAACGTATTCTGAATGTGGATTATCACTATTATTCTCATTACTTTTGTGTCTGCGGGTACCCCTATTTATTGTTAGCTTTGCATTAACGGAAACTGGTTTCACGTTAGATATATCGCTACAATATACTTTTACAATATCTTTCGTACGTACGATATCAATACTTTTATTTTCATCATTGCGCAGGATAAATTTTAACTTCATAACACCGGTGATATCCGACAAGCTAGTGCAATCCCAACAATAGAATTGATCAGGTTCTACTTTTACATGGTTGCTTTCGCTGCGGGTTTCTTGCTTTTTATCCTCTGTTTTGTTCGCCATGCCCCTTGTAATTGCTAATAGTTTACGATTTGCTGTTTCATCTATAACTGGAGGTATTAATGCTTTTAAAGAGTCAGAATCCAACTCAATTCTTGACAAGGCATCAGCATTCGTGTTCATGCTGCCTTTTTTGTACACAATCGTGAAATCATAATCCGATAAGTCAACTCTAATTCTAGTGAGTTTTGATGAAGGATTTGCATGGGTGAATAAAGATACTAGTGGTCTATGGTCTGTGACAACTACGAACTTTCTTCCGTAGAGATAGGGTCTGAAAAAGTTTATGCCCCAATGTATGGCTAAAAGTTCTTTTTCTATGACTGGTTTGTTGATGTCGTGCTTTGCTAGCGACTTGCTTGCATACGAAATTGGTAAATCCTGTCCAATTTCACCTTGCGATAATACAGCGCCTAATGCGTAATTAGATGCATCAGTTGTTAAAATGAATGGTTTTTCGAAATTTGGATACTGCAAAATTGGTGGCTCAATTAATTTATTCTTAAGTGTTTCATACGCTTTTTGACATTCGTCGGTCCATTCAAAAGTAACGTTCTTTTTCAATAGCGAGTTCAAACTTTTGGCAATTCCGGCAAAATTCGGAATAAAACGCCTGTAGTAGTTGCAAAACGCAACAAATCTGCGTACTTCATCTGCACATTTCGGAACCGGATAGTTTCTGATCGTCTCAAACTTAGATGGGTCTGTTTTAACACCTTCACTGGTTATCAAATGCCCTAAATACACTACTTCCGATTTCAAAAAGTGACACTTCCCAGGGTTCAACTTCAAGTTGTACTGTCGCATTCGCTGTAACACTTTGCGAAGATTATCATTGTGGTGTTTGACACTGCATCCAAAAACTATGATGTCATCTACATATAGGAATGCCTCATGACTTAAACCACTCAAAGCTATCGTCAACATCCGTTGGAAACTGTTGGACGAAATCTTTAATCCAAATGGTAGTCTCTTGAATTGATAGTGACCATCACTGGTCGAAAACGCGGTGACGGGTCTAGATTCTTTCTCAAGTTCGATTTGGTGGAATGAACTAGTCATGTCCAAAGTTGAGAAATACTTCGCTCTACCGAGCCTATCTAGAACGTCTTCCAATCTAGTCAAAGGAAACTTATCATTGATGATTTTGTCGTTCAATCTACGAAAATCCACTACAAGTCTCCACTTAGCTTTACCATCTGAAGTCTTCTTCGGTACAACCAAAAGTGGTGAATTGTATGGGCTTACTGACGGTTCGACAATATCATTGTCTTCTAAGTCTCTAACTTGTTGTAATATTTCTTCGTTTTGAGCTTGAGGTAGCCTATAATTCTTAATGTAGACCGGACTATCGTCTGCCATCTGCAGCTTTTGTCTGTAGAAATTGTTTGTTGTTAACTTCTCTTCCTCCAAGTGAAAAACATCTTGATATTCTTCGATTATCTCAAGCAAGCTGTCCATAGATCTTCTGTCCAAATTATCTTTATCTATAACTCCCAGCAGTTTCTCGAAACGTTTCTGATCACCTCTCTGTTGTTTTCCTGCATATACCTTGTAGTTTTTCAGTGGTTCAACCTCTATGTTGAAGTTGTTTATGACTACATCTCTATCAGTTGTGTTCAGAACCTTTACGTGTCTAACGCCTTTGGCTGGTATAATAGTATTTCCGATGAAAACACCCTTCTCAATTTCTGCGTTCAGCACAATGCTATCCTCATCAATGCTTACATTTATCGGAACTATTGCTTCAGTTCTCGCGGATATATTAATTCCCGAATGGTTCTGACGTTTAGTATCCATGGGTAATACAATTTCTTCATCTGACACACTAAAAGAAATGGTGAATGTTTCATAATCAATTTTACTCATGAAACTAACTAATAAATCTCTACCGATAATACCGTCTGTACTAATCGGAAAATTGTCGTCTACAATGTGAAATAGTTCTGTTATCCCTTTGTTCCCAATTAATAAGTTTAATTTCGAAGTACCTAAAGACGTAGTTACTTCCTTAGTAATACCAGTTAACTTAATTTTATCCTTGCTATTCACTCTATGTTCTAACGCCTTAAATATACCTACTTTACAAATTGATACGTCTGCACCCGTATCTATTAAGAACGATAGTTGTCTATTCGCTCCATCATTATAAATTCTTACGTAATTCGTGCAGCCATCAGTTATTCTGTAAATTTTACATTCTTTACTCATGTTATTTATTCCGGGAGGTTCCTCATTTCCTCTCCGGAACCTAGGACGTTTCCCTGGTCCGAAATTACGTGTATACTTCTATTATTGTTATTGCGGTGATTACTATGGTTGTTGGCATATCTGTTATTCCTACGATGATTATCTCTGTTATCATTATTATCCCTATAATGATTTGATCTGTTATCTGTTTTTCTATTAAAATTTCTATGGTTATCGTATCTTTTATTCCTAAAATCTCTTCGACTGTCTCTATCCCTATAACCATTGCTATTTCTATCATTGCCATTGTTTCTGTATCTTTGATCACGGTTATTTCTATTATTTGCAAAATTGCCGATATGCATTACGCTACTCGTAGCTTGAGATTCTAATGTCTCAATCTCTTGCGCTAATGATACTGCCTCAGCAAAAGTTTTGGGCCTAGCTGAAAATATTGTGCCTTTCAGCTGGTCATTAAGTCCACTTTTAAAGATAGTGAGTGCATAAGTATCGTTCATTTGCGCGATAACTTTCTTTTCTGGTTCTGTAGCCTGATTACCTAGCCCTTGTACCTGTAATTGATTGAGCTCATCAACCAAAGATAAAATCTTATCTTTATATGTAGTAACAGATGATCTGTTCTGACACATGTTACTGAGTATAGAATGAATCTGTGGTACTGTTTTATTGTTTCTAAACCTGCTAGATAATTCATCTTTTAAAGATTCAAAAGTGCTGATTGAGGTGTTAATCAAAGATAATCTCACATTCGCGGTAAGCTTAACTTTAGTGACGAAATCTATGAGTTGAGTTTTTCCTGAAGCGGTTAACGTGGAATTTAGTAATTCTACTATTTTCAAAAAGGATTCTAATTCCTTATACTTTCCCTCGAAAGTAGGAATTATTTTTATGGCAGTCTCTAGACTAAACTCAGACATCTTGGCTTTGTCTTCTAGTACTTGTAAACTAGTCTCTAACTCTTCGGTGATGTCGCACTCTTGTTGGACGTCTTCCGCAGAATATCCTTGTTTACCAAGCTGTAGCCAGATTTCTCCCTCCAATATCGCTGATACCGCTTTGAACTTTAGTTTTATATCTAAAACCTCAGAGCTTTCGTCATTAAAATTGCTGATTGTTTTCCTAAATTTTTCTTTACGCGCCTGTAAATCGTTCAATTTTTCTTTTAAAGTTTCAAACCTATATAAATTCTTCGAACTTTTTCTTAAATTTCTCAAAACCTGTTCGTTTTCCAAGATTAAACCTTCTAAAGTGTCCATACATAATTATTGTAAGACTGGAATTTTATAAGAAAGAACCGTACATTCATAAATAAAAGTTTTTAAAATTCATGTATCAAGACATATATATTGTTTTAATTATTGCTATACATCTATACTCCTATTTAACCTCTTAGCTACATACTCCTTATTCTTTTTATTGTAAACATAGAATATTCCTAATACTATACAGAAAATTGCTGCTGTTGTTAAAGATTGTTGATACTCCTGTATCACCGTTACCTCCTCCGTCGAGCAATTATTTCCCATCTTCTTTAAGTTCCCGTAGTCTCTTCCGGAAGTACTCTTTCTGCTGCCCAAAAGAAATTCGTACTAATCTGTGTAGTTCCGCTCGTTCACGCTTTAACTTCGTTTTCCTGCCTCCACGTGGCCGTCTTGGTTTGGGGATGGTGTCCAAGATATCTTTTTCAGCTTTCCTTTTGTTGAATTCTTCAATTCTCCTAGGTCTGGGTCCAGGTGTAATTATTGCTGTGGGCTTGTAGTAGGATGGTGTAGTTGACACTGGCTCAGGGACGTATTCTTCCCGTTCTAACTGTCCTTCTTCTTCTATGCAGCTGCCTGAATCTTCATAGTAGATTCCAGAGTTCCGTTCATCAGGATCGCCATGAAATAAGCAAGGATCGTCATGAAATATGCTGAGGTAGTCAGGAAATATGTTCGTTGTTGGGCCTTGGGATACTTCTCCGTTTGTTTGAGTTGACGTAGGGTCCTTACAGTGGTGGAGTAAAAGTTAGTCTAACTCAACTGTGGAGAATGGATTGTACTGCTATTCTACCTATCAAAGCGGCGAGGCCGCAGTTATTGATGGCACCATGTCAAAGCTAGTCTTAGACATTTGCCGTGCTTGAATTATGCTATGCAAGAATAACCTCGCAAGAGCAGAGACTCAATAGAATAAAACAGTGTATTGCACGCTTACTCAAATGAATCTCTTTTCACAATATTCTTACCACTCCTTATATACGATTTTTACAAAACATTACAAACATAACTTAACCTATTTTATGATCTAAACTCAGCATGCCCTGAAATAAATCAATAACACATAAATTTCCCATGACACAATAATCTATATGAATCACATGTGTTCAACTTTCACACGCTACACTTGACCAACATTTCTAGCGCCACTCTATCAACACGTACAAGATTTATTGCCATGTGCGCTTATTCACACTGTAACCAAAACATAACAATGTGCGCTTATTCACACTGCAACCAAAACATATCATATTTGTATCGCGTGCCATAGTGACACATAATTTATTATCGATCGCAATATGACTCTGTACTACATTTGAATATACCATATGGCATGGATATTCACGGTCGCTACTCGGAAACCTGATATGGTCAGTTGTATAACATTGTGTGGTCTGCTATTACGTAGACAATGTTAATGAATTGCATGGTGTTCTATTTTGACTTGTTTGTTTTGTTTTGATTTATTTCATGCATGTGATGTTATATCATTACAAGATGTTTATTTATTTATAAGTGATCAGTAAAGAAAGTAGCGTTTGTTTATTTATCCCATATTTGCTAGTAGCAACAAACTTGTCTGGACTTTTAATTTTTATGATGATAAAAATTGTAATTATTATCTGAATGAATGAATGAATTTATTTTTATTTATGCGTGGAGTTTCTAACAAGGTAATACAGTGGTTATTAACAGTTATGAGTTCAGACTTTATCTAAGTCTATGCAGCATTAATGTAATCATGTGTACATGGTACATATTGACATTGATTTTTGGTCTTATGAACTAGGAAAAATTTGCACAATTAAAAACCTAATGAGCTATTTTAGGTATTAACGTAAAAGAAACCTTAGACTAGCTTATACTAACTTATCCTAACTTAGCGTCTACATTTCAGTAATTAAAAATAATACTATCAATCATCAAAAGTTCGCGAGCAGAATTTCCGTTCAACAGCGTTTAGGAGAGCATTAACTGGGATCACCCCACTTGAAGTATGAATTGCAGCAGTTGAAGTATGCCAAGGTTTATTCAGTAGGATCTTCAACCATTTATTCTGTATTGTTTGTAACTTTCGCTTGTGTGTATTTGCACAACTATTCCAAAGAGGTGCACCATAGAGAATCACAGGCTGGATAACTGACTTGAACAAGATTAATTTATTTTTCACGGATAAAGAAGAGTTTCTATTTATCAGAGGGTAAAGGATGCGGATAAGTTTCGAACATTTTTCAACCACGTAGTCTATGTGTGCATAAAAGGTTAATTTGGAGTCCAATTGTATTCCTAGATATTTTACGGTTTTGGTCCACTTTATTTCGCTACCCATAAAGTTGAAAGTACGTGGTGGGAAATAACGACCAGCTCTTTGTTTGGTGAAGAAAATGACTTGAGTTTTGGAGGGATTCACTTTAATTCTCCATTTACTATAGTACGAAAGAATATGGTTGAGTTGAATTGATAGGTTACTGACTACCGTACTTTGTTCTACCGCAGATGTGTATATCGCAGTATCGTCAGCAAAGGCTGCAAGAGAGCAGTTGTGCATGGCTGGGATGTCAGAGACGTAGATGTTATATAGGAGGGGGCTGAGACAAGATCCTTGTGGAACACCCGCCCCAATAGATTTTTTGTCCGATAGGACATCTTTTACTCTGACTCTAAATACCCGGTCACTAATGAAGGATTGAATTATGTGGACTAGATAAGAAGATATTTTCAGTTTCAGTAGCTTGTATATGAGCCCATTATGCCATACACTGTCGAAAGCTTTTTCAATATCTAGGAGAATCATTCCTGTAGACTCTTGACGATTAAAGGCATTTGTGATGTCAGATTTTACTCGGAGTAACTGGTGAACAGTTGAACGATTTTTTCGAAAGCCATATTGAAACTCTGGGATGATTTTGGCTCTATCTGTTTCTTGACTTAAGCGAAGAAGGATTATTTTCTCAAATAATTTCCCAATAATAGATAGTAAGCTTATTGGGCGAAAACTTTGAGGTAAAGTTGGATCTTTACCTGGCTTAAGTATTGGGCACACAATAGCTTCCTTCCAGGCTTTGGGAAAATACCCAATCTTTAGACAGGTGTTGAAGATTTCGCACAACATTGAGATACCAGATTGTGGAAGGTTTTTTATCATAAGCGGATAGATTTTATCAGCTCCGGGTGACTTTTTGGCTTTTATTTTCTTAAGTAGAGATTTAATTTCTGCTGGTTTGCATTTCAGATCTTCCGTGACGATGAAAGATGGAGTCATTGAACTGATGGTGTCTTGGATTGTTTCCTCAAGATCTCGATAGCTTGAAAGTATAGAGTTTGACTGGGTGTTGAAGAAATTTTCGGCAAGACAGTTTGCTTTGTCGTCGTTAGTGAACTTGTAGCCTTGGGAAGATTTCAGCGGAGGTAAAGGGTTTCGACAGTTTTTTAAAAGTTTATTTAGATGCCACATCTTTTTGCACCCTGGTTGAAGTTGGGAAAGCATTAGATTCCAGTCTTTGTTTCTTTCGTCATTGATAGCTGTTCGAATTTTTTTGTTTAAGCGATTAACTTGTTTCTTGACATCGGGGTCTCTTGATCTTTGCCAGTGACGTCTTAGTATGTTTCGGTCGTTCATTAGGTGTTTTATATTTGGGCTTAGATACTGGTGTTTGCGGGAAGATTGAACTTTCGGTGTAAATGTTTGAAAGGAGTTGTGCATTAATAAGTTGATGACTACAAGCAGTTCATCAATTGAGCTAGCATGCAGAGGATTAGGAACTTTAAGAGCCAAATCATGAAAGAATTTCTTAAGACATTTGCGGTATCTTATCCAATTAGTTTTGGAGGTTAGATATTTGCATTTTTCTTCTCTGATAATGGGTGTACACGGCGCTATCGAGAAGAATACGGGAAGATGGGTTGAAGATAGATCATGTACCGTTACGGGCTGTGCGAAATTCACAACGCCGTCACTAAGAATGAGGTCCAGAGTTGAACATCTTCCGTTCGATGGATAATACGTTGCTTCTGTAGGCGGGTAAACTGCGAAACGAGTTCTATCTATCTCATCAGCTAGTATTCTCCCTGCCTTGTTAGCAGAAAAGCAATTCCAATTTCTGTGGCGCGCGTTAAAGTCTCCACAAAGTAAGACTCGCGAGTATGTTCTAAAAAGATATTTTATGTCTTTGCGAAAAGCATCAAGTTTGTGAGCATCTAGCTTAGTTCCTGGGAAGTACACGACAACAATTTGTGTTTTGATGCAGGTAAGCTCAATTGCAATGGTTTCTATTACTAGTGTTTTTGGTAAAGGTAATAATGTGTGTTTAATGCTACTATTTATGGCTATTGCTACTCCACCACCGTTTTGCTCTCTCCTATCGTGACGATATACAACAAAATTAGGAAAATAAAGCTTGTCTTTAGGTTTGAGCCACGTTTCCGTTATTAATAGAACGTCTATCTTATTTTTAACTAGAAAGTCTAGTGTTTCTCTAATCTTATTTCTAATGCTTTGGGCATTCCAAAGCACACACCTGACATTCGGTTGCTGTTGCTGGCTGATGCTCATTTCGAGACGATCTCACTGTACAAAAACCGGCACGATACCTCGAAAACTGCTTGCAGTTGTTGTTGTTTTGAAGTACACCCAGCAAGTCTGGATATCAGGTGAGTTGAGAGCTCAATCAGCTGGTCGCAAGTAAATAAGTCATTGCTCGTGGACATTGGGTTTTGACCATTGGATTGCATGGCATTCAGTTGTCGGACAGCATAAGCATAAGATCTTGTCAAGCTGGGTTGACCGTTTGTGTCTGAATGTTGCACTGGTGTGCCTGGTTGCGCGTTACGTACAGAGCTTTTTGAGTGGCCGCGTAAAGTCGGGAAGTTATTTTCCGTAAGAACAAAATTTTCGGCTGGTAATTTCTTCACGTGTGTCGGTTTTTTGTTTCCATTTTTAGTCAATAGCTTGTACTCTAGAAGTTTCGGACACTCAGTATATGAGGATAAGTGATTCCCACGACAATTGGCACAGCATATTTTATCAGGCTCAGATTTTTTCAACGGGCATGAGCTATGTGCGTGGTTTTCGCTCCATATCAGGCAGCGCACAGCTAAATTGCATGACGATGAGCCGTGGCCGTATCTTTGACATCTTCGACACTGTGTAGGGCCCGACCGGTTGTTTTTGTAGTAGCGCCAGTTGACCATCACCCTCATAATAGATTTATGTTTTCGTAAATCAGACGTTTTGATACCTGATTTGCGATTGAAGTAAAGCAGATATACAGCATGATCTGCGTGGCACCGTTTTTCAGGGTCCATTTGAATAAGTTTAACGTCGACGACGGGAATATCTTTTTCAATCAAATATTTTTTGAGTGTATTAGTGTCCATAGGAAACAATCCCGATAGAATTACTTTGATAGGACGGTCGTCCACGAGTCTATGCGTGAAAAACCGAATATCCTTTTTCACAAAAAGTTCACATGCCTTTTCGAACTCTTCAGTCGACTTTAAAAATAATTTCTTACCGGTGGATGTTAGCTTCAGGCTATAGTCGTCGATTTTCAATGCATTCATTAGCACATCAATAGTTGCTCGATCTAGATCGGTAAATGTAATTGGAGGTATTCTCGACTTTCGCTCTGGTGAATAAACCGGTTGTGTTTCAATGCAGTCTTCGTCATCGAGGTGCTGTAGCGGTGACAAATAGTTACTGGACCGGGATGCTGCCATCGTTTTGAGAAATTTTTTGTTTTCCCGAATTAAATCTGAGGAGTCATCTGGTCTCCTCTTGGTTGGTTCTGCACTTAAGGAAATGTTTTAGCACTTTAAGAACTTTGCTTTATTAGATTTATCACGTTTTTGGCTATTGATCACGAGAGAAATTTTACTCGGTACACTATAGGCTGTACGACACTTCTATATGCTTCGACGTTCAACAGCGAACTTTTTTGTAATTATTATCTGTAACACCATAATATTATTTATAATATAAATATGTTCATCAGCGCTTTTCTATTTTCAAACAACTTAGTCTCCAAATTCACATATTCCTTAGAAGTAGCGTATACGTTGATATATGGATATATCCACGAGTCAGTAGATATATCTACTGACGTCTAGAAAGAGATGGGTAATTGCTAGACATTACTGGGTGATGTCTAAAAATTGATAGGGGCTTTCTAGACATAACTGGATAATGTCTCACACATTTATATCAAGGGCGGTATGAAGTAACGTCGGGACAATACTGATTGATGTCCAGAAGCGATTGATTACCGTCGCGACGCATTCTTATCTACCGGACATCAACCAGTGACATCTGGACGGTGACTAGTCGGTTTTTTTTTCTTCGTGTATTGTAACCTGAGAAACGCCGCGTCCGCGCACGAGTTTTTTCGAGATTTTACTTGTTTGTTACTAAAGTTCTTTTTATCTTTTCGCGAAAAATGCCGAAAGCTCGACCGCCATTATCTCGACCTCGGAAGAGAAAATTCCACCGGAATCGGTATTCTGGAGAAGGAAGTGCGGATCACGTCAGTTCATCCGCGAAAAAACTGCACGACATGGACTACAACGATATTGAACTGAACGAAAATTCCACCTACGTTATTTGCAATTTCCTGCTAGTGTTCAATGCGTTGAGTGAATTTTTAGTTTGCAAGTCGTGTTCTGGAGCAGTGAAATTCGGACGCATGGCTGGACCTGGGGTGGGGTTCAAACTCGTCGTAGATTGTTCCTGTGAAAAGCGCCAAATTTATTCGTCCCCAATGTCGAAAAACGTTTATGAAATAAACCGGCGCCTTTTGTTTGCTTTTCGCATTCTTGGATGCGGGCTAGAAAGCGTTAAGACGTTTTGCTCTCTCCTGGACATAAAAAACTCCTTCAGCAGGCACATGTACTACAACTTCTTGGACAATTTGTACGCCGCATCGAAGACTGTCTTTGAAATTATTCAATCAAAGGCCGTGAAGGAAGAAATTGCAGCCAACACCGCAGCTGGGAACGAGCCGACGCACTTGTCGGTTTCTGGTGATGGTTCCTGGAAGAAGCGAGGATTTTCGTCGTTGTTTGGCCTGGTTTCACTAATTGGAAAGTACACAGCGAAAATTGTAGACGTGATTGTGAAATCATCGTACTGCCAAGCGTGTCAAAACTGGTCACTGAAAAAAGATACTCCGGAGTATGTAGAATGGCAGGAAAATCACGTCAAAGATTGCACAGCGAATCACACCGGAAGCGCGGGTAAAATGGAGGTGGACGGCGTTTGCGAATTGTTCAGCAGATCAGAAAGTCTTCTGGGCGTTAGATATAAAAATTATATTGGCGATGGAGACACTAAAACGTTTAAGGCCATCATTGAAATGAACCCGTACGAAGACTGCCCGGTGACCAAGAAAGAGTGCGTGGGTCATGTTCAAAAGCGCATGGGAAATCGACTTCGCACGTTGAAAAAGAATACGAAAGGACTCGGCGGGAAAGGGGTAGGAAAATTGACAGATAAATTGGTCGCAGAATTGTCGGTCTATTACGGTTTGGCGATAAGACGCAACGCAGATTCCTCGTCTCATATGAAAGATGCCATCTGGGCTACTTACTTTCATAAGTGCTCAACTGACGAGAATCCAAAACATCATTTGTGTCCCGAAGGAGGTAATAGTTGGTGCAAGTGGCGAGTTGCTGAGGCAGAAGGGAACCTGGAGATCTTCAAACACAAACCCCCGCTCGCGGGAAATGTTGCCAAAGCCATCAAGCCAATATACAAGGCTCTCTCCGAAACGGATCTGCTGGAGCGCTGCGTTGGAGCGAACACTCAAAACTCCAACGAATCTTTTAACGCGACAGTGTGGAGAATGGCACCGAAGCACCTTCATTGTGGACATCAAGTCATCAACATCTGCACGTACATTGCTGCGTGCATTTTCAACGAGGGAAGATCTGCTTTGCTAAAAATCATGAGTGCAATGGACATAAGTATCGGAAACGAGGCCAGCCGATACGCCGAGGATGCCAACGCCAAGAGAATCCTGGAAGCAGAGCGTCGAATATCAACCGCTGCTCGAAACGCCCGCCTTGCACATCGTCTCCAGGAAGAAGCCAAACAGAAGCAGTTCGAAGTAGAGGAAGGGATCATGTACGGCCCAGGAATAAGCGACTAAGATCGTAATGTAAGTGTAATACAGCATAATCAACAGAAATGCCGTTAAGTGTTCGCGGAAATTGAAAAACTGAGATTTTTTTTTTTTGAATTTGCATTGAAAATTTTTTTTTTTGCTACACCGGAATAATTTTTGTTTTCTTTTTTTTTGAAAATAATGATTCATTCGTGTTTGTCAGCCGCGAAAGCAAATTTTAGACATTGTGGTTCAAATTTGATACATATAATTTTTTTATACCCCCATTCTTAGATCCACCATTTTGAATTTTCAAAATTTGACTTCAAATTCGTAATCAGCGACCTTGAAAACCATAAAGATGAAATACTGGTCGTGAAAACTCATCAAAAAAAAAAGTTATTCCACCGCAAAGATTAAAAAAACTTTAAACGCATTTTTCTCGAAACCATGTTTTCCAATCTAGTTTCAATTCACGGAATGGTTCTATCAATCCGATTTACTAAAACTAAAAAGCATTTGAAAGTATATCATTTTTTATATGTTCTGAACTAGCCATTCCTATCAACTATAATTATTTATATTTTTTTAAAGTTGTTGAAGTGAAAAAAAGTAGGGAAAAATTGGACTTTATGATTCAAATGATCATTACGGAATTAATTTTTCGTAAAAATTGCTGACCCTTATTCAAAACGTAAAAAATGTGATTATCTTCAAGTACTTATAACGATTTTTGATTTCAGTCCACTACAAGAGGCTGCAGGATTGAAACTGTGGGGCCATGTTTCGCGCGCAGAGGCCGATCGAAATCGCCATTTTGTAGCCGCCATTTTGAATTTATACAATTAATTTACATTTTCATAATCTGCAATAATAAACCAATCCAATTGCTAAATTAGAAGTTCTTACGCCTTTTCATTCTCCTACAAAAAAAAAATACAAATTTTGTCTTTTTTGGCTCAAATTCAGGGGAGCGTCCCCTTAAACACTCGAAATTACTTTCTGAACCCGACGAAAAACTTACTTTCACCACAAAAGTTAAAGGCGAAATAAGGACAACAAATCAGGATCCTGTATACTCGAAGTGCTACCCTTATCCGATGGCACTAAAGAGTGAAGTTAAAAAACAAATAAATCAGCTACTAGAATATGGAATTATTAGACCATCCAGGCCACCCTATAACTCACCATTGTGGATAGTCCCTAAAAAACTAGATGCATCTGGGGAAAAAAAGTACCGATTGGTTATAGATTACCGCAAGGTCAATTCCGTAACGATTGCGGATAGGTACCCTATACCCGACATTAATAAAGTCCTTTCTAACTTAGGGAGAAACAAATGGTTTTCAACAGTAGATTTAAAGAGTGGATTCCATCAAATACCTTTAAAGGAAGCCGACATAGAAAAAACTGCATTCTCTGTAAGTTTGAGTTCACTCGCTTGCTGTTTGGACTCAAAAATGCCCCGTCTATTTTTCAAAGAGCCGTGGACGACATTCTCAGGGAACACATAGGCAAACGCTGCTATGTGTACATAGACAACATTATTATTTTCGGGAAGGATGAATCTGAACACCTAGTTAACCTCGAAATGATTTTAAAAACTTTGGAAGCTGCAAACATGAAGATACAGTTAGACAAGTGCGAGTTCTTCAAGAGCGAAATTGAGTTTCTAGGCTATGCCATTACAAGGGACGGCATCAAGGCCAACCCCCGCAAAGTACAGGCAATAGTTAATTTACCACCTCCTAAAGCCCTTAAGGATCTCCGTTCGTTCCTCGGTATGTCAGGGTACTATCGTTGCTTTGTGCCCGACTATGCGAAAATCACAAAGCCCCTGACATCCCTCTTGATAGGGGAAGGAGGACGTGTGTCGAAAAAAATTTCCGGTAACACCCCCATTAATATGAATTCAGAGGCAATGTCTGCCTTCAATAAATTAAAAAGTTCCCTCATTTCCAAGGAAGTCGTACTAGCTCATCCTGACTTTGAAAAGGAATTCGAGCTTACGACCGATGCCTCAGATTACGCTTTGGGTGCCGTTCTTTCACAAAATGACAGACCAATAATGTTTCTCTCTAGAACCTTGCACAAACCAGAAGAACACTACGCGACCAACGAGAAAGAGATGCTCGCCATTATTTGGGCTCTAGACTCGTTGCGTAACTATCTTTATGGCTCTCGTAAGGTACGGATATACACGGACCAACAGCCTCTTACATATGCATTAAGTAACAAGAACACGAACAGCAAGATGAAGAGGTGGAAGGCCATACTAGAGGAATACGATTATGAGCTTAAATATAAGCCCGGCAAAGCTAATATTGTCGCTGATTCTCTTTCTCGACCCCCTAAGATGACACAAATCAACTCCATGACACCTACTGAGCACAGTGATGATAGCTCATCACATAATCTAATCCCTACTGTCGAATCACCTATAAACGCGTTTCGAAACCAACTTTTTTTAGATATAGGCGATGAAGACAGCTACCAAATCCAGAACCCTTTTCCGAACTACACAAGGCACAAAGTTATCAAGCCGCACTATTGCGACGCAGACATTATTAACATTTTCAAGAGATATCTCAATCCCAATACTTTGAATGGCCTCTCAACTAATGAAGAAATTATGGGGAGAATAAAAACATCTACCCGAACCATTCCAAAGACTACCGTATCCGATTTACACGGCAAATTGTAGAAGACCTACCAAACGAGGCAGAGCAAGAAGAAAAACTTTTGCGCACCTGAACCGCTAGAAAACTAATTTTCGAAGAAATTGTTTTTGATTGACAAAAAAGTGTGGAAAGACGTAACACACTGTTTTGTAGAATCATATCAACCATTCCTTATCCAAAGCAACAAAACTCAACTATAACACAAATGATGAAAATGCTCAGTGCTGGTAACACTTTCCGAACGAAGCAGCAATAAGTTGACCATAACAAGCTCATACTTAAATCAACTTATCCTTTGAATTTCGTTCTCTTCGCAGGATTTCATCGAAAGTTTCAGTGTTTAAACGTTGTTTGAGGCTGCCATCTGAAAAATGTTCAAAAAAAAACAAATGTTCAAACGGAAAATTTAAAAATTGATTATTTATTTTTATTGCAAATGCTTTGCATATGAGAACGTAATTTGAAGCATCTGTTGGTGCAATATTAACGGAAATGGCACATTGCTGGTTAGCCTGTGTCAGCAGCAAAGTAAAATACATACCAAATCTGCTTCACGTTGAGTTCAACCCAACCAGTGAATTTCGTTTCGATTGAATCACTGCGCTGGAAGTTATACGGGTGAACAGAATTTTAGGGTTACCACCCTCAAAACTTTTCAAATTTTTAAAACGTTAATATTTGTTGTTAACTTTCATTGCAGGATCATTCTTAATTGGAAATCTAATGACATAATCGCTCAGTAAAGAAATTCCACAAAATTACAAAAATGGTCATAGCTGGCAGCCCTTTCATGATTTTTGTACGAAATTCCTACGACATTTACTTCATATTAATGTCCATTTACTGCATGAACTTCGTTTTGATTTCTACACTGGACCGGAAGTTATAGGGAAAAAAGCTTTATTTTGCTGAGCAAATTTGCAAGATTTATGAGACAAAAATCACCACAGCTGCCAGCCCTATACTAATTTTTCAAGCAAATTTTCACCAAATGTTACAGAAAGTAACATCCAAATATCCATCCATGTTTAAATTTTGTTAAAATCTGATGGCTGAATCGGAAGTTATAGGCAAAAAGATGTTTTTTTTCTCAGTAGTTTTTCAAGATGGTACCCCTGCCACAGGGTTGCCCGCATTTCAAAATCACTTCTATCAGACCAGGTCCTAGCTAATACCAACATATCCTGTAAATTTCATTACGATCGAGTTATCCGGTCGTCAGTTCTCGTGAACAGAACTTTCGAGTGCTGAAAATAGAGGTAATTTGGTGATGGGTTGCCGTTCTTATGCAAATCGAAATTTTGAAAATTTTGTCTTGAGATGAAGGACAAAGGATAGAATTTATAAAAAATTTGAAATTTTTGTCAAAAATCAAAAATTTTTCAGGAAGGTCAATGATTTGAAGGATTTTTTTTCAGCAGCCTGCCACAGCTACAGGGTTACTCGCTTTATGCTGAAAATCTATGTGTGCCAGATTTTAGTCAACATCAATACGTTCTGTAATTTTCACGATGATCCATTGTTTTCTTACAAGTAATGACAAATCAAAATTTGAAAAAAAAAACTTGCCTATTTTTAGGCACCCTGCACCCACACACGGCTCAAAATTTCCAATTCTTTATCATGGACAAGCTTAAACATAATTAGTTTTCATTCCCAATACTTTTCTCTGACAAAAATTTGCACTGCTTGGAAATATAGGAGTTCCTCAAAATTCACTAAAACGCTCGCCACCTCCAAAACGTTTAGGATATCTGGATTTGCGAAAGTCATGGACCTACCTTCTATATACATCTACGTTCTCCGAAAATCTCAGCTCAATCGGATTGGCCACTCCAGAGATTAGCTCCCTTAATCATTTTGTTGAAATATATATATATATATATATATATATATATATATATATATATATATATATATATATATATATATATATATATATATATATATATATACATATATATATATATATATATATATATATATATATATATATATATATATATATATATATATATATATATATATATATATATATATATATATATATATATATATATATAAAGAAATATGAGTTTTCGTCGAAGCGAGTTTAATACTATTGTTCTTCGAACATTAGTAAAAATCGTTCATACTCACCGTAGAGCCCACCGGAACGCCGAAGAAAACAGGCAACAGCTCTTACAAAATTTATACTTCCCTAAAATGGCAGCCAAAGTTAGAAATCTCGTTAAACGATGTTCAATATGCAGGGAAAACAAATACGATAGGCACCTTAACAAGCCTTTCATAAACCCCACTCCAATTCCATCCTTCCCTGGTCACACAGTCCATATTGACTTTTTTAGTACGGAAAAGCATCTTGTCCTGACGGGAATAGACAAATTTAGCACATTTGCCCAAGCCAAAATTATTCCGTCTAAATCGACAGAAGATATCAGACAACCCTTAACGGATATGCTATTCTTCTTATGTATTCCGGAATCAGTTATCATAGATAACGAGGGTGCACTTCGATCAGCCTCTATAACATCATTGTTAGAGGATGATCTTCAAATCAAAACATACAAAACACCACCTTATAAGAGCGAAGTGAACGGAAAGGTAGAACGCTGGCCCAGCACGCTCACAGAAATTATGAGGTGCCTCACAAGGGAAAATCCTACAAGGACCTTCGAGAATTTACTGCAACGCTCTGTACACGAATACAACTTTGCCATACACTCCATCACTGGGAAAAAACCAGTTGAAGTTTACTTTGGAAGGACACCGGAAATTGATCTCAACGAATTCGAAAGACTACGCTTATCTAACATTGACAGACTCAAACAGAAAGAACAAACCGACATGAGAAATCACAACAAGAACAGACAACCTTTAAGATAGTGCGAAATAGGAGAAACCATTTATGTTAAACAAAACAAAAGAAAGGGCTCAAAATTAGCGGCCAGATATAAACCTGAAGTAGTGAAGGAAAACAATAACTCAACAGTCGTAACTGAATCTGGAAAAACTATCTATAAGAGTAACATACGAAATTAACTTCTCGTTTCAGATTAATTTTCCATGTCACTATGGGGAAAGTGGATATCCTCGATTATACTAACTCTCAAATCATCGCAATAAAAATGGGCGAAGCAAAAATTAGGACTGAAAATTTCAAAATTATTCACGATGTTGACATTGGACAGTACAGGAAGACACTATCAGACATATCGACAGCACTCGAACACGACGTCTCCACCAACAACCCGCTGTACCCCTATCTGTCCCACGAAGCTCTTCAAGCGGAACAATTCCTATGGCATTTGCAGCCTAGAATTACAAAGAGGTCACTAGATTTTATAGGTTCTGCGTGGAAGTGGATAGCCGGTCATCCCGATCACGAGGATTTCAAAATCATCCAAGAAAAGATAAATAATGTTCTTAACAACAACAATAATCAGGTCGTTATTAATAAATCTTTCAATGATAGATTAAATAACCTAACTCAAATCTTCAACCAAATTGTAAAATTTGTAAAGAATGACGAAAAATACAAACACGAATTTGTAAGCAGCTTGCAGTACAAACTAAAACTCATTAAGGAAGAATTAGTTAATATTAAATATGCCTTAGACTTTGCGAAAACGGGCGTAGTATATACAATCATTCTATCCAAAAAGGAAATTGAACAAGCTACTAAAGTATTAGAAAAAGAAAACTTCCCATATCATTCGGCCGAAGAAGCCTTACAACTATCAGACGTAAAAATTGTGACAAAAGAAAATACACTTTTATATATTGTGAGAATTCCAATAACACAAGAGGAAACATTCCAAAAACTTTTGATTAGGCCCGTTAAAAAGAAAAAAACTCTAGCGCACCTGAACCGCTAGAAACACTAATGTTCGAAGAACAGTAGAAGAATCGTGCAGGTTTTGAGTGCATATTCCACTACATGTGCTGCTTATTACGGCCAAACTGTTTCAAATGCCACGTTTTACTTTCGTCTTAAGAATGCATTATAACTCATATGGTGGAAGGTTTCAGATATTACCACTGGCATGAATTTCAACGTTTATGAGAGCAAAACACGGGTTAATTATATTCGTTATCAGTTGCTTATTTCACAAAATTTTGAAAGCAGCATCTCATATAACATCAATGAAGAAAATGCTCAGTGCCTGCAGCACTGTAACTGAAGTTGGTGTTTGGGGCTGCGATCCGAAAAATTTGTAGAACTTTGCGAATTGTAAAATCGGTTATTTATTTTCATTGTAAATGTTTCCGGTATGTATACTAACTGTAAGCATTTATTGATACAAAAGTAGCACAACCGACTCGTGCTGGCAACCTTTCGCCAGTATCAAAGCAAAGAATATATCAAATCTGCTTCACGTTGTTTAATTACATTCGAAGTTAAAGGAGTATAAAGAAACTTAGAGTTACCTGCAGCGAGTTTTTTCAAATAATCGAAAGCTTAATATTTGCTGTTTATTGTCACTACAATATCATTACCATTTGAAAATTCTACGATAAAACCGCTTAATAAAGATATTGCAATTAAACACAAAACCAACAATAGCTGGCAACCCTATCGTGGCTTTTCAACCAAATTTGGCCTGAATAATGTTTATGACAGGTTTCATTAATTGTATGAAATTCGTATTGATTTCATGACTGCACTGGAAGTTATAGGGCAAAAAGTTTTATTTTCCTGAGCGAATTTTCAAAACCAAAGACACAAAAATTACCATAACTGGCAGCACCAATCAAATTTCAACCAAATTTCCACCAAACAGAGATTTGAGTGAGGTTTAGCTACTGTGTCAATTTCATGAAAATCTGGTAACTTATTCACATTTCATAGGGCAAAAAGCAGTTTTTTTTCTTTGTAATTTTTCAAGATGGCACCACTGGCACAGACTTGCCCACAATTCAAAATCGCTTCTATCAAATTTGGTCTTACTTAAGTCCAATGCATTCTGTAAATTTTAGCTGTATCTGATTATTGGTTCGTGAGTTTCCGTGAACAGAAGTTTTTGATGCTAAAAATATAGGTTGCCTGGGAGAGGGTTACTGTTCTTGTCCGACATGAAATTTCCAAAGTTTTATTTTGAACGTGTAGATAAAACACAAGATTTATATACAGATTGGTTTTATTGTAAGAAACGGACATTTTTTTGAATATTCGATGGTTTGAATGTTTTCACTTCCAATTTTTTTTTTTCAAAATGAAGACACCAAAATTATCATAGCTGGCAGCTCCAACCGAATTTTTCGACCAAATTTCTACCAAACGTGGTTTAAAGTAAGGTCCAGCAATTGTGTGAGTTTCGTCAAAATCGAACGATTCAATCAGAATTTATAGGGCTAAAAACAGTTATCTTTTTTAGTGGTTTTTCAAGATGGCACCACTGGCACAGAATCACCCGCATTTCAAAATCACTTCTATCAGACCTGGTCCTATTTAAGGCCAATACATTCTGTGAATTTCAAATAATTCTGCTCATCGGATCGTGAGTTTCCGTGAACAGAAATTTTTGATGCTAAAAATATAGGTAAATTGGGCAAGGGTTACCAGGCGTGCCCGTTATACCATATCTTTTTTTTTTTGGTTATGTAAATAAAGCACAAGGTTTACATATGAGTGGCTTTTTTTTGAAGAAACGGCATTTTTTCAAAAGAGACGATGATTTGGAGGTTTTCACTTTCAGTGCCTGCCCTAGCTACAGAGTTGCCAGCACGCTCATTTAAAGCTACACAAATCTACAACTAACTAATATCAATATGTCCTAAAAATTTCGTAATGATTGAATAGCTCTGTCAAAAGTTATCGAAATTCAAAAATTTTCAAATTTTCCCGTCCTCTTTTTAGGCACCCAGCGCACACCTAGGGTTAAAAAATTCCAAAGCATTATCCGATTCATATTTAAAACACGTTAGAAATTTATTTCGTTAACTTTATTTTTGCGAAAATTATTTGTGCACGAAATAATAGGTATATTAAAAATATCACTTAAATGGCCGCCGGCGCCAAAAGGTTAACAATAACTGACATTTAAAGAGACCTGGACCTATTCTGCATATACACCAATGTATCCTGAAAGTTTCAGCTTAATCGGATGGCGCGTTCCCGAGATTATCTCACTGAAATTTTTTGATGATATATATATATATATATATATATATATATATATATATATATATATATATATATATATATATATATATATATATATATATATATATATATATGGATATATGAATTTTTGGCCGAATCGATTTTAATACTAATGTTCTTCGAACATTAGTAAAAAACAATGTCAACAGTAAATAAGGCAGAATTAGTTCATAAGGCAAAACTTGCGAACAGTCTTATGGGTATGAAGACATGGCACAAGCCATGATATCAGCGACAGAGACCAGAGAAGTTGGAAAGCAGTGATTTCCTAAGGGCCACTACATGATTTTTTTTTCTCCATTATTTGAGTGATGGTCACGTACGTGAAAACGAGCGCGGGTGGCAAATAAGCCCATTATCCATTGCCAGATTGTAAATTACCTCCATTATTGTAATAGAAACTATTATTTCCAAGCAAGAATAAAATGTCATCGTCTATGGAACTTGTCCTTAAAACTAATTTTTGTACTAATGTTCGAAGAATAACATTAGTTTTAAAATCACTTTGGCCAAAAATTCATATTTCTACATATATATATATATATATATATATATATATATATATATATATATATATATATAAATATATATATATATATATATATATATATATATTTTCTTCGAAAATTAGTTTTCTAGCGGTTCAGGTGCGCTAGAGTTTTTCTTCTTGCTCTTCTTGCTATATATATATATATATATATATATATATATATATATATATATATATATATATATATATATATATATATATATATATATATATATAATTATATATATATATATATATATATATATATATATATATATATATATATATATATATATATATATATATCATCAAAAAATTTCAGTGAGATAATCTCGGGAACGCGCCATCCGATTGAGCTGAAACTTTCAGGATACATTAGTGTATATGCAGAATAGGTCCAAGTCTCTTTAAATGTCAGTTATTGTTAACCTTTTGGCACCGGCGGCCATTTAAGTGATATTTTTAATATTCCTATTATTTCGTGCACAAATAATTTTCGCAAAAATAAAGTTAACGAAATAAATTTCGAACGTGTTTTACATATGAATCGGATAATGCTTTGGAATTTTTTAACCCTATGTGTGCGCTGGGTGCCTAAAATGAGAACGGGAAAATTTGAAAATTTTTAAATTGCGATAACTTTTGACAGAGCTATTCAATCATTACGAAATTTTCAGGACATATTGATATTATTTAGTGTTAGATTTGTGTAGCTTTTATTGAGCGTGCTGGCAACCCTATAGCTAGGGCAGGCACTGAAAAAGAAAACCTCCAAATCATCGTCTCTCTTGAAAAAATGCCGTTTCTTCAAAAAAAGCCACTCATATGTAAATCTTATGCTTTGTTTACATAACCAAAAAGAAAAAAAAGATATGGTATAACGGGCACGCCTGGTAACCCTTGCCCAATTTACCTATATTTTCAGCATCAAAAACTTCTGTTCACGGAAACTCATGATCCGATTAGCAGAATTAATTGAAATTTCCAGAATGTATTGGCCTTAAATAGGACCAGGTCTGATAGAAGTGATTTTGAAATGCGGGCGATTCTGTGCCAGTGGTGCCATCTTGAAAAACCACTTAAAAAGATAACTGTTTTTAGCCCTATAAATTCTGATTAAATCGTTCGATTTTGACGAAACTCACACAATTGCTGGACCTTACTTTACGCCACGTTTGGTAGAAATTTGGTCGAAAAATTCGGTTGGAGTTGCCAGCTATGATAATTTTGGTGTCTTCATTTAGAAAAAAAAAAATTTGGAAGTGAAAACATTCAAACCATCGAATATTCAAAAAAATGTCCGTTTCTTACAATAAAACCAATCTGTATATAAATCTTATGTTTAATCTAAACGTCCAAAATAAAACTTTGGAAATATCATGTCGGACAAGAACGGTAACCCTCTCCCAGTTAACCTATATTTTTAGCATCAAAAACTTCTGTTCACGGAAACTCACGAACCAATAATCAGATACAGCTAAAATTTACAGAATGCATTGGACTTAAGTAAGACCAGATTTGATAGAAGCGATTTTGAATTGTGGGCAAGTCTGTGCCAGTGGTGCCATCTTGAAAAATTACAAAGAAAAAAAACTGCTTTTTGCCCTATGAGTTAGTTACCAGATTTTCATGAAATTGGCACAGTAGCTAAACCTAACTCTAATCTATGTTTGGTGGAAATTTGGTTGAAAAATTTGATTGGTGCTACCAGCTTTGGTAATTTTTGTGGTTTTTGTTTTGAAAATTCGCTCAGGAAAATAAAACTTTTTGCACTATAACTTCCAGTGCAGTCATGAATTCAATATTAATTTCATACAATTAATGAAACCCGTCATAAACATTATTCAGGCCAAATTTGGTTGAAAAGCCACGATAGGGTTGCCAGCTATTGTTGGTTTTGTGTTTAATTGCAATATCTTTATTAAGCGGTTTTATCGTAGAATTTTCAAATGGTAATGATATTGTAGTGACAATAAACAGCAAATATTAAGCTTTCGATTATTTGAAAAAACTCGCTGCAGGTAACTCTAAGTTTCTTTATACTCCTTTAACTTCGAATGTAATATAACAACGTGAAGCAGATGTGATATATTCTTGGCTTTGATACTGGTGAAAGGTTGCCAGCACGAGTCGGTTGTGCTACTTTTGTATCAATAAACGCTTACAGTTAGTATTCATACCGGAAACATTTACAATTAAAATAAATAATCAATGTTGCAATTCGCAAAGTTCTGGAATTTTTTCGGATCGCAGCCCCAAACACCAACTTCAGTTACAGTGCTGCAGGCACTGAGCATTTTCTTCATTGATGTTATATGAGATGCTGCTTTCAAAGTTTTGTGAAATAAGCAACTGATGACGAATATAATTAACCCGTGTTTTGCTCTTGTAAACGTTGAAACTCATGCCAGTGGTAATATCTGAAACCTTCTACCATATGAGTTATAATGCATTCTTGAGACCAAAGTAAAACGTGGCATTTGAAACAGCTTGGTCGTAATAAGCAGCACATGTGGTGGAATATGCACTCAAAACCTGCACGATTCTTCTACTGTTCTTCGAACATTAGTGTTTCTAGCGGTTCAGGTGCGCTAGAGTTTTTTATATGCTTTACTTAATAACTAATTAATAGAAAGATGTTTTATTAGGGAATGCGCGAAATACTATATCATAATGCTACTTCAAAAGATCCACTGCTTTCTCAACAATTTCGGTAATTGACTACGTTTGAATGTAACGGTTAATCCAGACTTAAATGCACCCTGATCCTGGGAATCCGACTCTGGCAAACTGTCCCGTAGAACCAAATGTATGAAAGTGGTTTTACTCAGGGAAAGTCTTAGTGCACCTAAAATTACGTTGAGATGTAAAAATTTAACTTGGTATATGTAGTCGCAGTAATTTTGTTTTTAAAACCAATTCCGCCTCCCAATCTTCAGGTTAATTGTCAAAAACCGTCTGCGTGTGCAAATGATAATACACTGATCTTTTGTTTTTTCTTTTACTCCTGCGATGCAACAACAAATCGGGAAATACACAATTCTGTCATCAGCTTCGAGATCTCAAATGACACACTCGTTCATGAAAAAAAGTTGAAAAGCAAATTCTTCTTTGCAATTTACCGTTTCTTGAATTGATAAATTCAATTCTCAGGTCTAGGAATGGATCAATTATGATCTCACTTATTGCAAAAATTCGCACAGCGCCAAAACTCGTGGTTTCAAAAGTACACTGGAGTGCTCGTGGAAATCAAAATTAAACGAAATACCGCCACAACTACACCAATTCAATTTGACTGTCCCGAGTTTCAATATTTGTTTCGAGACGAGCGCAAAGGATCCCGTTGGATTTTCGCTCGCCTCGAAATTGAAGTTAACAAGGTCAAGTCGGACTAACTCTACCTTATTATTATTAATTTTCGAAGAAAATTAGTATTAAGGGGCTATTCTACTTCAGGACCCTATAAAAATGCTAGTTTTTGCGATTTTTTTTGAGGAGCCATTATATGTATCGTTATAAATCTTTCTGGTATTGAATAAATAAACTCTTGAACTTCACAAAAAAAATTTTTTTATTTGTATATATATATGTATATATAGTCATGACGCATACATTCTTGACATGTCATAAAAAAATGGGTGCATTTGTCCACAAGATTTCTCAGCAACGGAGAGTCTGAAACACAAAATTTAAAAAGATTCTTAATTTGTATAATAGCGGCTATGGTTGGTACTAGAATCATGAAGTTTTATGCAAAATCAACAAAATGGCAATCGTTTGAAAATTTTTTTCGAAAAAACCGTTTTTTTTTACCATTTTTTGTTGAAAAAAAAATTGAAAAAACAAATATTTTGACACGATTCTAGTACCAACTATAACTGTATGTTTGACAAATATGTAATAAAAATTTCAAGAGGGTCGGTTTATTAGTTTCTGAGAAAAGCTTTGGACAGTATCGTAAAACATAATTTTGAGAAAAACGCGTTTAAAGTTTTTTTTATTGAAAATTTGTATAAAAATGATACTTACAGCTAATCAGCGACACCTGCTCCATACAAGATACCTTCTGCTACGTCAAATAACTCATTTTGTTCTATTCTGGCATCCCTGCGGCTTGCTCTTGCTTTTTGAGAAGCTTCAGTGCTTCGGCGCTCGGCTAATGTAATGCGGGAATCATCGCGCTGATTGACATAATGATGGGAGTTTGGGCCAATTTTTACATTCATTATGTCCAAGATTTTCAATACAGAGGCAAATCCTTCATTATAAATGCATGCTGCTATTTTGGTTCCAATCTCAACGATCTTCGCACCAGAAACAATGTGTTTTGGTGTTATAGACCACACGCAATGATTAAAACATTCGTTATTATTTTGAGTGTTGCCGCCTATGCATCTTTTTAATAAATCATCCTTCGTCAAATCGGTATAAAAAGGCGTCATAATTTCTTGTGCTTCTACATCTTAAGCAGGAGGATGCTTATATTTTCGGTTATTGGCTTTGAGCTTTTGATATTTGCACCACGAATCGGACCCTGACGGACAGTAGGTATGCTGCGGATTTTCATTTGTCGAAATTTTGTGATAATAACCTGCCCAGATCTCCTTACGCATATCTTCAATTGAATTTTTGTTACGTATAACTGCTAATCCATAGTAAGTCGACAATTCCTTCATTACTTTGTTAGTTAATTTTGCAGTTTTTGAAAGATCCTTTTATTTTTGTAACATTTTTTTTCTCAGAACTTTTATTTTTTTTTGTCTGCTTCTTTTTGAGCAATTGCCAAAGCTTTTTTACGCTGAGTAAGAGCTTTTTTACTTTCCACTGCTCGTTTGTACACTCTTTTTTTACGTACAATACGCACTCTAACGTTTGCACAATAACATCTTCGCCATAAGGATGAACATCGAGTAGCATTTGAAAAGTCTTGGAGTCACCGTCACCAATATAAAATCCGCACTGGACTTGAAATTTTTCGATAGATCGCATGAACATTTCGTCTACACCATCCACTTCTATTTTACCGGCACTTCCTTCATGATTTGCAGAACATTGATCTTTATGGCCTTCGTACCAAGCACTGCACTCAACTGTTTCTTCTTTACCTTTCCAATACTCACAAGCTTTGCAGTAAGACGATCGTACAGTCACATCTATAACTTTCCCGCAATATTTTCCAATCAGTGAAACGATGCCTACAAGACAACTCTTTTCGCCCAAGAACCATCGCCAGAAACTGATAAAATATCTTGAGTACCTCCTTTTTCGACATTTAAAGATTTTTCTTCATCGACAGCTTTGCGAGTCACCAAGTCAAATACACAATTTGTAGCAACCTTTATATGTTCGATTATGTCATAATATGTTTTGATATTGAATCGGTCTCCTAAATCCATTAAACCACAGAACAATTGTAAACCGTGTATTCCTATACCAATTAATCTCATCACAAAAACAAATCGGCGGTTCACTTCACAGCCGTTGCCAATCATTGGGCACGAGTCTATATATCTTTCTCCGCAATTCACACAGTTGACACACACTTTAAATCCTAAACCTTGTTGCCCGTATTGAGAAAAAGATATATTTCCGTCACATTCTTTACACTTAACAAACGTTTTTAACACAGAAAACACTAAAAAAAAGTTTAAAATACAGTAACTTGACGTCTGATCAATGTTTACGTCTAATGAGGGATTACTCGATTTTCTAATTTTTTCGGGTGACTTGCTCGTATAATTTATTTGTGTTTCGTCAGAATATCTATTGCTTGGAAATTTTCTTTTTTTAGGTCTAGTTGTACCCCTGCCTTCTCGAGATCCTTTTCTTTCCATTTTTATACAAAAAAATTAGTTCAAGATAGATACTTTTACTACGGTATGCGAAGTGAGACTAATAGCCCGTTCACACTAGACTCTAAATCAGGCGATTTCGATCAGCTGATCGCTTTAGAGCTAAATCAAGTTAAATCGACCTGATTACCCATACATTTTTTTCGGCTTCTGACAGAGTTAATCAAGTAGATTTAGAGTTAATCAAGTACAAATCAGGTACTATTGTGAATTTTTCCCGGCTGAATTGTTCTCAGAGCGCGCTGAATTCCATCCGTGAGAAGCACGGTAGATTTTAAGGAAATGTCATTCGAATTTCGGTCTAAAATAAAGAAAACTGAACAAAAACGAAAAATTTGAGTTGTACAAAATGAATAGATAATGCTCTTGCATGTTTCTGCACCATTTTCAACAACTTTCACGCAAAAAAAATTGTACACTTAAATTCGAATGTCATTTCTCTCTCTAAATCTCCTCATTCTAAATCACGTCGGGTAGTGTGAACGCTTACCTGATTAACTTGACAGATTCTTAATCTACCTGATTTAGAAGTGTAGTGTGAATGGCTTATAAGCGTACAAATTAGAGTTCAGCTGCGAGTTTATACAAAGCTCAGAACATGGAGATCTATGGAAATGAAACAAGCGTATACATATACGAAATTTAGTGAAGCAATTTTACTACAAAGTTAAGATCTATAAATAGAACAAATCGAGAGAATTGCTACCTCAGATATTCCCCTTGGTTCTCCCGATACCTTAGCTTTTGTTGTTGCTGAGTTAGTAATTATCAAACTCGTGTGCACATGGCCAACTATTTTTCGCTATTTATCTCACTCTATCTTTCTGTTCGGAACAGTAAGTAAATGTCAAATTCGCTTACTACTACTAACGCTCAGCCTAGACAAATTGCTTCACTTCTCACTGCCATTTTCATTTCCTTATATCTCTCTCTTCTGAGATACAAATCCTAAAATGTACGGGAGGGGCCGAGCGATTGAACGACGTACACGCCTCAAAATGAACTAAAGCATAGTACTGAGTTCGATTTCGCGTGAAATTTTCATACAAAATTTCACGTGAAATCTGTTTCGGCGAAAATTTAGCTTGAAAATAAGCAAGTTTGGTACGGTGTTCTTAGCATGAAAAGTTGCTTTGAAGTTGCTTTCGCTTGAAAACATAGATGGCACTAAAACATGTTGTCAATCATTTCACGCAAATTTAGTTTGTGAAGTTCATTCTTCCGAGCGAAAAAGTGACATTTAGTGTTTGAATTTGAAAATTGAGCAGTGCAAATGACTTTCCAATAAGAAAATCGATCGAAAATTGAAATTCTTGACATTTTATCCGCCAAGAATGAGCAAGGTCTCTGCTTTTCTCGGTTGTCAAAATTTTCGCTCGAAAGAATGGCCAGATAATGGGGAAATGTCAAAATTTCACGTGAACTCGAACTCAGTACCAGCCTTAAGACATGCTCGAGTAAAATGATGATATAGAAAGCTCGGATCATCGATATTCTTGAGATCATATACTTTCAAAAAACGTAAAAAAAAACCGATTTTTTGAAATTGACAAAGTAGAATAGCCCCTTAAACTCGTTTCGCCGAAAATTCATATTTCTTTATATATATATGTATATAGATATATATATATATATATATATATATATATATATATATATATATATATATATATATAAATATATATTTGTATATATACATAAATATATATATATATATATATATATATATATATATATATATATATATATACATATATATATATATATATATATATATATATATATATATATATATATATATATATATATATACATACATATATATATATATATATATATATATATATATATATATATATATATATATATATATATATATATATATATATATATATATATATATATATATATATATATATATATATATATATATACATATTATCACGGGGTGGGTTCCCGGCTGCACTAAGCTATACGTAAATGTGAGAAAACACCGGCGAAGTAGGTTTGTTGTATAATAAATGATGAATTGTATACTAGCGACTTGTATATATATATATACATATTATCACGGGGTGGGTTCCCGGCTGCACTAAGTTATACGTAAATGTGAGAAAACACCGGCGAAGTAGGCGAGTTGTATAATAAATGATGAATTGTATACTAGCGACTTGTATAATAGATGATGAATTGTATACTAGCGACTTGTATAATAGATGATGAATTGTATACTAGCGAATGATATATTAGGTTATTAATTGCATAGTAGCGAATGGTATCTTAGATTGAATGGTTAGGGTAGACCACGAACTTACGAACGAGGATGTTTTTGTTGATGCAGCAATTTGCCGGCACCGGGCCAAAACAGCCGTGACTGAACTTCAACACCACAGCCAACGCCCGTTCTGCCCCGACGTGAGACGAACGATAAAAAGACCCCGAGGCAAGGTTGGCGACGAGGGGTGAATTCTTGGAAGTCACGAAGAACCGAGGAACGCGATCTCCGAGATACACAGGACGCGATCCGGGGCGACCGGACGTAACATACGACGCGGCGCGGCACAATCAACGGGTCGTAAATAAACGAAACAAGCATTAAATAACTTACCCGAAGAGACCCATGGTGCTGGGACAGATATGACACCTTCTAGCCTCATATACTACATTCGTTCATACGAGCAACATTCCCCCCAGTTAGACTGAAACGCAACGTCTAAAAACCGGGGCATCGTACACATGCTTTGACACAGGGAATGATTGACAACATCGTACAAGCGGACGGTGCGATCCAACGACGTCGAGATTAAAAACTGGCTGGAGTCAGGTACGAACTTCAATGCAGAAATTACATCCGATGACGGATGGGATCGTCATACTTCAATTCTGTTTCGATCCATTCGAGTGACTTGCTTACAGTTCGGACGCAAAACCGACAAATCGCACAATCTACTGTCGGAATTCGATCGATCGATCATAAGAAAGATGTCAGAGCAGGGATGGCAATTCGCTGACCATCTACCGGCGCCCTGTCCGGGTCCGTGATAGAGGATCTGTCCTCGGCGGTTAGATGCAGGGAGTCCCACCGATGTTTGCGTCATTTTCACAACTAAAATGTAGGAAATTCAGAAGAATTGGGCGTAGATAAACACTCACCTGGCGACAGCATAAGTATGATTCGAACACTTGCGAAGTGACAGGTGAGGTTCACGATAGGCGACTTGAAGTGACAGATGGTAAAATTCACAATAGGACTTGAAGTGGCGTTGCCAAATGAAGGCGGTCAAATACAGGATCAATGACCGCTGATAGAGGACATTGCCCTGGTAGGGCGGTATAATTCAATATTGAGGAAACTACATGGGAATAGTCCCGCAAAAACGGGGTCGTACAAGCAGGACTGAGGCTCTGCAGGGATCCGAATGGAAAAAAATGAGTTCTTCTTGATCCAGACTCGGAGGTGAACAGAGCGTAAGCCAACAGAACGTAATATATCGATTAATTTTGTTCTTTTTTTGCTGCGAGCATCGAAAGCAATACTTGAACGAACTTCGTGGAGAAATAGAACGACCCAACGAATTATAACTAACGAAGACGGCGATTTCCTCTCAAGCGACAGTGGTTTTGGGGTTGGATGGACTAAGGCGGCGACTCGCGAAAATATTAAATTGAATAGTGAAGCGAAGACGGCGATTTCTTCTCAAGCTACAGTGGCTTTGAGGTTGGATGGACTAAGGCGGCGACTCACGAAAATATTAAATGGAATGGTGAAGCGAAGACGGCGATTTCTTCTAAAGCTACAGTGGTTCTGAGGTTGGATGGACTAAGGCGGTGACTCGCGAAAATATTAAATTGAATAGTGAAGCGAAGACGGCGATTTCTTCTAAAGCTACAGTGGTTCTGAGGTTGGATGGACTAAGGCGGCGATTCATGAAAATATTAAATTGAATGTTGAAGCGAAGACGGCGATTTCTTCTTGAGCTATAGCGGTTCCGAGGTTGAATGGATTAAGGCGGCGACTCAAGAAGATATTGAGTTGAAAGGCGAAGCGACGATAGCGATCGATACGAGGCGGGAAATTCAACAAATGAATGGTTAGTGGCGAAGGTACGTGGCAATATCATTAAGTTTAGTCTAAGATAGAAGTGTGCTAATAGTTAAGGAATAAATGGAAATTTCTCTCAATTTGCGGCGCCGTATAGATTTGGTTAATAAAGTCGATGTATAATTTTGTAACACGGTGTTTCTCGTAGTGGTTGGATATAGCGTGATATCGTAATAGAATAAACTGTCTGGCCGAATTCTCGTTTCGCGGCGCGGATAATCGAGGCAGCTTTGATTTTTGATTTTCTGGGTCTAGGAGCTAGTTTCATTGGAATTGAGGGATAAACCATTTAGAGAGTGCGGTTTTGGTGATTTCGTTGACTACTGACCAGTCTGAGAGGAATTTGTTCTTTTTGAGTTCAGTGCGATGAAGATTTTAGTTGATCGCTTGAGCAAGGACGAGCTCACATATGAGCTCGCTATTCGGGGCTTTCCACAGGACACCATCGACAATATGCGGAAGACGTTGAGGGCTACGTTAAAGGCAGAGGCGGCGTCAGACACGTCCTACGTGGAGGCAGCGTATCCATATGATTATGATACGGATTTTTTGGAACTGTCCGCGAAAGTGTCGGAAATCGAAGACTTGGTAGCAAGAGTTGCGGGGGATCAGACCTCTTCAGACTACATTAAATCGAGAGTGAAAATTGAGTTTGGTTTCCGCCGGCTAGGTAACGTACAGGCAGTCACTCAGGAACAGAAGGAGGGCGCGAAGATGTTGCGAAACCGGTTGATAATATCGATGGGAACGTTGGTCGGGAACACAGAAGAATCCAGCGATGGCGAAGATGAGACAGCGAATAATGTCCCGGTGATGTCTCGACCGCAGGCGGCGAGAGCTTCGAGCCTGGTGGAAGTGGCAAAATGGGGGATTAAATTCAGTGGGGATTCAACAGGGTCAGTGAGTGCTTTTTTGGAGCGCGTGGGGGAGTTACGGCAGGCCAGGGGACTTACAAAGCCACAACTTTTTAGAGCAGCAGTGGATCTCTTTGAATCGCAGGCTCTCATTTGGTTCCGGGCGAATCGTGACTTGGTCAGTTGCTGGGATGAGCTTGTGCAGGAACTGAAGGCAGAGTTTTTGCCTGCAGATTATGAGGATCGCCTGCGTGATGAGATCCGAAGGCGCACCCAGGGAGAGCACAAGTCAATGGGAGTATACGTGGCGGTAATGGAGCGTCTGTTCAGCCGGATGAGGACCAACTACTCGGAAGAGAAAAAGTTAAGAACGCTGCGTAGAAACATTGCCCCTTTCTACCAGCAGCAGTTGAGTCTAACGCCTATCACGTCAGTAGCTGAGTAAGTGAGGATGGGACGGACATTGGATGCCACCAGAGCGTCTGTGGCAGCGTTTGTGCCCCCCCATACGCAATCCCGACGCTGTTTGGAGCCAGACTTGGCATACGTGGGAGCAGAGACTTTGGGGCAGATAGCCGTACTGACCGGGCACGGGCAGGTGCAATGTTGGAATTGTCGGAAGGATGGTCATCTATCTAGAGAGTGCATAGAGCCTAGACGATGTTTCGGGTGTGGCAGACAAGGAGTGATGCGAGCAGCATGTCCCACGTGCCGATCTAGAGCGAGGGAGCCAGTGGCGCGAGCACGTGTGGACCATCGGGATTCGGGAAACGACCGGCGTGCTCACTAAGCGGCAGAGGGAGCACGAGGACGAGGCCGCCGCAACTGATTCCTTCAATGGACGTGGATTACGCCTTAGTAAGAAGCGGCGAGGATAGTCGGCCGCACTTACAAGTTGAGGTAGAAGGTGTGGAGATGGAGGGGCTTTTGGATTCGGGCGCGAGTCGAACGATCTTGGGAGAGAAGGGATGGTCACGGTTGGAAGCCAAAGGGTTGATTTTGGACCGAAACAGAGTAGAGGAGGTGCGGCTGGCAAATGGAGAGACGTGCGCTGTGGATGGTGTGGCAAGGTTAGAATTCAGTTTAAAGGGGCGTAGATATGTGATAGAAGTGCTGGTGATCGCGGCAATTCCACGAAAGGTAATCCTAGGAGTAGATTTTTGGCAGCTCTTTGGAGTCGTGCTTGACATGATGGGGCAAAAATGGACCTCCGTGGCCACTGTAGAGTCAGGAACCGGGAAAGCGCTACGAGGTTGCTCACACTTGACGCAGGGTGAGGTGAGAATTCTGTCGAAGCTATTAGAGCAAAAGTTTGAATTGATGGGGGATGGCTTGGGTTGCGCAAAGTCTGTCAGCCACGTCATAAAGACAAAATCGGAACCAATCAAGCAGCGGTATTATCCCGTTTCCCCCGCGGTTCAAAAGCAAATAAACCTGGAATTGGACGACAGGTTGCGAATGGGAGTGGTTGAGCCATCGAAAAGTGCTTGGTTATTTTGCGTCGATTTTCGCAAAGTAAACGCGGTGTCGGAAAAAGATGCGTATCCGCTGCCTTATATCTCGGCAACTCTCGACAAGCTTCGAAATGCAAAATATCTGTCGACGCTTGACGTGAAATCGGCGTATTGGCAAGTGCCCATGGCGGAGGAATCTCAACAATACACTGCCTTTACCGTGCCGGGTATGGGTTTATTTCATTTTCGGCGCATGCCTTTCGGTCTCCACAACTCAGGAGCCACCTGGCAAAGGTTAATTGATACGGTATTGGGACCTACTCTCGAACCTTTCGTTTTCACTTACCTAGACGATATCATTATTGTCACGGAAACTTTCGAGCGACACTTGGAAGTACTGCGAGATGTCTTTTCTAGGTTGAGGGAAGAAGGTCTGCGAGTATCGAAAGAGAAATGCCAATTCTGTAGGGCTCAATTGCGGTATTTAGGTTACCTAGTGGATGAAAGAGGCCTGCATGTAGATCCCGAGAAGGTTGAGGCGATTAAGGGATTCCCTAAACCGACATCAGTCAAACAAGTCCGACAACTACTCGGTATGGTGTCGTGGTATAGGCGTTTCATCCCGGATCACGCCACTCTTGTCGCGCCATTAAATGATCTTTTGAAAAAAGGACGTAAGTTTATGTGGTCAGATATATGTGAGCAGACTTTTGTCACGAGCAAACATAAACTTATGGCCGCGCCGATATTAGCCTGCCCTGATTTCGACCTCCTCTTTAAAGTGCAGACGTATGCATCGGATGTCGGAATAGGGGCTGTTTTGAGTCAGGCTCACCCATCAGGAGAAAAAGTGGTCTGTTATTTGAGTCGGGCTTTGTCGAGGCGGGAGAGGAATTATTCTGTCACCGAAAGGGAGGGCTTAGGGGTTGTGTGGGCCATAAAGAAGTTACGGCCATACATTGAGGGTACGCATTTCATCGTGATTACCGACCATCATTCCCTTGTCTGGTTAAACAAGCTGAAGGACCCGTCTGGCAGGTTGGCGAGATGGGCAGTACGCCTCCAGCAATTTGACTTTGAGATCGTTCATCGGAAAAGGAAAGAGCATTTGGTGCCAGACGCACTGTCTCGAGCGGTTGCGGAGGTGGGAGATATAGCGACTTCCCCGGCGCCAGAGCGATGGTTTGTGGAAATGGTGGAGAAGGTTCGGAGCGATCCGCGTAAGTTTGCTAATTGGAAAGTGGTCGAGAATACTCTGTGGAAGCAACTACCGGGCTATGGGAGCGAGAGGGACGGCAACCCGGTTTGAAAAAGGGTAGTTCCGAAAACGGAAAGGGGTTCCATACTGTACCGGTGTCACGACGACCCGAAGGCGGGACATTTTGGTGGTACTCGAACGTTGGCTCGCGTTACCCAAAATTTCTACTGGCCCCGGATGCGGAGAGACATACAGAAATATGTACGTTCCTGTAACGTGTGCCAAGCCTGCAAGGTGGAGAGAAAATCACGGATCGGCTTGATATCTACGAGGGCTGGCGAGGCCAAATTACCATGGGAACTGGTCAGCGTGGATCTAGTGGGACCATTACCTAGGTCCACGAGAGGGTACACCTACATTCTCACGATTGTGGACTATGTCACCAAGTACTCAATAATACTACCAGTACGGACAGCGACGGCATCGGCTGTTCTCCGGTTGTTGGAAGAGAACGTCTTCTTGGTGTATGGAGTACCCAGAGCTCTGATATGCGATAATGGGGTGCAGTTCCGGGGAAAGCAGTTCAAGCGGGCGGTGGAAGAGTATGGCGTTAAGATATGTTTCACCGCGCTGTACCATCCCCAGGCTAACCCGGCGGAGCGCCGTAATCAGGACATAAAATGCATGTTGAAATGTTACGCGTCAGAGAACCATCGCTCGTGGGACCAATACCTGAGTAAAATCGCATGTGCGCTGAGAACGTATAAGCATGAAGTCACGGGCTTCACTCCTTACTTTCTTAACTTTGGGAGAGAAATGGTCACGTTTAGGGAGGAAGTGGAGCGGCCAGCAGAAGTGCAAGAGGCGTTTTCACCAGTCAAAAACGCAATTAATTTGGAAAAGATACGGGAGGAGGTGGTCCAGAGGATGAAACGGGCAGCGGTTTCCAGTCAGAAGTGGTATGACCTTCGCCGACGCTCAGAGAACTTTCAGGTGGGACAAAGAGTTTGGCGGAAGAATTACGTATTGTCGGACGCTAGTAAAAATATTTCAGCTAAATTAGCCCCGGCGTACATCGGACCTTTCACACTGAGAAGGAAGACATCAGCGTAGACATACGAATTGGTCGACGGATATGGTAAAAATGCAGGCAGTTGGCATGCGAAAGACCTCAAAATGTATGTGGCAGGCGAACGTGATTAACGTGAATTTTGGTGACGGGTTTTGAATTAAGATACACGTTTCTTTTGAAGGGTTAGCCATTAGTCTCTGTGGTGGTGGGATGCCGGCACGATAAGCAATGGAAAAGAAAGGTGGTGGGAGTTAGTTTTACAATAACAGAATTAATATTATTAAGTAACTTCCGTGATTAAGTGTTGTAAAAAAAATAACAAAAAAAAAAAAAATATTTGGTAAAGGGTTAGTAGATGTAGGCACAGTATTAGTTTATAGATAAATTTTGAGGGGTTAGTAGTAGGTGTTATTATAGGAAAAAAAAATGATGAAATCAATTACCATTAGTTCGACGTGAATTCCGTGGCTGTCTGAAGTTTCTTTTATGCATTCCTTTTCCTCGTTTGACTTTTTTTTTTTGGTTTGTGTTCTCGATTAATTGGTTTGTGGTTTTGTGTGTCCCTCCGGGCGTCTAGTGTCCTAAAATCGAGATCATCTCGCATTAGAGATTTGCATTCCAAAAGGACAGATACCAACACCAGTTAGGAGTATTAGTCGAGACACATAAGCATGCATGATAAGTTGTATATGTGATTTGTAGTGTGAAAGTGTGTGGTGCGATTGTCGGGCTTAACACCCAGTTGACGCGAGGAGCGATCGAGAATTCAGATAGGGAATATCATCAGCAGGAATAAATTTTACGAGAAACCAAAGCGTACCGAAACCTCAAGCTTCGAATCAGAATATAGTTTCGCGCGGTATCTTGGAGAAATAGCGTCGAGAATTCCGGGATAATTCTCTGGAGAGGGGGGTGATATCACGGGGTCGGTTCCCGGCTGCACTAAGATATACGTAAATGTGAGAAAACACCGGCGAAGTAGGCGAGTTGTATAATAAATGATGAATTGTATACTAGCGACTTGTATAATAGATGATGAATTGTATACTAGCGACTTGTATAATAGATGATGAATTGTATACTAGCGAATGATATATTAGGTTATTAATTGCATAGTAGCGAATGGTATCTTAGATTGAATGGTTAGGGTAGACCACGAACTTACGAACGAGGATGTTTTTGTTGATGCAGCGATTCGCCGGCACCGGGCCAAAACAGCCGTGACTGAGCTTCAACACCACAGCCAACGCCCGTTCTGCCCTGACGTGAGACGAACGATAAAAAGACCCCGAGGCAAGGTTGGCGATGAGGGGTGAATTCTTGGAAGTCACGAAGAACCGAGGAACGCGATCTCCGAAATACACAGGACGCGATCCGGGGCGACCGGACGTAACATACGACGCGGCGCGGCACAATCAACGGGTCGTAAATAAACGAAACAAGCATTAAATAACTTACCCGAAGAGACCCATGGTGCTGGGACAGATATGACACCTTCTAGCCTCATATACTACATTCGTTCATACGAGCAACATTCCCCCCAGTTAGACTGAAACGCAACGTCTAAAAACCGGGGCATCGTACACATGCTTTGACACAGGGAATGATTGACAACATCGTACAAGCGGACAGTGCGATCCAACGACGTCGAGATTAAAAACTGGCTGGAGTCAGGTACGAACTTCAATGCAGAAATTACATCCGATGACGGATGGGATCGTCATACTTCAATTCTGTTTCGATCCATTCGAGTGACTTGCTTACAGTTCGGACGCAAAACCGACAAATCGCACAATCTACTGTCGGAATTCGATCGATTGATCATAAGAAAGATGTCAGAGCAGGGATGGCAATTCGCTGACCATCTACCGGCGCCCTGTCCGGGTCCGTGATAGAGGATCTGTCCTCGGCGGTTAGATGCAGGGAGTCCCACCGATGTTTGCGTCATTTTCACAACTAAAATGTAGGAAATTTAGAAGAATTAGGCGTAGATAAACACTCACCTGGCGACAGCATAAGTATGATTCGAACACTTGCGAAGTGACAAGTGAGGTTCACGATAGGCGACTTGAAGTGACAGATGATAAAATTCACAATAGGACTTGAAGTGGCGTTGCCAAATGAAGGCGGTCAAATACAGGATCAATGACCGCTGATAGAGGACATTGCCCTGGTAGGGCGGTATAATTCAATATTGAGGAAACTACATGGGAATAGTCCCGCAAAAATGGGGTCGTACAAGCAGGACTGAGGCTCTGCAGGGATCCGAATGGAAAAAAATGAGTTCTTCTTGATCCAGACTCGGAGGTGAACAGAGCGTAAGCCAACAGAACGTAATATATTGATTAATTTTGTTCTTTTTTTGCTGCGAGCATCGAAAGCAATACTTGAACGAACTTCGTGGAGAAATAGAACGACCCAATGAATAAAAACTAACGAAGACGGCGATTTCCTCTCAAGCGACAGTGGTTTTGGGGTTGGATGGACTAAGGCGGCGACTCACGAAAATATTAAATGGAATGGTGAAGCAAAGACGGCGATTTCTTCTCAAGCTACAGTGGTTCTGAGGTTGGATGGACTAAGGCGGCGACTCGCGAAAATATTTAATTGAATAGTGAAGCGAAGACGGCGATTTCTTC
>OZ022264.1:128914436-128929436 GCA_963978885.1 Nemotelus pantherinus | reverse complement strand
ATACTGGGAACATTTACAATGAAAATAAATAACCAATGTTTCAATTCCCAAAGCTCTGCAAATTTTTCGGATCGCAGCCCCAAACACCAACTTCAGTTACAGTGCTGCAGGCACTGAGCATTTTCTTCATTGATGTTTTATGAGATGCTGCTTTGAAAATTTTTGTGAAATAAGCAAATGAGAGCGAATATAATTTACAAGTGTTGCTCTCATAAACTTTGAAATTCATGCCACTGGTAATATCTGAAATCATTCCACCATATTAGGTATAAGACCAAATTAAAACATGGCGTTTGAATTAGTTTGGCTGTAATAAGCAGCTAGCGTGGTAGAATATGCACTCAAAACTTGACTGAAACTGTCAAAGTGATTAGACGTGTGTCGGAACAGCTGATTTTTGTGAATTTGGAACAGCGCTTTAAAGCACTTTTTCGTAGAAAATTTTGCAGTTTGTGAATAATTAGTGTTTTGATAATTGGCGAAAATCCGGATTTGGGTGACTTTTTCCTATTTCGTGCCATTTATATGTTTTTGAGTTCAATTTTATTAACTGTTTTTGTGAAAATTGTGTGGCTGTTATTTTTGAACGAGTGTATGAGTGGTGTGTGCCAGTGCTAAACTTTAACGAAAGGTTTTAGCTTTCAGCGAACTCGAATCAAAGCTCACTGGGCAATTTTCAAGCAGTAGGGGAGAGCCGCCAAAATAAAAACCAAATGGCTAATACAGGTGACAAATGCGGAAAATGCAAAAAGGTAGTCACTGATACCATGCCAGGTCTCCAATGTGAGGGATTTTGTGGTGATAAATGGTATCACACACAGTGTGCCAATATTGAACTGAAGGAGTATGAGGCAATTATGATGCTAAGTGGTAAAGTAAAATGGTTTTGCAAAAAATGTGACTCACTTTTTAAGAAAAGCCGTGACGACCGAATCGCATCTCAAATTGATTCTGCGATGAGATTGATGCTCGACTTAAAAACGAAAGTCGATAAGCTATCAAGTACAGTCTCAAAAGAAACTGCACCTATTTCATATGCTGAAATTGTTAAAACTAATTCGGCCAATGTTAAAGAGAAGAAGAATTTTAATAAAGGGATAATAATCAAGCCTAAGAAGAACCAGGACGCGAGTATTACTATGGCGGCGATTAAATCCAACATCAAGCCAGTAAAATTAAAAACCCCAGTTCAATATACTAAACATCTGCGTGATGGAGGCATTCTTATTAAGTCGGACACCCAGGCAAACACTGATATTTTATTGAAAAACGTGCATGAAACACTAGGAAAGGATTATGATGTTCGAGTGACCAAGCAAAGATTGCCTCGCTTAATAATTAAGGGGTTGGATAAACAATTTTCCACGCAAGAATTAATGGATGAAATATCGACCCTTAATCATTCGATTGATACCAATGATCGATTTGAAGTTGTCTACACAAGGCAAACTTTAAAATCGAAAAAATGGATTGCCTTTATTGAAGTAGGTGGAAAGCTTTTTGAAAGATTGGTAAACCAATATATAAATATTGGCTTCGGGTCCTATTATGTTGATGAAGATCATAACATCATGCGATGCTTTAAATGCCAAGGCTACAACCACAAGACAACAAATTGCCCATCAAAGGAAGAATCATGTGCGAAGTGTGCCGGGAACCATCGGACCAGTACATGCACTGCAACAACAATAAAATGCGTTAATTGCTCTATCAAAAAACATCTACATACACAGCACCGTGCTGACAGTTTCGAATGCCCAGAATTAAAAAAGTTGATTTTGATAAACCAAAAAAAAACTAATTATGGTTATTAGTTCAAGTACCATCAATAAAGCTGAGACCTTAAATATTGTATATGCAAACATCAGAAGCATTCGGAACAAGATCGATGACATAAATGTCTACCTTTCTTCCAGAAATGATATTGATATATTGATTTTAAACGAAATATGGATATATCGAAATGAAGAGACATTATACACGCCAAATGGATACGATGGCTATGTCTGCTGTAGGCAATCAGGGCGTGGTGGAGGCGCAGCCATATTCATAAAAAAATCTCACATTCGGTCTAGACTGATCATGATGACAGAGAAATACAGTTCTATTATAGTGGAACTACAACTAAAAAAGGAAAAAATTAAAATCGGAACATTTTATAAAGCGCCTAATGACGACGACAGCCTTTTTCTACACCACATCGATGAACTTCTCTCACTACATGAGAAATTAATTACAATAGCCGATACCAACATCGATCTTTTAGCCACGTCAACAGTAGTGAAAGCATACTCTGATATAATTGTGGCCAATAACGGAGTTATTTTAAATACAACCAAGCCAACAAGAGTAACACAAACGTCTAAGACTTTGATAGATCATGTGATAATAAAACATGCACAGTTATTAGATCGAATATCATACGAGGATAATGATTGGCCTGGGTTAGACCACAAGATCATAAAAATATCGATCGTTGAATGCGGAAATATAAAAGCACAGCCCAGGATGACAGCCATCAATTCAACTGATAAGAGGAAATTCGTGAAATATGTAATTGATGAATTAAAAATGAGGCCAATTGCTACTATCGAAGGTTTAATCGACATTATATCGAAAGCAAAAGAAAAAGCGACATCAACCAAACACGTAAGAGTTCGGCAGGAATCATGGATTACTAAGAAAGTTATTGATGCTGCTAAACGCAAAAGAACTGCTTACAAAAGATACATGGCAAATCAAAATTGTCCTATAAAAAAACAAGATTATCTAATAAAAAAAAAGGAATCAAATAAGATTACGCAGGAGGCAAAGAAACGTTATTTTGCTAATAAATTCGAGAACGCAGCTGGAAATAGTGCTAAATATTGGAAAATAATTAAAGAAGTGACATCAACTTCAAAGGATACAATGCATATGACATGCATAAATGAACTATGTGTGAATGGAACTCTGTTAAATGATCCCTCTCATGTGACTCAGCATCTAAATAATTACTTCGCAACTATCGGGACTAATCTTACACAGCAGCAGCAAGCTACCTATGGCTCAGATATCAACATAAAAGTGAATACTTTAACGTCCATGCATTTACGCACTACATCACGCAAAGAAATATCTGAAATAATAGATAATCTAAAAGCTGGAGTATCCCCAGGACTCGATGCAATCACTTCCGAAGACATCAAACTATTGAAGAGCTACATAATAAATATATTAACCGCCAACATCAATGAACACATTAAAACTGGTTCCTTCCCTGATTGCCTTAAATTAACAAGAATCACTCCTGTATTCAAAGGAGGTGATCGTGCAAATCCATCTAATTACCGCCCCATTGCTGTCACCAGTATTATGAGCAAAATATTTGAGAAGGTAATAAATTCAAGAATATTACAATTCTTAGAAGAAAATTCAATCTTGGCCCCAATTCAGTATGGGTTCCAACAACATAGTAGCACGTTAGCGGCAACCTTGGATGCAGTGCACTTTATAAACTCTACGCTGGATAAGGGAAATCATGCCGCAGCTATTTTCGTTGACTTACAAAAAGCTTTCGACACCATTGACCATGGAATTTTACTAGAACGATTAAGCAAATATGGATTTGGGGATAAAATAAAGCTACTAGTCAGAAATTACCTAATAAATAGGCGGATAGTAACCAAAAATTCTAATTACGTTAGTCGAGAATGCGGAATAAATATCGGTGTACCACAAGGATCTATCCTCGGCCCGCTTCTTTTTCTGCTTTACGTTAACAGCATACAGGACATTCAGCTATCTTGTAAAATTGTGCTCTTTGCGGACGATACCCTTCTTCTTTATTCCGGGAATGAAGAATTGACACTACAGAACACTATAAATGCAGATTTACAACGATATTTCAACTGGCTTCAGCAAAGTAAACTAGTTCTTAACATCCATAAGACTAAATACATTGTGTTTCAGCAGAGGAACAAACGTCCAGTGAACCTACGCATCCAAATAAACGGGGTACAGCTTGAAAATGTAAATTCAATTAAATATCTGGGATTGGTGCTAGATGATAAAATGACATGGGCAAACCACATCAACAACATCAGATGCAAAGTGGCACCTATGATAGGAGTAATAAAAAGGTTTGAATTTATACCTTTACAAACCAAGCTTACCATTTACCATGCGTACATTGTCTCTTTAATCACATATGGAGTATTGTTGTGGAGCCAGACTTCCAAACACAACATTGAGCTTATTGGAAGACTTATGACCAAAGCTATCAAAACAATACATAAAATGCCCACACTTACCTCAACTTCAGCGGTATATGCTAGAACTGGGCTTCTAAATATCAACAAACTTATACTGCTTGAACGAGGTAAATTGATTTATAAGATTTTAACGAAACGGCTTAAATGGCCAAACATCCTTCGAACTGTTGGTGAGTCCACCAATATTCCCACAAGAAATGCGGGTAATTTATCAGTGCAAACTCCAAGGACGGAAAGAATGAAGACCGACCCTGTACAGGAAGCAATACAATTTTTTAACACACTGCCTAATTCGATTAAACATTCGGAAAACTTAGTAAAGTTTAAAGAAAATCTAAAGCTCTACATCGAAAGAGCACACTGCTAATGAAATCCAGAGTTTTTTGAAAACTTTTCTCTGGACGCACGTCTTGATGACAAATGAAATGTACACAATATGACCTAAAGTACTAACTATAAAAAGCAAGATGGTACTATCCCTTATACCAATACACCAATTGTCTGGGAAGTACTAGGAATAATTACTCACAGATGATTTTATGATGCACACGGACCGTGCATATTGAGTGATGGAGAGAGTGGAGTGAAGGAGGTATAAAAAAAAAAAAAAAAAAAAAAAAATCTGTACGATTCTTCTACTGTTCTTCAAACATTAGTGTTTCCAGCGGTTCAGGTGCGCTAGAGTTTTTTGAAGTTTAATTTGGTAATCCCCGAAGAGTAGTGGCTGCTTATAGAATTGAATATTCCACAGCACCTATTAATGGGCTCATTATATGATAAGTAGTGTGATGAATGAATTCATTGAGCAGATTTGCAAATCTGGTGCGTCTTGGTCGGTTATTGAAAGTAATTTTACTAGAGAGATCTTCAATAATATTATATACTTGTATGTTATTAGTATATGTCGCTTTGTCACGTGTTACTTATATTCACCCACTATGAATTACTACAAGTAATTATGATCCAACCTTTATTGAATCCGATATGAAGCACTTCCATTAATATTCTGACAAGCATGACCCAGGGTCCAACTAAATTCAATAGCTATACGCCTCTCTTCCACACCCGAAGTGCAAAATTTCTATCCTCGCAGATGGCAGTGCTATATCATCTAAGAATGTCAATACCAATCGAATCATTGAGCGATTTTATAGCTGTTCCCAATTCGGGATTGGGAATATACCGAAATTCGTGAGCTTTCTCTGCATGTTATTGTATTTGTGTGTACACGATAATTCTGTGTACGTACACGTAGATTTTCATTATGGCGGCATCTGACTACTGCTGTTCACTTCGTTCAAGCATGTGCTGCTTGCTTCGTGTCAGCACGTCCGTGTAGTCAGATTTCCAATATGGCAGATTCTGATTTATCCTATTCACATCGTGCGAGCATGCTCGTGCAGAAGATTTCCCCTAGCGGCTTCTGCTGATTGGTGCTGATTTCGTAAGGGCGTTTCCCTACAGGGAAATTCTTTACATGGCGACTTCTGAAAAATGCTGTTCACTTCGCAGGAGCGTGTACAAACGGGCACAATTCTAACATGTCGGCTTCTGACGAGTGCAGTTCACTTCATTAGAAGCGTATTTATGTAAGGGAATTCCAATGTGGCGGCTTCTGAAATTCACCGTTTACTTCGTTGAAGCGCGTGGAAACAGGGAAATTTGTTTTATTGATGCTTCTGGCGAGTGCTGTTCACTTAGTTGGTGCGTGTCTGGTGAACAACGACGTCGCCGCTTTATGCATCAACGTGACATGAACCATTTGCGATGATGGTTATGTGGTGTAGGCATTTGGCGGCACCGCGGCCGTGAATCGGATGTTCTGTGCACATTTTAGCGCTTTCGAGATATTCGATGATTTGTGTTTTGATTTGTATTGTAAATAAATAAATATTTTCGTTTTTTTAAGTTAGCTGTATAACCATACAGCACACAATTTTAGCAGGAGATCAAGAACAGAGGTCATTTTCGAATATTGATTTTAGCATACTTCCACAAAAGATAAGTATTTGAAATTTAGCAGAATGATGCAGTAGAGCAGGGGTGGGAAAACGGTCGATCGCGATTCGTAACAAAGGTTAATCTCAATTTGAGATAAAATAAAATAAAAATATTTTCACGCCAATGTAGTTTGTGTAGTTCATTCTTTCGAGCTAAATAGTGACATTTGGTGTTTGAATTTTAAAAATTGAATTGTGTAAATGTCTTTTCAATAATAAAATCGTTCAAAAATTAAAATTCTTCACATCTTATCCGTCAGAAATGATAAGTGTCCCCGCTTTTCTGCATTTTCAAAATTTTTGCTCGAAAGAATGACCAGATAATGGAGACATGTCAAAATTTAGCTTCACGATTAACTCAGTACTAGCCTAAAAAATGAACTGCACCTACTAAATTGGCGTGAAATGATTGGAGACATGTGCCAAAGCTATTTGCATTTTCAAAGCGAATGCATGTTCCAAGCAATTTTTCACGCTTAAAAGTGAGTACAACTTTTGCTTATTTTCAAGCTAAATTTTCGCCGAAATAAATTTCACGTCAAAATTTGCATGAAAATTTAACGTGAAATCGAAAACAGTACTAAGCTTTAGATGGCTTAGCTCAGGAAGATTTTTGCAAAGATTTCTAAATCTTTTGCCTGAAATTATTGCATTTTTGGACACATTGGGAGAAAAACATGAACAATTGGAAGATCCAGTATGGGTAAAGATATTAGCATTTCTTACGGATTTTGTGGGCCGTTGCAACTTGCTAAATTTACAATTACAAGGAAAAATCAAACGTTGAGTTCGATAAATGTTTTTTAAGTAAAATTAAAACCTTTTGCTTCACAATTAAATAGGCAAAATTTTAAAATATTTTCCATATTTTGAAAAACATATTAAACTTACTGGTGAATCTAGCTGAAAGCTGAAAGACATTCTTCAGTTCGCGAAAGAGTCCGGGGTTTTCGATGGCCGCTTGGACTGATTTTTTTTCTCCTGCCGCATTTATCTCGTAGCACTATGTACCAATAGGTCCATGTGTGGCCTTGTGCCAACTGGTACAACCTAACCTAACCTACTGGTGCATGTAATATTGAAATGTTTTGTCCTGAACTGGAAAATTTTAAACAAGAACTCGAGAGACGATTTGCAAATCTCAATATCCTTCAACCGATTTTTGAATTTATTTCATTTCCTTTTAGAGAATTCGATAACGAGGGTATTTCATCAAATTTAGCATTGTGCTTCAGTGCTTACAAGCCTAACTCTACAATACTTTTTGATGAAATGGAGAGTCACTCATATACATCAAAAATTAAACCAAAATATTTATTAATAAAGTACATTGCACAAAGTAGTAATACAATGTATTTAACATATTAATATCAATAAAGACCTTAATTTAATTTTTATTTGTTTTTAATTTAACCCATTTTTCGAAGTTGATCGCGCATAAATTAAAAAAATTAATGTCGATCATACCAGTATTAGGTTTGCCCACAGCTGCAGTAGTGTATGTAATTTTCGAGTATTACTAACGCAAAATTGAGCAAAATTTTGAAAGAAAGTTTATGGGAATGATGGCAGAGCGAGTGTTTGATTTAATTTCTAATTATATTTATGAGAGATTTTAAATTAATAATTTAAAATGGACATTTCACGTGAAGCGGACAACGAAAAAAAGTCGAGGCTCTGGATTTCGTTCGAACTTCAAGTTGCCACGAAGCAATCACACAAAATAATATCTCTCAGATTTATGATAGATTTTGTCTACAAATTGAATTGTAATAGAGAAAACATTGCGGTTATTCCATTATAGATAACGTTTAATTCATTTCAACGTTGAATATTTGTGAATTTGATTGAATTGTCACACCAAAGCTAAGTTGGTGCCATTTTGGAAATAAATGTATGAAAGTTATGTTTTAACAGTTCTGTTTTGATCAGACATAAAAAAATATAATAATATTTTGTGCTTCCACCAGACATTTCGTAGACTTACGGGACACATTGATGTGTATTATATATGAGTTTGAGTGGATTTTAGTGATGTGTATGCAAGCCAATCGGTAGGCAATATGGTATGCCATTTGCTTGAATGCTATCAACAGCAGAATTTCTTCACCCTACACTTAAAATAAATCCTTAAGAGCATTCTAGTTATGGCACCGTCAGCACCTAACCCTCAAGTACCGACATCCGGTCTAAGTCTCTATCCAATAGTCGAATAGTAAACAAATTCAATACTTTTCATCTGCAACCATCATATCAATTCAATACTCATATAAACAAATTCAATATTGCAACCATCATATCAATTCAATACTTTCCTAAACAAATTCAATACTTTTCATCTGCAACTATCATATCATTTCAATACTCATATAAACAAATCAATCTTCATATAAACATATCTGCTCAAAACAAAAATGTTTATTTCTAAGATCAAAGCGAAATTCGCACAGATCAGGTTACAGAAATCGCATTTAGCAATTTCTGCGACCACAGCAGTTCTAATATCTAATATCCAATCAAGAAGAAAGTAGATTAGAGTGGGTTCAATCAATCAAGAGTGTGTTTCAATCAATCAAGATCAGTTAAAACAAGTTAATCAAATTTAATAAAAGAATTAACACTAGTATATATATATTCAACGTTATAAGTAAAGAATTAGTTCTGATAAAGAAATAAAATATGTTAAAGTGATTAAGCAAAAAACACTGTTTTATTAAACGACCACGATAAAGATAACTATAGTTATGGCACCGTCAGCACCTAACTCTCAAGTACCGACATCCGGTCTAAATCTTTATCCAACGGTATAATGAAGAAATTCAATACCTTTCAAAATAAATCAATCTTCATATAAACAAATCCATCATATCAATTCAATACTCTTCAATCTTCATATAAACAAATCCACCATATCAATTCAATACTCTTCAATCTTCATATAAACAAATCAACCTTCAGATAAACATATATGTTTATCAAAACAAAAATTCTAAGATCAAAGCGAAATAAGCACAGATCAGGTTACACAAATCGCATCTAGCAATTTCTGCAACCACAGCAGTCCTAACACTATAAAATCAAGAAGATCAGAAAAAGAAGAAGTGTGTATCAAGTGTTTTCTCAAACTGAGCAAAATCAAGTGAAGTAAAAGTACAAAATAAGTAAACAAAAAAGTAAGAATGTTACAAGTGATTTGTGTGAAAAAAGGCCGTGTACTTATTCGATACGATGACAATTTGATTGTATTATTCAAAATACACTACAAGATCAATGGAAGATCCTTTTTATATTCAAAATTATAAATAAAAAGTGAAAATGTTTAAACAGTATTTGTTTTCAATTCGTCCACGACAGTTAACTCTATTCAACGCTCAGATACAACGCACGTGCTTTCCGCTCAGAGGCATTTTCGGAATGATATTGCATTCCGATGCATACATACCGATGCATACGCACGTGCTTTCCGCTCAGAGGCATTTTCGGAATGATATTGCATTCCGATGCATACTGTTTGGTGGATGGCCACCAAACTGATCGAAGAAGTGAACAGCGGCCGCTAGAAGCCACGATATTAGAAATTTCCCTTTTGGACACGCCCTATTGAAAACAAATCACAATCTATGTGTTTGTAAACCAGATCGCCGCTCAAATTTCTATGGTTACACGTGATCGGGATTTCAAACCGGTTTTAATCCGATCTTCGTGTAGCCATAGAATTTGATCCGGCACACACACATATAAACGCTGCGTACAAAACCGGTATTCGGAAATCAAGCTCATGAGGAGCTTCCGTGCACGTACACAGTCTGCGCACACATACATGGAAATCGGGCTAAAGCTCACGAATTACGGTATATTCCCAATCCCAAATTGGGAAGTCGTGTAAAAACGCTCATTAGCCGTTGGCTGCAACAACTAGTGTTCACTAAAAGCTTCTCCAGTAAGTGGAAATTCATCCTGAAAAATTGCAAGCTTGTTTCTTTGTTAGAAAACTATATTATAAACACTTCGCTGTTGCCTGAATAAATATATAGGTGCTAAAGTGGAATTGTTTTTGCGGGATGATTAAAATTGAAAATTTTATTGAACTTTTTTTTGACAAAGTGGTTTCGAAAGTATACACTGATTCTCATCAGACACCAGCTCACACAAATTCGATTGTTTTGCATTTTGCGGAGATGTCAAAATTTGTCTCAACTAAAAATTACTGATTTCCAACTGCAAGTGGTCACATCAGTCAAGTAAGCACTGTTAGCTGGAGTCTGATGAGAATCAGTGCATACGTTCGAAACCATTTTGTAAAAAAAACATTTTCTATAAAATTTTCAATTTTAACCAACCCGCAAAAACAATTCCACTTTGATTCTGCTTTATCTATGCTGATTTATAGACAAGAAGGGAACCATGATCACAAATCAATAACCTTTATGAGCATATAAGTGCAACTATTTTGTGGCCAACATAATTAAAATATATGTAGGAAAATTTCATGTATATAAAATTACAATATGTAACATTACATTATGCAAACATATAAAAAAATACATACCTGATACGTTATCAGAAACACTAATATTTTACAAAGAACCAATCAAAATAATACATAAAATAAAATAATTAACAATGCATACATTATACAAAAAAAAACACTTTCATATATTTCGAAAAAAAAATATCACGCGTCTTGCTCGACTTTTCCCGTTCCAAACACTTCGAGCGAGACCAGTGCCTGTCGAGCCGCCGTCGCACCGAGTCCGAGTCGAGCACAAGTCGACCCGTGTGCGGGTCTCCATTCATTTACATTGGAAATCGCAAGGAGTTCGAGTTCGAGTCACAGTCGAGTCGATTGAATGTCGACCCGTGTGCGGACGCTCTAATGTTAACAAAATGTCGTAGGAATTTCGTACTAAAGTCCTGAAAGGGCTGCCAGCTATGATCATTTTTGTAATTTTGAGGAATTTCTTTACTGAGCGATTATGTCATTAGATTTGCAAATGAGTATGATCCTGCAATAAAAATTAACAACAAACATTTACGCTTTAAAAATTTGAAAAGTTTTGAGGGTGGTAGCCCTAAAATTCTTTGATTCAATCGAAACGAAATTTACTGGTTGGGTTTAACTTAACGTGAAGCAGATTTGGTATATATTTTGCTTTGCTGCTGACCCAGGGTAACCAGCATTAGCCATTTTCGTAAATATCGCACTAACAGATGCTTCAAATAACGTATTCATATGCAAAGCATTTGCAATAAAAATAAGAAACCAATTTTTAAATTTTCCGAGTTTTGAACATTTTTCGGATGGTAGTCTCAAAAAACGTTTAACCGCTCATCCTCGGATGAAAACGAAATTCAAAGGATAAGTTGATTTAAGTATGAGCTTGTTATGGTAAACTTATTTTTGCTTCGTTAGGAAAGTGTTGCCAGCACTGAACATTTTCATCATTTGTGTTATAGTTGAGTTTTGTTGCTTTGGATAAGGAATGGTTGATATGATTTTACAAAAAAGTATTTTACGTCTTTCCAAATTTGTTTCTCACTCACAGACAATTTCTTCGAAAATTAGTTTTCTAGCGGTTCTGATGCGCTAGACTTTTTTTTTTATATTGTTCTTAAAGTAAACATTCAGCACTTTCAATTTAATGCAAAAACACAATCATTTATTATTAAAGTCACATTCAAAATAGGTTTTTGTTCTTACTAAGTGTTCGTGCCCTAACTTTTTATCCGCACTGTATATATATATATATGTATATATATATATATATATATATATATATATATATATATATATATATATATAAATGAAGTTTTGGCCAAAGTGATTTTAATACTACCATTCTTCGAACATTACTAAAAATCCAGATAGGTCGCCGACGTCGCACTGAAAAAATTGAAGCTCATCACAACAGAACGCATTATAAAATATATTGTAGATGAAACAACATACATCACCTCTTAAAACAATCAAAATATTCAACTTTTTAACTAGACTTGAGTTGGCTTGTGTAGACAGCATATATTTTGACGAATCTGTAAACTCCCCCATATAATGTTATGGTTTGATGAATAAATGTATGAGTGAAAACTCTAGCGCACCTGAACCGCTAGAAAATTAATTTTCGAAGACATTGTCTTTGAGTGACAAAATAATGTGGGAAAACGTAATACACTTTTTTGTAGAATCATATCAACCATTCCTTGTTCAAAGGAACAAAACTCAACTATCTATACCACAAATGATGGAAATGTTCAGTGCTGGCAACATTTTCCCAACGAAGCAGCAATAAGTTTACCTTCACAAGCTCATACTTAAATCAACTTATCCTTTGAAATTCGTTCTCATCGGAGGATTTCATCAAAGTTTTCATCAAAGGATATCATCGAAAGTTTCACCGATTAAACTATGTCTGGAGTTGCCATCCGAGAAATTTCCAAAACTCGGCAATTGATATGACTTTTTTATTGTAAATGCTTTGCTTATGAATACCAAAGAGAAGCATCTGTTGGTTCAATATTTACGAAATTGTCCGGTGCTGGCATCATAGCTGCTTCACGTTGAGCTCAATCCACTCTGCGAATTTCCTTTCGATTGAATGACTGCGCTGGAAGTTATAGGAGTTTATAGAATTTTATAGTTAAAATCCTCAAAAATTTCAAATTCCCGAAACCCAAATATTTGTTGTTAGCTTTCATTGCAGAATCTGTGGCGAAGTAATCTGTTCGAGGAGTGTCTCGCCTTAACAGAACTTAGAACCAAGCGGGCTTAGGTCTAACAAGTGTGAATGGCTTCTGCCATTCGAGAGGCAAATTCAAGAAAAAAACTCTAGCGCACCTGAACCGCTAGAAACACTTATGTTCGAAGAATCGTGCAGGTTTCGAGTGCATATTCCATTTCAGGAGCTGCTTCTTACGGCCAATTTTTTTCAAATGCCACGTTTTACTTTGGTCTCAACAATGCATTATAACTCATATGGTAGAAGGTTTCAGATATTACCACTGGCATGAATTTCATCGTTTATGAGAGAAAATAACGGGTTAATTATATTCGTTATCAGTTGCTTATTTCACAAAATTTTGAAAGCAGCATCTCATATAACATCAATTAAGAAAATGCTCAGTACCTGCAGCACTGAAACTGAAGTTGGTGGCTGGGGCTGCGATGCGAAAAATTTGCAGAGCTTTGGGAATTGAAACATCGGTTATTTATTTTCATTGTAAATGTTTCTGGTATGAATACTAACTGTTAGCATTTATTGATACAAAAGTAGCACAACCGACTCGTGCTGGCAACCTTTCGCCAGTATCAAAGCCAAGAATATATCACATCTGCTTCACGTTGTTATATTACATTCGAAGTTATAGCAGTATGAAGAAATTTAAGGTTACCTGCAGCGAGTTTTTTCAAATAATCGAACGCTTAATATTTGCTGTTTATTGTCACTACAATATCATTACCAATTGAAAATTCTTAGATAAAACTGCTTAATAAAGATATTGCAAACAAACACAAAACCAATAATAGCTGGGAAACCTATCGTGGCTTTTCAACCAAATTTGGCCTGAATAATGCTTATAATAGGTTCCATTAATTGTATGAAATTCGTAGTGATTTCATGACTGCACTGGAAGTTATAGGGCAAAATGTTTTATTTTCCTGATCGAATTTTCAAAACCAAAGACACAAAAATTACCATAGCTGGCAGCACCAATCGAATTTTTCAACCAAATTTCTATCAAACAGAGTTTAGAATAAGGTTCAGCTACTGTGTCAGTTTCATGAAAATCTGGTAACTTATTCACATTTCATAGGGCAAAAAGCAGTTTTTTTTCTTTGTAATTTTTCAAGATGGCACCACTGGCACAGAGTTGCCTACAATTGCAAATCGCTTCTATCAAACCTGGTACTACTTATGTCCAATGCATTCTGTAAATTTCAATTGTATCTGATTATTGATTCGTGAGTTCCCGTGAACAGAAGTTTTTGATGCTCAAAATATAGGTTAACTGGGAAAGGGTTACCGTTCTTGTCCGACGTGAAATTTCCAAAGTTTTACTTAGAACGTGTAGATTAAGCAGAAGATTTGTATATAGATTGGTTTTATTGTAAGAAACGGACATTTTTTAGGATATTCGATGGTTTTCACTTCCAAATTTTTATTTATTCAAATTTAATACACCAAAATTATCATAGCTGGCAGTTCCAACTGAATTTTTCGTCTTAATTTCAATTAAACGTGGTTTGAAGTCAGATTCAGCTACTGTGCCAGCATGTCAAAATAGAATTTTCAATGTAGATTAAAATTTTTAATGTTAATAAAAAGTTGTTCAATTTTAATCATCCCGCAAAAACAATTCTAATTTTATTCCGCGTTTTCGCGGTCGAGTTTCCCGTTTCAATATGCTCGGCTTCGATAAGCTGTAGAAATGATATACGTTGTCTATGCTGATTTATAGACAAGAAGGGAACCGTGATCAAATTCAATTACCTTTACTAAGTAAAATTATATCCATGGATATAAGTCGGAGATGTTAAAATTTGTCACAACTAGCATAAATAAAAATGTAATGATTTCCACCTGCAAGTGGTCACGCCAGTCAAGTATGCACTGTGTGCTGGTGTCTGATGAGAAGCAGTGCATACTTTCGAAACCACTTTGTCAAAATAGAATTTTCAATGTAGATTAAAATTTTTAATCTTAATAAAAAGTTGTTCAATTTTAATCATAACGCAAAAACAATTCCAA
>OZ022264.1:128886936-128909436 GCA_963978885.1 Nemotelus pantherinus | reverse complement strand
CATCCACATATCAATGTCCAATAGTGGGTGGCAGAATATCAAACGAAGGCATTGTTTACGGTTGTCTCCTTTGACAATCCGGGCTAGTTTTATTTCAATACCTTCGGTACTTAAACCGAGATATTGCGTGGATTTTTTATAGCCTTGATTGGATAACTACGGCACTTGTAGCCGTGATATCCTCGTAAATATATTATGATTTTAAAGACAACAACGGCACTTGTACCGTGATGTCAGTGGAAAATTCGTAGCTAGATGTTCAATTAAACGAGTGGTGTATCAGACTAGACATTTTATTTACTTTAAGTTCTTTATATATACATTTCACTTACTTGCTAGCATAAATTGACCAAACAAAGTTCCCACGTCGTCAGCAAAATGCACATTCATTTGACTACCTAGCAATCTGGACATCGCATAACCAAGATGCAATGTGAGAACAGATGTACGCGAGTGCAAGCAAATATGAATTTGAGAAATAATAAACAATTGGAGTGCTTTGCTAAATCTAATGCAAGAAAAGATGTGCACGAGTACAAGTAACTATGAACTTGAGAAATAGTAAACAATTAGATAGAGTGTTTTGATAAATGGTAAGCAATTAGTGCGTTTTGCTGACGACGCGTCTGGTAGCTTGTGGGAATTCTTTAATTCTTTGTCTGAATGTTGGAATTTGATAAAAAAAATGAAGATGATGATGAACATACTCCCCGCGTTGAACGTCGTTCAAGATTACGGTTGTATTTCAATTGAGAAGTCTGGTTTTTTGTTTGCCCTAGGTGCTGGAATTGGCCTTTGCCTGGCGCGGTTGTGTCGGCACTTCCAGAATACTCCAATCATAATAACCAAGATCAGCATGATTGATACGTAACCAGGAATGGCGTGATACGAAACATATTGATGGCTTGTATAAGTTGGAAACTCAAAAGTCTCCTTGCGTAGGGTCTGTTGTAAGTTATTCAACAGATTTCGTTGTGGTTGATATTCCTCGTCGTCTCCAGGAAGTAAAATTGTTGGAATAGGTGATGGAATTTCAATCACAACATTTCTGGCCTTAAATGAGCTGTTGACTTGACTTGAGACGATGTTGTGCCCTGAAATGGTGATGGAATCGTGTTTCATCAAACAATCTGGTTCCAGGGTTAGTATTCCGGCTCCGTCTAGTTGTAGCTTAAAATTTTGGTTTCCACAAACCACTTGTAGTCGCATCTGTTGAGTCAAACCAAAAATCCACTTATTTTTGTCAGCAAGTTGAATCCAGGTATGTTTCAGTGGGATGATTTCAGTTTGACAAGACTGCGTGGATTCAGCTGTCAACAGGTTCATTTCACAAGATGAAATTTGGGCACCAGTGTGATATAAAGGACCTGCCTTTTCGCACAGAAAGGACTGATCTTCGATGGTTAGGCATGAATTCAGCTCGGCTTCAGTTATTGTAAAATAAGTGTCTCGGTGCGCATTAACGGCAAGCAGCTTGGTTGATAGCTTTATTGAAACCAGCGTTTGGTTGACAATTACGGGTATAGGAGTCAAGTTGAGCAGTTGGTCATCGCGTTTGTCAGTAAGGGGTATTCTTACTGTGAATACGACATAATTGTTGATTATGCTTCCAGCGGTCTTCGTCAAACGATATAATGGCAATACATCCTCGTCGTGCCCAGGGAGGTGCTCTCCTGGAGGTAATTTAGTCCTTATATTTTTCAACTCTTCATGAAGCTGATGTGGTGATAATAGTAGAGGACTTAGGGTTCCATGATGAGCGTCGGTCAATACATCAATGACGGTTGATTGAATGCGGTGTAAATTGGCGCTTGTTGCTACCAACTGAAGACTGAGACTGGTTAATGTTTGGAAAACCTTTTGTTGGGTATCTTCAGTACCATTCAGGCTTATCCTTTGCAGTATCCAATTAATCCTTTGTTCTATTCTGCCAAATTTTCGTTGAGCGCTTGTTTGATCTATTTTTATCAGGTTGATGGTTGAATCTATAACTGATGTTTGATTTCTCAGTAACTTCATTAAAAGGTGTTGATCAGTTTTGATGTTGTTGATCGTGGTAGACATTTCATCCGCGTATTTTGAGTCTAGTACACCAAATAATGAATTGGCAAGATTTCCCACAACATCGAGTGCACCTCGTTTCATTCTCTTAGTCGTAAACAGACTATTATCGAGTTTGAGCTCAAGCTGGTCTTGCTCAAATTGGAGAATCAGGTGCTCACAATTTGATTTGTGCATCATCAGGTCGCATAGTTGCCTTAGGGCTGTTGTTCCGTTTGAAAGAGAGGTCATCTCATCCCAATATGGGGATAGGTCGTAGTATACGATCATTTTCCATTCATCAGTGACATGAAGAATAGTCCCAATGTTCTCAAAGTTAACTCCGAATGTGTTGTTAAATCGCTGTGTTTCAAATTTGGCTGGGTTGGCGTAACAGGAGGGCACTAGTATGCAGGCGAATAAAGTTGCGAGTAAGGCTCCACGGCTGATTTTTTTCCGTTTGATGGGTGAACCTTCTACTTGACAATTTGTATCGCTCGGGCAGCATTGCCTTCGACCAGGTGGATGATCCTGTGTAGTGGAGTTTGCAATCTGATTTCGAGTCTCTTCATCGATTTCCACCTTTGAATCCGGAGCTCCTGTGGCGGTTGTGGATTCTGAGGGTAATGGAGCGAGTCTATGTATAGGCCGAGTCAAGGTAGTGGTTTCAGTTTTCAGATCGACAACTCGAACAAATCCGTCATTGCCTTTATAGGTGCGGATTACTCGGCCAAGAGGCCATTTCATAACGGGTGTATTATCATCTTTGATGATAACAATCGTATCGATTGGTATGTTTGTCATTGCTGTTTTCCATCCGTAACGGTTTTGTAGAAGATGTAGGTATTCCTTGGACCATCGTTGCCAAAACTCACGCTTGATGTTGCTTATTTCTCGCCAGGCTGGTTGCAGTCCGCCCTTCCTGCTTTCTGCGTCACAGTCAATTTGGGCAGTCAGTGGTTCACCTATGAGGAAGTGCCCTGGAGTTAATGCGACTAGGTCATTGGGGTTAGAAGAAAGTGGCGTCAAGGGCCTTGAATTAAGAATCGCCTCGATTTCCACTAAAACGGTTAATAGCGTCTCGTGCGTTAGTGAAACTGGTCCAATCGTTTTCTTCATTAATTCCTTGGCGGATTTCACAGCGGCTTCCCAGAGCCCTCCAAAATGGGGGGCCCTGGGAGGTATGAAATGAAAGTCGATGCCTTTTTCACTACATTGGGTGGTAATGGTGTTTTGAGCTGAGTCTGAATAAATCGAGGCTGAAATTTCTTGCAGCTGGTTCCTCGCGCCAACAAAGTTTGTTGCATTATCGCAGTAGATTCTCCGACAGTGGCCACGCCTTCCAATGAACCTTTTGAGGGCGCCTAAAAAGGCTTCGGTGGATAAATTAGAGACCAACTCTAAATGTACAGCCTTCGTCGCAAAACAACAAAAAACTGCAATGTAAGTCTTCTGTGGCCTTTTTCCTCTGATTTGGAAATGGTAATATATAGGGCCACAAAAATCCACCCCGGTATTAACAAACGGCCGTCCAGGTTGTACCCTTGGTGCTGGTAGGTTCCCCATTATTTGGGTGAGTAACTTGGAATTGGCTCGAGTGCATTTTACGCATTTGTGCACAATAGACCTTGCTAATGTTTTGCATTTGATGGGCCAAAATTTTTGCTTCGTAATGGCTTCAAGACCTTGGGGTCCCACGTGTGAATGCTTCCGATGAATGTCCTCCATTATTAATCTTGTTATATTGTCCAAGTATGGCAGCAATATAGGATGTTTTGCTTCAAAGGACAAACTCGCTGCATCTAATCTTCCTCCAACTCTTAAAATGCCGTGTTCGTCTAAGAATGGGGTGAGGTTGTTCAATGGACTCGATGTATGCACTCGATGATGCCGTTGCAAGTCGCTGATTTCTGCTTTGAAATCCTCTGATTGGATTGCTTTGACGATTATGCGTAGAGCTTGCTGCCTCTCCGACTGGGTTAGTGCGAGAGCTGAATTTGCTTGCTCGGATTTCTGCTTTCTGCACCGGTTTATGAATCGTACTATGTATCCAGTTGTCCGTAACAATCTTCCAAAGGAGTTTCTGTGCTCAATTTCAAAAACGAAGTTGGTTGAAGGCGTTGCTGCTAGGGATGTTATTTTTCGTTCTACGTCATTGGCGGAGTCTACGTGCGCGTTATAGGCCACTGGCCACTCCTTTTCTCTACCGTGTAGAAAAATCGGACCGAAGAACCATAAATTGCAGGTTTTGAAAGTGCTCGGTGCTATGGGTCTCGTTAATACATCGGCTGGATTCATTTTTGTTTCTACGTGCCGCCACTGCTCTGGATTTGAAAGCTCATGGATTGCGCCAATTCGGTTGGCAACAAATGTGTGAAAATCTGAGGATTGTGACTGTATCCAGGATAAAACTATTTGAGAATCAGTCCAGTAGTACGTTGGGACGTTGGTCATGTTGAGAATATGCTTGATACGATCTGCCAGGTCTGCAGCCAGTTTGGCTGCACAAAGCTCTAACCTGGGGAGGGTGATCGTTTTGATGGGTGCTACACGAGATTTGGCACATAATAGTCGAACAACGATAGTGTTATCCTGCTTGACAGAGCGTATGTATGCGGCAGCACCAAAAGCTTGAGTCGAGGCATCCGAAAATATATGAAGCTGCTTTGATTTTGGTAGGCTGTGGGAGTATATGTGTCGTGGTATAACGATATCTTCTATCGTCTTTAGTTCGTCACGAAATGTTGACCATCGTGTATGTATTTCCATAGGTAAGGCAGCATCCCAGTCCAGCTTGAGTTTCCAAATAGCTTGAAGTTGTATTTTTGCAGTCGTTACGATTGGGGCTACGAAACCTAGAGGGTCGAAGATTCGAAATATGTCGGAAGCGACGGTACGTTTCGTACATTTATTTGAGTTAGTCGTTGCCAACTTCATTCTGAATACGTCAGATGCTGGTGACCATGTCAAGCCTAGCGTTTTGATGTGGTCATCACTGCCTTCGTTGAAATCGAGGCTTAGTTGGCTGTCTTGCGGTGGAATTTGATCGAGTAGGCGTGCGTCGTTCGCGCACCACTTTCTTAGGTTGAATCCAGCTTGCGAGAGTAGAGTTTTGAGCTCTGACTGAGTTTGCAGTAATTCCGGCAAACTGTTGCTTCCAGTCATGATGTCATCGACGTAACAATTTTGAAGTAGCGCTGCGGATGCGTACGGAAATTCTGACTTATTTTTCCTTGCTAGGTCCACTAAACATTTTGTTGCTAAGTATGATGCTGGTCGAGTCCCATAAGTTACTGTATTCAATTGATACTGTTTCATGGGCTCTTCGGGAGAACGTCTCCAAAAGATTAGCTGGAAGAATCTTTGTTCTGGGTTAACATTGACCTGCCGGTACATTTTCTCAATGTCCGCTGTTAATACGTATCGATGTTGTCTGAAACGCAGTAATATAGAAAACAGATCCTCCTGAACTGTAGGACCAGCAAGCAGAATATCATTTAGTGAAACGTTGGATGTTGTTTTCGCTGATGCATCGAAAACTACCCGCACTTTGGTTGTGGCACTATGTGGCTTGCTAACGCAATGATGAGGAAGATAGTAATGTATCCTGGGAACGTCAGTGATTTCTTCCATATGGCGCAGGGCTAAATACTCATCCATGAACTTAGTGTATTCTTGCTGGAGCTCGGGCTGACGTGATAGCTTGCGCTCTAAACTATGAAACCTTCGCAAAGCCAAATCCTTTGATTCACCCAGAGTGGATGGATCAGCGGTGAAGGGCAGTGAAACTTCATATCTTCCATTTGCTTTGCGGTTTGTCCAGCGTGCAGAATGAGCCTCGCACTGCTTCTCACTTGGAGACAAGTGTTGCTCCTCTCGAGGCAAATTGTCCAAGTTCCAAAACCGTTCGATTTGTTGTGAAATTGCCTCTTCTTCAATGCCAACTCCACAAGTAACGTTATCACCGCTCGTTTCGCCTATGCCTCCGCCAACAATCCAACCAAGAACAGTGTTTTGCAGTATGGGAAGGTTCTCTCCCAATTTTATTTGGCCTATTGATAGGAGTTGATAGTAGAATTCTACCCCCAGTAGCAGATCTACCCTGTCTGGTCTATAGAAATGGGGATCAGCCAGTTTTATATTGTCGGGAATCTTCCAATCACTCACATTGATTTCCCTCGTTGGTTGTTGGGTTATTATGTGGGGAAGTACATATGCCTCCACTCTTGTAGTGAATGCCGTGATCTGCGATTTTAACAGAAAATTAACTCTCGCTGTTGTGTGCTGACGCCCGCTCCCGATGCCAAGTATTTTGAGATTGGTGGAATCTTTGGTCAATTGAAGCCTTTTGCAAACCCATTCCGATATTAAATTTACTTGAGACCCTGAATCCAAAACAGCTCTGCAGGTTGTATAGGTGCCATTATTACCTTGGATGGTAACAACCACTGTACTGAGTATCATGTATTTCGATCGTGGATTTATTATACCCGTCGTCAGAGAAGATGCTTCACCTTCCTGGCTTGCCGAAATACCTTGTTTCGTGGTGGATGATGAGGCTTCAAATTTTTGCCTTTGATCTGCTTTTTTCCCTGCTGCGTCTTGCTTCTTGTCGAGGTGCAACAAAGTATTGTGCCTTTTGGAACAATGTTTGCAGGTTCCTTTCGTGCAATTCTTCGACGAATGGTCTGCTTGTAGGCAGTTTACGCACCTTGAATGCTTTTGAATAAGTTTCAGTCGATTTTCGGGGCTGAATGTCAGAAAAGTTTTGCACGCGAAAAGTGGGTGCCAGGCGTTGCAAGCAATACAGTTGTTGGTGTTCACTGCCGTTAAAGCTTTTGCGGAAACTGGCCGTTTTTCGTCCACTGCCTTGGTCTTGGAGCCGAGCGCTTCTAGGGATTGGAATCTATTTTCTAAGAAATTCATGAGCCCTTCGATGGTTTGAAGTTGCCTTGGATGAGCTAATGACTGCTCATATAGCACGTGCGTATTTTTGTGCAACTTGCGTATAAGTATAAACAACAGCAAGGGATCCCATCCGGTGGTTGAGATTCCAACGTTCTCCAACCCTTTTAAACATTCACGCGTTGTGTCGTGGAGTGATTTAATGTTCGCAGCTGAGTCAATCGAGTGAGCTGATTGCCCGAGTAGATTCGATAACAGCGCATTTGCAATTAATCTCGGATTTTCGTAGCGTTCCTTGAGAATTTGCCATGCTGCGAAATAATTTTCATTGGATAATGGCAAGTGTTTTATTAGTTTTCCTGCCTCCCCTGATAGGTTGGCTCGAAGATACCATAACTTTTCACATGGCGAAATAGCTTGCTTGTGAACCACTTCCGAAAATAAATCGTGAAACTGACGCCAATTCAAATAGTTTCCGTCAAACTTCGGAATTTCTATTTTAGGTAGCTTAATTTTCACGCTACCATCTGGCTTTAATATTTGATCGTTTACGGGGATCTGCTGTGGCCCACTTAGCCGGAGATATTCAGTCAGTGAAACATTGGCACTCAAAACTTGGTCCTGGTGGTTCAAGAATCCCTGGATGTCGTAGCCATATGTTTCGGGATTATCAACAGCTTCGCATATCTGATGATGGAGAGCTTCGATTTGTTGCCAGTAGTCGGAAATGGCTTGTTTCTGAGTTTGATAAAAGGCCGTTGGTTGCCCAGAACGTGTATCCGCCAACCTCTGTAGAATGTGGTCCAACTGTCCCCTGATGGTGTTGGCCTTCCTAAGTAGCTGGCGTATGGGGTTACTTGTGGCTGAATCCTTGTCTTCAATATTGGATGCCATACTTGCTTCCATATTGGGCGACAAGGCTTTAATTTGTGCTTCAAATAACTCCTTGTACTTTGAATGGAGTGATGCGATGGAATTGTAATAGTCACTGATGAAATAGTCGTCCTGCTGTTGAACGTCAGGATGGTTCCTGATATCAGTGTCGGTAGACTCGAACTGCTCCCATGCAGTTTCCAAACGCCGAAACCGTTCTTGGAAATATTCGAGGGTCTTTCGCTGCGAAGGATCCTTTCCCACGTTAGAGATAATCCTTTGAATCTCCTTTCCAGTGACCTCCTGGTTGGCGATGAGTTTTTCCATGTTGAAGATTGCAAGATTCGAGTCCTGTCACGGTCGCCAATGTTTACGGTTGTCTCCTTTGACAATCCGGGCTAGTTTTATTTCAATACCTTCGGTACTTAAACCGAGATATTGCGTGGATTTTTTATAGCCTTGATTGGATAACTACGGCACTTGTAGCCGTGATATCCTCGTAAATATATTATGATTTTAAAGACAACAACGGCACTTGTACCGTGATGTCAGTGGAAAATTCGTAGCTAGATGTTCAAATAAACGAGTGGTGTATCAGACTAGACATTTTATTTACTTTAAGTTCTTTATATATACATTTCACTTACTTGCTAGCATAAATTGACCAAACAAAGTTCCCACGTCGTCAGCAAAATGCACATTCATTTGACTACCTAGCAATCTGGACATCGCATAACCAAGTTGCAATGTGAGAACAGATGTACGCGAGTGCAAGCAAATATGAATTTGAGAAATAATAAACAATTGGAGTGCTTTGCTAAATCTAATGCAAGAAAAGATGTGCACGAGTACAAGTAACTATGAACTTGAGAAATAGTAAACAATTAGATAGAGTGTTTTGATAAATGGTAAGCAATTAGTGCGTTTTGCTGACGACGCGTCTGGTAGCTTGTGGGAATTCTTTAATTCTTTGTCTGAATGTTGGAATTTGATAAAAAAAATGAAGATGATGATGAACATACTCCCTGCGTTGAACGTCGTTCAAGATTACGGTTGTATTTCAATTGATAAGTCTGGTTTTTTGTTTGCCCTAGGTGCTGGAATTGGCCTTTGCCTGGCGCGGTTGTGTCGGCACTTCCAGAATACTCCAAGCATAATAACCAAGATCAGCATGATTGATACGTAACCAGGAATGGCGTGATACGAAACATATTGATGGCTTGTATAAGTTGGAAACTCAAAAGTCTCCTTGCGTAGGGTCTGTTGTAAGTTATTCAACAGATTTCGTTGTGGTTGATATTCCTCGTCGTCTCCAGGAAGTAAAATTGTTGGAATAGGTGATGGAATTTCAATCACAACATTTCTGGCCTTAAATGAGCTGTTGACTTGACTTGAGACGATGTTGTGCCCTGAAATGGTGATGGAATCGTGTTTCATCAAACAATCTGGTTCCAGGGTTAGTATTCCGGCTCCGTCTAGTTGTAGCTTAAAATTTTGGTTTCCACAAACCACTTGTAGTCGCATCTGTTGAGTCAAACCAAAAATCCACTTATTTTTGTCAGCAAGTTGAATCCAGGTATGTTTCAGTGGGATGATTTCAGTTTGACAAGACTGCGTGGATTCAGCTGTCAACAGGTTCATTTCACAAGATGAAATTTGGGCACCAGTGTGATATAAAGGACCTGCCTTTTCGCACAGAAAGGACTGATCTTCGATGGTTAGGCATGAATTCAGCTCGGCTTCAGTTATTGTAAAATAAGTGTCTCGGTGCGCATTAACGGCAAGCAGTTTGGTTGATAGCTTTATTGAAACCAGCGTTTGGTTGACAATTACGGGTATAGGAGTCAAGTTGAGCAGTTGGTCATCGCGTTTGTCAGTAAGGGGTATTCTTACTGTGAATACGACATAATTGTTGATTATGCTTCCAGCGGTCTTCGTCAAACGATATAATGGCAATACATCCTCGTCGTGCCCAGGGAGGTGCTCTCCTGGAGGTAATTTAGTCCTTATATTTTTCAACTCTTCATGAAGCTGATGTGGTGATAATAGTAGAGGACTTAGGGTTCCATGATGAGCGTCGGTCAATATATCAATGACGGTTGATTGAATGCGGTGTAAATTGGCGCTTGTTGCTACCAACTGAAGACTGAGACTGGTTAATGTTTGGAAAACCTTTTGTTGGGTATCTTCAGTACCATTCAGGCTTATCCTTTGCAGTATCCAATTAATCCTTTGTTCTATTCTGCCAAATTTTCGTTGAGCGCTTGTTTGATCTATTTTTATCAGGTTGATGGTTGAATCTATAACTGATGTTTGATTTCTCAGTAACTTCATTAAAAGGTGTTGATCAGTTTTGATGTTGTTGATCGTGGTAGACATTTCATCCGCGTATTTTGAGTCTAGTACACCAAATAATGAATTGGCAAGATTTCCCACAACATCGAGTGCACCTCGTTTCATTCTCTTAGTCGTAAACAGACTATTATCGAGTTTGAGCTCAAGCTGGTCTTGCTCAAATTGGAGAATCAGGTGCTCACAATTTGATTTGTGCATCATCAGGTTGCATAGTTGCCTTAGGGCTGTTGTTCCGTTTGAAAGAGAGGTCATCTCATCCCAATATGGGGATAGGTCGTAGTATACGATCATTTTCCATTCATCAGTGACATGAAGAATAGTCCCAATGTTCTCAAAGTTAACTCCGAATGTGTTGTTAAATCGCTGTGTTTCAAATTTGGCTGGGTTGGCGTAACAGGAGGGCACTAGTATGCAGGCGAATAAAGTTGCGAGTAAGGCTCCACGGCTGATTTTTTTCCGTTTGATGGGTGAACCTTCTACTTGACAATTTGTATCGCTCGGGCAGCATTGCCTTCGACCAGGTGGATGATCCTGTGTAGTGGAGTTTGCAATCTGATTTCGAGTCTCTTCATCGATTTCCACCTTTGAATCCGGAGCTCCTGTGGCGGTTGTGGATTCTGAGGGTAATGGAGCGAATCTATGTATAGGCCGAGTCAAGGTAGTGGTTTCAGTTTTCAGATCGACAACTCGAACAAATCCGTCATTGCCTTTATAGGTGCGGATTACTCGGCCAAGAGGCCATTTCATAACGGGTGTATTATCATCTTTGATGATAACAATCGTATCGATTGGTATGTTTGTCATTGCTGTTTTCCATCCGTAACGGTTTTGTAGAAGATGTAGGTATTCCTTGGACCATCGTTGCCAAAACTCACGCTTGATGTTGCTTATTTCTCGCCAGGCTGGTTGCAGTCCGCCCTTCCTGCTTTCTGCGTCACAGTCAATTTGGGCAGTCAGTGGTTCACCTATGAGGAAGTGCCCTGGAGTTAATGCGGCTAGGTCATTGGGGTTAGAAGAAAGTGGCGTCAAGGGCCTTGAATTAAGAATCGCCTCGATTTCCACTAAAACGGTTAATAGCGTCTCGTGCGTTAGTGAAACTGGTCCAATCGTTTTCTTCATTAATTCCTTGGCGGATTTCACAGCGGCTTCCCAGAGCCCTCCAAAATGGGGGGCCCTGGGAGGTATGAAATGAAAGTCGATGCCTTTTTCACTACATTGGGTGGTAATGGTGTTTTGAGCTGAGTCTGAATAAATCGAGGCTGAAATTTCTTGCAGCTGGTTCCTCGCGCCAACAAAGTTTGTTGCATTATCGCAGTAGATTCTCCGACAGTGGCCACGCCTTCCAATGAACCTTTTGAGGGCGCCTAAAAAGGCTTCGGTGGATAAATTAGAGACCAACTCTAAATGTACAGCCTTCGTCGCAAAACAACAAAAAACTGCAATGTAAGTCTTCTGTGGCCTTTTTCCTCTGATTTGGAAATGGTAATATATAGGGCCACAAAAATCCACCCCGGTATTAACAAACGGCCGTCCAGGTTGTACCCTTGGTGCTGGTAGGTTCCCCATTATTTGGGTGAGTAACTTGGAATTGGCTCGAGTGCATTTTACGCATTTGTGCACAATAGACCTTGCTAATGTTTTGCATTTGATGGGCCAAAATTTTTGCTTCGTAATGGCTTCAAGACCTTGGAGTCCCACGTGTGAATGCTTCCGATGAATGTCCTCCATTATTAATCTTGTTATATTGTCCAAGTATGGCAGCAATATAGGATGTTTTGCTTCAAAGGACAAACTCGCTGCATCTAATCTTCCTCCAACTCTTAAAATGCCGTGTTCGTCTAAGAATGGGGTGAGGTTGTTCAATGGACTCGATGTATGCACTCGATGATGCCGTTGCAAGTCGCTGATTTCTGCTTTGAAATCCTCTGATTGGATTGCTTTGACGATTATGCGTAGAGCTTGCTGCCTCTCCGACTGGGTTAGTGCGAGAGCTGAATTTGCTTGCTCGGATTTCTGCTTTCTGCACCGGTTTATGAATCGTACTATGTATCCAGTTGTCCGTAACAATCTTCCAAAGGAGTTTCTGTGCTCAATTTCAAAAACGAAGTTGGTTGAAGGCGTTGCTGCTAGGGATGTTATTTTTCGTTCTACGTCATTGGCGGAGTCTACGTGCGCGTTATAGGCCACTGGCCACTCCTTTTCTCTACCGTGTAGAAAAATCGGACCGAAGAACCATAAATTGCAGGTTTTGAAAGTGCTCGGTGCTATGGGTCTCGTTAATACATCGGCTGGATTCATTTTTGTTTCTACGTGCCGCCACTGCTCTGGATTTGAAAGCTCATGGATTGCGCCAATTCGGTTGGCAACAAATGTGTGAAAATCTGAGGATTGTGACTGTATCCAGGATAAAACTATTTGAGAATCAGTCCAGTAGTACGTTGGGACGTTGGTCATGTTGAGAATATGCTTGATACGATCTGCCAGGTCTGCAGCCAGTTTGGCTGCACAAAGCTCTAACCTGGGGAGGGTGATCGTTTTGATGGGTGCTACACGAGATTTGGCACATAACAGTCGAACAACGATAGTGTTATCCTGCTTGACAGAGCGTATGTATGCGGCAGCACCAAAAGCTTGAGTCGAGGCATCCGAAAATATATGAAGCTGCTTTGATTTTGGTAGGCTGTGGGAGTATATGTGTCGTGGTATAACGATATCTTCTATCGTCTTTAGTTCGTCACGAAATGTTGACCATCGTGTATGTATTTCCATAGGTAAGGCAGCATCCCAGTCCAGCTTGAGTTTCCAAATAGCTTGAAGTTGTATTTTTGCAGTCGTTACGATTGGGGCTACGAAACCTAGAGGGTCGAAGATTCGAAATATGTCGGAAGCGACGGTACGTTTCGTACATTTATTTGAGTTAGTCGTTGCCAACTTCATTCTGAATACGTCAGATGCTGGTGACCATGTCAAGCCTAGCGTTTTGATGTGGTCATCACTGCCTTCGTTGAAATCGAGGCTTAGTTGGCTGTCTTGCGGTGGAATTTGATCGAGTAGGCGTGCGTTGTTCGCGCACCACTTTCTTAGGTTGAATCCAGCTTGCGAGAGTAGAGTTTTGAGCTCTGACTGAGTTTGCAGTAATTCCGGCAAACTGTTGCTTCCAGTCATGATGTCATCGACGTAACAATTTTGAAGTAGCGCTGCGGATGCGTACGGAAATTCTGACTTATTTTTCCTTGCTAGGTCCACTAAACATTTTGTTGCTAAGTATGATGCTGGTCGAGTCCCATAAGTTACTGTATTCAATTGATACTGTTTCATGGGCTCTTCGGGAGAACGTCTCCAAAAGATTAGCTGGAAGAATCTTTGTTCTGGGTTAACATTGACCTGCCGGTACATTTTCTCAATGTCCGCTGTTAGTACGTATCGATGTTGTCTGAAACGCAGTAATATCGAAAACAGATCCTCCTGAACTGTAGGACCAGCAAGCAGAATATCATTTAGTGAAACGTTGGATGTTGTTTTCGCTGATGCATCGAAAACTACCCGCACTTTGGTTGTGGCACTATGTGGCTTGCTAACGCAATGATGAGGAAGATAGTAATGTATCCTGGGAACGTCAGTGATTTCTTCCATATGGCGCAGGGCTAAATACTCATCCATGAACTTAGTGTATTCTTGCTGGAGCTCGGGCTGACGTGATAGCTTGCGCTCTAAACTATGAAACCTTCGCAAAGCCAAATCCTTTGATTCACCCAGAGTGGATGGATCAGCGGTGAAGGGCAGTGAAACTTCATATCTTCCATTTGCTTTGCGGTTTGTCCAGCGTGCAGAATGAGCCTCGCACTGCTTCTCACTTGGAGACAAGTGTTGCTCCTCTCGAGGCAAATTGTCCAAGTTCCAAAACCGTTCGATTTGTTGTGAAATTGCCTCTTCTTCAATGCCAACTCCACAAGTAACGTTATCACCGCTCGTTTCGCCTATGCCTCCGCCAACAATCCAACCAAGAACAGTGTTTTGCAGTATGGGAAGGTTCTCTCCCAATTTTATTTGGCCTATTGATAGGAGTTGATAGTAGAATTCTACCCCCAGTAGCAGATCTACCCTGTCTGGTCTATAGAAATGGGGATCAGCCAGTTTTATATTGTCGGGAATCTTCCAATCACTCACATTGATTTCCCTCGTTGGTTGTTGGGTTATTATGTGGGGAAGTACATATGCCTCCACTCTTGTAGTGAATGCCGTGATCTGCGATTTTAACAGAAAATTAACTCTCGCTGTTGTGTGTTGACGCCCGCTCCCGATGCCAAGTATTTTGAGATTGGTGGAATCTTTGGTCAATTGAAGCCTTTTGCAAACCCATTCCGATATTAAATTTACTTGGGACCCTGAATCCAAAACAGCTCTGCAGGTTGTATAGGTGCCATTATTACCTTGGATGGTAACAACCACTGTACTGAGTATCATGTATTTCGATCGTGGATTTATTATACCCGTCGTCAGAGAAGATGCTTCACCTTCCTGGCTTGCCGAAATACCTTGTTTCGTGGTGGATGATGAGGCTTCAAATTTTTGCCTTTGATCTGCTTTTTTCCCTGCTGCGTCTTGCTTCTTGTCGAGGTGCAACAAAATATTGTGCCTTTTGGAACAATGTTTGCAGGTTCCTTTCGTGCAATTCTTCGACGAATGGTCTGCTTGTAGGCAGTTTACGCACCTTGAATGCTTTTGAATAAGTTTCAGTCGATTTTCGGGGCTGAATGTCAGAAAAGTTTTGCACGCGAAAAGTGGGTGCCAGGCGTTGCAAGCAATACAGTTGTTGGTGTTCACTGCCGTTAAAGCTTTTGCGGAAACTGGCCGTTTTTCGTCCTCTGCCTTGGTCTTGGAGCCGAGCGCTTCTAGGGATTGGAATCTATTTTCTAAGAAATTCATGAGCCCTTCGATGGTTTGAAGTTGCCTTGGATGAGCTAATGACTGCTCATATAGCACGTGCGTATTTTTGTGCAACTTGCGTATAAGTATAAACAACAGCAAGGGATCCCATCCGGTGGTTGAGATTCCAACGTTCTCCAACCCTTTTAAACATTCACGCGTTGTGTCGTGGAGTGATTTAATGTTCGCAGCTGAGTCAATCGAGTGAGCTGATTGCCCGAGTAGATTCGATAACAGCGCATTTGCAATTAATCTCGGATTTTCGTAGCGTTGCTTGAGAATTTGCCATGCTGCGAAATAATTTTCATTGGATAATGGCAAGTGTTTTATTAGTTTTCCTGCCTCCCCTGATAGGTTGGCTCGAAGATACCATAACTTTTCACATGGCGAAATAGCTTGCTTGTGAACCACTTCCGAAAATAAATCGTGAAACTGACGCCAATTCAAATAGTTTCCGTCAAACTTCGGAATTTCTATTTTAGGTAGCTTAATTTTCACGCTACCATCTGGCTTTAATATTTGATCGTTTACGGGGATCTGCTGTGGCCCACTTAGCCGGAGATATTCAGTCAGTGAAACATTGGCACTCAAAACTTGGTCCTGGTGGTTCAAGAATCCCTGGATGTCGTAGCCATATGTTTCGGGATTATCAACAGCTTCGCATATCTGATGATGGAGAGCTTCGATTTGTTGCCAGTAGTCGGAAATGGCTTGTTTCTGAGTTTGATAAAAGGCCGTTGGTTGCCCAGAACGTGTATCCGCCAACCTCTGTAGAATGTGGTCCAACTGTCCCCTGATGGTGTTGGCCTTCCTAAGTAGCTGGCGTATGGGGTTACTTGTGGCTGAATCCTTGTCTTCAATATTGGATGCCATACTTGCTTCCATATTGGGCGACAAGGCTTTAATTTGTGCTTCAAATAACTCCTTGTACTTTGAATGGAGTGATGCGATGGAATTGTAATAGTCACTGATGAAATAGTCGTCCTGCTGTTGAACGTCAGGATGGTTCCTGATATCAGTGTCGGTAGACTCGAACTGCTCCCATGCAGTTTCCAAACGCCGAAACCGTTCTTGGAAATATTCGAGGTTCTTTCGCTGCGAAGGATCCTTTCCCACGTTAGAGATAATCCTTTGAATCTCCTTTCCAGTGACCTCCTGGTTGGCGATGAGTTTTTCCATGTTGAAGATTGCAAGATTCGAGTCCTGTCACGGTCGCCAATGTTTACGGTTGTCTCCTTTGACAATCCGGGCTAGTTTTATTTCAATACCTTCGGTACTTAAACCGAGATATTGCGTGGATTTTTTATAGCCTTGATTGGATAACTACGGCACTTGTAGCCGTGATATCCTCGTAAATATATTATGATTTTAAAGACAACAACGGCACTTGTACCGTGATGTCAGTGGAAAATTCGTAGCTAGATGTTCAATTAAACGAGTGGTGTATCAGACTAGACATTTTATTTACTTTAAGTTCTTTATATATACATTTCACTTACTTGCTAGCATAAATTGACCAAACAAAGTTCCCACGTCGTCAGCAAAATGCACATTCATTTGACTACCTAGCAATCTGGACATCGCATAACCAAGATGCAATGTGAGAACAGATGTACGCGAGTGCAAGCAAATATGAATTTGAGAAATAATAAACAATTGGAGTGCTTTGCTAAATCTAATGCAAGAAAAGATGTGCACGAGTACAAGTAACTATGAACTTGAGAAATAGTAAACAATTAGATAGAGTGTTTTGATAAATGGTAAGCAATTAGTGCGTTTTGCTGACGACGCGTCTGGTAGCTTGTGGGAATTCTTTAATTCTTTGTCTGAATGTTGGAATTTGATAAAAAAAATGAAGATGATGATGAACAGGCATAATGAAATAACGCGATATGCTTTGTCGTCACCAATGGATTACGAGGCGTTCTGAAACGAAACGAGTCTCCAGTTCAGGTTCTCACAATAAATGCTATATCTTGGTGTGAATTGGATGGCGTAAGGCTTTACCCGATATATATATATATATATATATATATATATATATATATATATATATATATATATATATATTTATATATATATATATATATATATATATATATAAATATATATATATATATATATATATATATATATATATATATGTATATATATATATATATATATATATATATATATATATATATATATATGTATATATATATATATATATATATATATATATATATATATATTTGTATATATATATATATATATATATATATATATATATATATATATATATATATATATATATGTACATATATATAAATATATATATATATATATATATATATATATATATATATATATATAAATATATATATATATATATATATATATATATATATATATATATAGATATATATATATATATATATATATATATATATATATATACACATATATATATATATATATATATATATATATATATATACATATATATATATATATATATATATATATATGTATATACATCAGTGACGGCTCGTCAGGGGCGGCAGGGTCAGCCCGGCCGTACCAAAATAATGGACTAATGACACCCCAAAATAATAAAGATAAATAATTACTATTAAGTAGTTAACTGCTACACATTAATTTCTCTCACCCATATCTACCTCAGAAGAATCTTTAATTCGTCATCAGCTACGTCAACAGACCTGGATTTAAATAGGAAACAGATCGAAATAGTCGAGTCTAAACGGGCAAACAGCCCGTTGCGTTTCGTCTGCTTCGATTTCAATGCTGTTTCAATTTTGATTTGTGTACGCGCAATAAACAATTTATCCAGCATATACATCTTTCATACGACGGCCAGTCAACAGTCCTGAAAATCTACACTCAACATTCATACACTCAAGCATTCAATCATATGTATGTACATAAAGCTAGAGTTATGCTTGAGTTACAATCAATGCAACCAACATTTGCTGCCAAGTTTTGTTGGTGGAACGAGTTACAATCAATGCAACACAACATTTACTGTCATCTGTCACTGGCTATATTAAAGAAATTGCTGTTCGATAATTTGGATCCTTTAAAGTCTCGGAAAGAGATATCAGTGAATATTTTATCCTCTAAAAGCTGCGGAGTATAATGTAAAGCAAAAATGAGACAAAAAAATACAAATTCTGATTGTCATTTACATATGACATTTCCCATTTCCCGGACTCTCATAGGAACAGGTGGAATTGAATATTTTCAAAAATGTTGCTGCCATGCCAAGTTTGAGATATGAGCAAACTCTGCTGCCAAGCAAAGTTGTGTTGCATCATTGTAACTGCTCTCATACGTTCTCATGGGTTCAAACTCATTTTGACGTGCAACAAATGTTGGTTGCATTGATTGTAACTCTAGCTTTACAATCAATGCAACCAACATTTGCTGCCAAGTTTTGTTGGTGGAACGAGTTACAATCAATGCAACACAACATTTACTGTCATCTGTCACTGGCTATATTCAAGAAATTGCTGTTCGATAATTTGGATCCTTTAAAGTCTCGGAAAGAGATATCAGTGAATATTTTATCCTCTAAAAGCTGCGGAGTATAATGCAAAGCAAAAATGAGACAAAAAAATACAAATTCTGATTGTCATTTGCATATGACATTTCCCATTTCCCGGACTCTCATAGGAACAGGTGGAATTGGATATTTTCAAAAATGTTGTTGCAATGCCAAGTTTGAGATATGAGCAAACTCTGCTGCCAAGCAAAGTTGTGTTGCATCATTGTAACTGCTCTCATACGTTCTCATGGGTTCAAACTCATTTTGACGTGCAACAAATGTTGGTTGCATTGATTGTAACTCTAGCTTTACAATCAATGCAACCAACATTTGTTGCACGTCAAAATGAGTTTGAACCCATGAGAACGTATGAGAGCAGTTACAATGATGCAACACAACTTTGCTTGGCAGCAGAGTTTGCTCATATCTCAAACTTGGCATGGCAACAACATTTTTGAAAATATCCAATTCCACCTGTTCCTATGAGAGTCCGGGAAATGGGAAATGTCATATGCAAATGACAATCAGAATTTGTATTTTTTTGTCTCATTTTTGCTTTGCATTATACTCCGCAGCTTTTAGAGGATAAAATATTCACTGATATCTCTTTCCGAGACTTTAAAGTATCCAAATTATCGAACAGCAATTTCTTGAATATAGCCAGTGACAGATGACAGTAAATGTTGTGTTGCATTGATTGTAACTCGTTCCACCAACAAAACTTGGCAGCAAATGTTGGTTGCATTGATTGTAACTCAAGCATAAGACTGCAATGCATCAATCAAACGGCGGCCGTATCATATCCAGCAAGTACAAGCGAGAATCGAAGGCACGGCCGAAATTGCGGCCCAGAGTAAACTGGCCGAGTCTGGCTACAGTCTAAGCAACTCAAAGCTTCTCAGGCAGCCTCCATTCTATGCTTCATTTCAATACTAGCTATTTAGCTAGGTGTTTTGTATCAAATTTCGTTCTGATACACAGACCGGGTAAAGCAAAAATGGTAAAAATTGCCAGCGGCCAGCCGCCAACTGCTTCAGCTCTGCTTAAAAGCAACAGGCATCGTACATGCTCCGTTATAGTACGCTAAAGTCAATGTTAAGATGCTCTATGTTTCTCAAGAGATGTAAAATTGCATTGTATGAAGAATGCCTAGTGTTTGGTAGGGTAATAAGTCGATAGTAGTAGTAAAATAGAAAAAAAATATGCTTTTTGAATTGGTTTTTTGTTTTGATTAGGAGACTGCGGCTATTGTATAGATATGATTTGTCAGTGCGAAAACGGTTTTTCGAAAATGTGTTTTATTGAAGAGATGGTAATGGAAAAACTGAAATAATGCAGGTAAAAAGATGCTACCGCAAATCATCTTTTTATAGACGAATTAATTCACAAGGAAAATAATTTAATGAAAAAATATGAGAAACTTATTCGAAAGGAAAACTTGATAAATTCATGCGTAGTATTTTATGATTAATATTCGTGGTATATTCGTGTAGTCCGTAATGAACCATTTTTGGTGGGCGCTTTAATTTTAAAACCTAATTATCGATTTAATTCGACAGGGAAAGATAATTTAAAGTTTCAATTGCAAGTTTGTTTTTAACTTGAAATGCTTAAAAGTTTGCATTAGGAATAATGTACGATTGTCATTAAAAGCAGTGTTACAAAAATTAATTAAAGATATATGATAGCTTTCGAGCTGAAATAATCGATGATATCGCGGTAATTCAAATAAAAGATTAAATATACAAAGTATTATTGCTTTGTATATCCTTTTGGGAAAAAAATCAACTTTGATTTGTTGTTTTCTCTTTGAAAAGTACTGTGACACTTTTAATTCCTATGAGGCCATGTAAGTAGTTACTAAAAATTAAATCTTATAAAATATAGCTTCCCTTTTGGCCGACCCAAATTTTGATGTTACGAGCCGTCACTGATATACATATATATATCCATATGTGTATATATATATGTTTATATATATATATATATATATATATATATATATATATATATATATATATATATATATATATATATAATATATATATATATATATATATATATATATATATATATATATATATATATATATATATATATATATATTTATATATATATATATATATATAAACATATATATATATATATATATATATATATATATATATATATATATATATATATATATATATGTATATATATATATATATATATATATATATATATATATATATATACATATATATATATATATATATATATATATATATATATATATATATATATATATATATATAGATATATATATATATATATATATATATATATATATATATATATATATATATATATATCTATATATATATATATATATATATATATATATATATATATATATATATATATATATATATATATATATATATATATATATATATATATATATATATATATATATATATATGTATATATATGACGAATTTTCGCAAAGTACAGTGTGTACATCACCCGCTTTTTCCATCGTCTCCTTCGTCTCGTTGAAGTCCATCTTGGTCTGAACTATTATAAATACGGGTTCCAAAAAAACCAGTTGCCGTAACATTTGCTTCACGGCCTTTGTGCTTTATGCTATCTAGTGCCACAATAATGAGTATGGGGAAAGTTGCCTTAGAAAGTATTCATTGTTTTTCTTACTGGATGCGTACTGCGTTTACCTGAGGTCAATGTCGATGCTGTGACCATACTAGAATCTGTCACAGAGACTGATGACGTTCCCGCCGAATTGACCATACGTAACGTCGACGATGTATCGTTTGTTGTCAGAGCACTGGATTTAAGCGGCAAATCTTCCGTTGTTGTCGTTGCGCAAGTCTAGCTTAATATATCGGGTAAAGCCTTACGCCATCCAATTCACACCAAGATATAGCATTTATTGTGAGAACCTGAACTGGAGACTCGTTTCGTTTCAGAACGCCTCGTAATCCATTGGTGACGACAAAGCATATCGCGTTATTTCATTATGCCTTCGTTTGATATTCTGCCACCCACTATTGGACATTGATATGTGGATGCAAATCACTCGGGACCGCTCAAGTTGAATTGGATTTCGCGGACATAATAAGATCGATTTGGAAGGTCCTGCCCCTCGGTTGCTCATGGTAAAAACACCAATAAGGCAGCTGCGCACCTCTAATCAAGAGCTATGGAGTCGTTTGACACCCGACGAGACAAAGAACGAATGCATTTACCACTGTAACAAGAAAACCGAAAGTACACCAGTAATCGTATTGTGCACCTACACAGTTGACACTAAATGACTCAAGGAAATCCTGTTTTGATAATGGCCCCTCGAAATTAGTTTACTATTCCATGTTTGGTGACTGTAGCTCGAAACACGTGGGCTAGGACTCACATTGATATACGCCCAAGAATATAAATTTGGTTTTATCACTGAACAAACGAAGGGACAAAGCCAACACCCAAGCACGGTAGTTTGACTACAGCAATTCGCAATTACAGCCTTTCACAAAAATCCACTTAAACCGCACAATATTTGACTTTCCATATGACTTATTTGTCAATAAGTTTGCATATCTTTTTCGCATTCAATCGTCACATCTTTTTCACAAACATCTCGGTGATGGTAGCGGAATTTAACACTACTTTCCACTAAGTTTTATTCATCACATCTCATGGGTTATTGTTTTAAACTTGATCTATATCACTTTCCAGGCGATGTATATGCTCCATAACAATCTTTTTTTTTACGAAATACTGGCGACAGTTGATTAGCCGTTTCAAGCACTTAGTACGATCTTCGAAACACTCCTACAAATAATCGAGAAGATAGTGCG
>OZ022264.1:128839436-128881936 GCA_963978885.1 Nemotelus pantherinus | reverse complement strand
CCCTTTAGTATTTCAAATAGTTTGAGTTTGAGTTTAATCTCGTTTTTGTACATTAATTTGTAAAACTGGGACACTCAGTTTAGGGTTTTTCTTAATTTTTCTGATAATCCCCTATTTTTCGCTCAGATAAGATTTTAGTCTCTTCTGACCGATGCTTTGTTTCAAACCATTTGCTTGATTTATATTTTGTTATTACATTTCCCACTGTAAAGCTTTATTTTCTCATTAGTATTCCAATATCAGAATACGCCATTCATGTTTTCCAACGTCGCATTTTTAACAACACCCTCAATAAAATCACTTTTTCAATACACTTTTCAAGCTAGACTGAATAGAAATATCATACTTTCATGATTTTAAGTACATTGGACGGTATTTTTTTCCAAGAATTACAAATAATTTCAGATAAAACTGCGCTGTGCCTTAACTTTTTTTGTGCTATTTTGGTAGTTCAGTGAAAAATGTTACGTTTTTTTTCCCTAGTGTAGATAGCAAAAAAAAATCTGCATACCAGCTCCCCTGATAACCTATCACCACGGGGTATGTGAGGTTTGACTCACTAAAAAAAAGGACCATCTACAAGCCCACGAAGTTCCGAGTCGGGACCCGCCTAAGCACTGCTTCGACCCGGTCGTGCTGACTCACCCATTGGTAACCACGGACTTCAAGAACTACCACAGCTTATGGGTCGGTAAGGCAACCCTCCTACCGCTTTATACGCAGCACTTTCTCAACGTACGTTGAGACTGCGCGCCAGTTCTCCTCGTTTCGCAGCATTGCATCCACGATCGTCTCAGGCGCTACCAGGCCGATCGTGGACTCAATGGTGCGCCTCAAACTTACGAAGCGACTGCACATAAAGAATGTGTGCTGAGCATCATCGAGCTCAGTCACACAGTACCGGCAGTACGGTGTGGCCACCTTACCCATTCTGTTCAGGTATTTCCTGAAGTAACCGTGCCCTGTCAAAAATTGACAAAGGTAAAAGTTTACCTCTTCGTGGCTCCGGCTAAGCCAAGGCTCAATAAGACCAATTAGCTTAGCCGTCCAGCGTCCTTTATCACTTTCACTCCAGCGTTGTTGCCAAAGTTGGAGGGTCAGTGTACGCGCGTGCGTCAAAGCCTCAGTTCTGTCCAGCTCTGAGCGAAAGAGGTACCCTTCCTTGCGTTCTCGCGCTAGCAGATCGATCGGGATTACTCCCGATTCAACCATCACAGCCTCTTCTGAGACCGTGCGGTAGCTACACGCGATTCGCAGGGCACCCCTGCGCTGGACACTGGCAATGCGCTTCCGGAAATTCCTAGTTCGAAGCGCATCTCCCCAAATTTCGGCGCCATATAGCAAGATGGAATTGGTCGTCACCATCAGCAGTCTCCGTCTCGTCTCACTGGGTCCGTCAATGTTGGCCATTAGCCTACTCAGCGAAGTGACGACTACCAGAGCCCTGTCACATGCCCTGCGGATATGATCCCAATACGTCAGCTTGGTGTCCAGTGTCACTCCCAGATACCTGACCGACTTGCTGATCTGGACCCCGACGGAGCCAACCGTCATGGGTATGACAGTTGGTATCCTCCGCTACGTCAGCATGACAATCTCTGTCTTTGAGACTGCCAGCTGGAGGCCGTGCTCAGTCATCCACCGATCCACCCTTCTCATAACTTGGTTAAGTCTAAGTTGAGCGAAATCGGAAGATCTAGAAGTGATTACAGCTGCGACGTCATCAGCGTAACCTACCAGGAACACATCCGCAGGCATTTCCAGGCGCAGCAGATCATCGTACATGATGTTCCAGATGTCAGTTCCTAAGATTGACCCCTGTGCCACACCTGAGGTGACAGGCCTCCTTCTGACTCCGTCCTCAGTGTCATCGAGCAACCATCGGTCCCTGAGGTAGTCCCGCATCATGGCCAGCAAGTAGCCGGGAATACGGAACCTCCCTTCAAGGACCCGAAGGATGTCCGTCCACCTCGCCGAGTTGAAGGCGTTTTGCACGTCAAGCGTTACCAGCAAGACGACCGGTCTGGCCCGGTAACATGCCTCTTCCACTCTTGCTACAGCCCCAACAACTTCTGAGATGGCATCGATTGTTGAATGAACCTTCCGGAAGCCGTGCTGCTTGCAAGAAAGATCACCGGCTGATCTCACAGCTGACAGCAATCGCGGCTTTAGTAACCCTTCGAGAAGCTTCCCAGCAGTGTGCAGCATGCACAGCGGGCGGTATGTCAATGGGCAGCCCGGGTTCCCTTATCTACAAGTACTAGCCAAGCCACTTTCCACCGCGACGGGAAGACCCCCGCGACTAAACATGAATTATACAAATCCAATAATAGACGCGGTTGACTCTCCGCCATGACTTTAAGTGCCTCGACCGGCACTCCGTAAGGCCCTGGGGCCTTCCGGTTCTTCATCCTGGACACTGCACGGTTCAGCTCCTCGTCCGGAAAAAGAGGAACATCCGCCTGGTTAACGAACATGGGCCCATCAATCCTTGGCAGATGCACCGGGAATAGCGAACCAACGATATGCTCCATGGATATCGCGTCCATGAGAGTGCTAGATCGCATACAGCTAAGTCTGCGAGTGGCCAATTTGTAGCCATCTCCCCACGGGTCTGAATTGACCTCCTCACAAAGAGCCTGCCATTTGGCACGTTTACTCCTTGTGATGACCTTGGTCAGCTCCCTCTTTGCCGCAATGTGAGCAGCAGATAGCTCTGCCACTCCCGGCCTATTTCTGGCTCGCTGTGCCTTGCGTCTGCATGCCAAAGCGATGCGTCGCAGTTCGGCGATTTCATCGTTCCACCAGTACGCATGTTGCCTCCTACGAAAGGGTTTCCGTTTGGGCATTGAAGCCTCACACGCCCTGCGAATCCACCCCATGGTTCTGTCAGCAGCGGCCTCTGCTGCTGCACGAGTCACTGGGGACCCAGATGTTAGAGGCTCCCCTCCCGAACTCGAAACGAGCGATGCGACCATCTGGTCTCTGTTAAGCTTAGCGGCATTCCAGCCTAGCCACTTACAGGAAGAGCCTTGGCCTCTTTGCCTGCTCTCAGCAATTTGGAAGATGATGTAGCTATGATCACTTGCAGTGTAATTTTCCATCACCCTCCAATCGCTGACGAGTGCCGCAAGTCTCTCCGATGCCATGGTAACATCGGGAATGGATTCGCCAAAACCGGGCCTTCGGAATGTTGGCGTCGAACCCGTATTCAACACCAACAAACCCAACCTCGATGCCATCTCGACTATGCGCCGTCCGCGAGTGTTTTCGGTAGGCATACCCCACTCCAATGCCCTTGCATTAAAGTCACCCCCTACGATGACATTGCCAGCGATGCCGCGGAGAGAGTCTTCTAGTGAGCTAAGTTTGACTCCGAATTCCTGCATTGAGTCATTCGGAGACAGGTAGCAGCTCACAAAGGTGATCTCTCCGTATGTCACCCACAAGTGAACCGTTGCCTGAGCCGCGGGCGCCGATGCGAGCCCTCTGCCCGTCAGCGATCCAGATCGCCGCGTACCCCGTAGCATCTGCTAGCCAAGCGGACGAGTTCCTCCCCCTATAAGGCTCGCTGATCAGTATGATCTGAGCCTTATGTTCGCGGGCTAGTTGCGTGAGGAGGTCGTCCGCAGCTCTGCAGCCCTGCAGGTTGCCTTGAAGGACTCTCATGTCCTACCCTGCTTTTTCTTGGCATCGAGTGCGTCTCTGAAAACTCGACACGTACTCGATCCCATCAGATGCTTGGCGTCATTCACGCCATGTTTCTCAGTGCATAATATGCACTGAGCCTGCGCAGAGCAGTCTGCTGCCCGGTGCCCAACCTGTCCACACTTCCAGCAGCTGGTGCTCCGGTCCAGACCCTTGCAGCTACGCCTTGTGTGGTCGTAACCTAGGCACCGGTAGCAGCGTGTCACCTCAGCCCACCTTCGCACTCGGGCACTTATCATGCCTACCCGGACTCGACCAGACTTGAGGATTTTGGATGCTGGTGCCTCATCCAGCTCCACCATGGCTCTCCTCTGCTCCCTTGTGTTAGGAGGGAAGAGTGTGGTTTTCACCTCGCCGGCTCCTTCCTCTCCAGCATCGCGTTTGATGGAGGATGTCACCTCTTCGCTGACTGTGAGGCAATCGAGGTCGAGAAGCTCGATCTTGACTCTAGGAGTCACAAGCTTCACGTCCCCCTGGCCATCTACGGCGGCCCGGATCGAATCCTGCAACTTCGCGCGGTCATCACAGCGCGCGATCTCCAAAAGGACGTTAATGTTGTGCAATTTGCTTCGTTACCAGGTTTTTACTGAATTTTCGAATATATATATATAAATATATATATTCATATATATATATATATATATATATATATATATATATATATATATATATATATATATATATATATATATATATATATTATATATATATATATATATATATATATATATATATATATATATATATATATATATATATATATATATATATATATATATATATATATACATTTATATGTATATATATATATATATATATATATATATATATATATATATATATATATATATATATATATATTTATATATATATATATATTTATATATATATATATATATATATATATATATATATATATATATATATATATATATATATATATATATATATATATATATATAACAGCAAAATGGTTAAGGGAGATAATCTCTGGAGTGGCCGAACCGATTGATCTGAAACTAGCGGAGAACGTAGATATATAAAATAGGTAGGTCCATGACTTTCTCAATTTCAGATGTCGTTAACCTTTTGGCGGCGGTGAGCGTTTTAGTAAATGTTGGGGCACTCCTAAATTTCCAAGCAGTGTAAATTTTTGTTCAAAAAAAGTATTGGGATTGAAAACTAATTATGCTTTTAGCTTGTCTATGATAAAGAATTGAAAATTTTGAGCCGTGTGTGGGTGCTAAGTGCCTAAAAGAAGGCAAGGATATTTTTTCAAATTTTGATTTGTCATAACATCTGACAAAAACATTGGATCATCGTGAAATTCGCAGAGCGTATTGGCGTTGGCTAAGATTTAACACACATGGATTTTCAAGGTAGTGCAGATAACCCTGTAGCTACGACAAGCTCCTGAAAAAAAATCCTTCAAATCATTGACCCTCCTCAAAAATTTTTGATTTTTGACAAAAAATTCAAATCATTGATAAATTTTAACCTTTGCCCATCATGTTAAAAGAAAATTTTAAAATTCCGATTTGCACAAGAACGGCCACCCACCACCAAATTACCTCTATTTTCAGCACTCGAAAGTTCTGTTCACGATCTCTGTCTCTCACGATTTCTGTTTCTGTTCGCGATTATGTCATTATATTTGCAAATGGGAATGATCCTGCAATGAAAATTAACAACAAATACTAACGCTTTAAACATTGGAAAAGTTTTTAGGGTGTAACCCTAAATTTCTTTTCACCCGTATACCTTCCAGCGTAGTGAACGAAATTTACTGCTTGGGTTAAACTTAACGTGAAGCAGATTTGGTATATATTTTGCTCTGCTGCTGACACATAGTAACCAGCATTAGCCATTTTCGTAAATATTGCACCAACAGATGCATCAAATTACGTACTCATATGCAAAGAATTTGCGAAAAAATAAGAAACCAATTTTTAAATTTTCCGAGTTTTGCGCATTTTTCGGATGGCAGCCTAAAACAACGTTTAACCACTGAGATTTTCGATGAAATCCTGCGACGAGAACGAAAATCGAAGGATAAGTTGATTTAAGTATGAGCTTGTTATGGTAAACTTATTGCTGCTTCGTTGGAAAAGTGTTGCCAGCATTGAACATTTTCATCATTTGTGTTATAGTTGAGTTTTGTTGCTTGGGATAAGGAATGGTTGATATGATTCTGCAAAAAAGTGTATTACGTCTTTCCACATGTTTTTGTCACTCAAAGACAATATCTTCGAAAATTAGTTTTCTAGCGGTTCTGATGCGCTAGACTTTTTTAGTTTGTATTTTTACTAATGTTCGAAGAAGAACATTAGTATTAAAATCACTTTGGCCAAAAATTCATATTTCTATATATACGAGGGTGGGGTGAAAAGTTTCCGGCCTGACCAAGAGATGGCGCCACTAGGTCTACTTTTGGAGCGGCGTCCTATAGTACCATTTCTTTCAAGCTTGTATGCACAGTTTCAGCCCAATCGCTACGTTAGTTTGTGTTTGAGAGCACAGTGCGCGAGACGCTTCCGTTGATTTCGCGAAAATGGAAAAATTGGAAAAACGTGCTGCCATCAAAAACTTCTATTTGAAAGGTTTTACACCAAAACAAATAAAATAAGAGATGGATTCAACACTAAGAGACTCCTACCCATCATATTGAACTATTAAGCAGTGGGTTTTTGAATTTAAAATGGGTCGTGTGAGCACCTCTGATGAACCTCGCTCAGGACGGCCCGTTGAGGTCACAACTTCAGAAATGATTGAGAAAATCCATCAAATATTGTTGGAAGACTGCAGGTTCAAAGTGCATTAGATAACTGAGACCTGTGGGATGTCCACTGAACGTGTGCGAAATATATTACACAACCATTTGAGTATGGAAAAGCTGTGTGCAAGGTGGGTGCCGCGTTTGCTAACGCTCGACCAAAAACTGATTCGAAAAAACATTTCTACCGCCAATTTGTCGCTGTATAGGCGTAATCCAAACGAATTTTTGCGTCGATTCGTAACTGCTGTTGAGACTTGGGTCCACCACTACACTCCTCAAAATAAAGAACAGTCAAAACAGTGGGTTGGAAAAGGGGAACCAACTCCAAAGAAGGCAAAAACGGAAGCGTCTCGCGCACAGTGCTCTCAAACGCAAACTAACGCAGCGATTGGACTGAAACTGTGCATACAAGCTTGAAAGGAATGGTACTGTAGGACACCGCTGCAAAAAAAGACCTAGTGGCGCCATCTCTTGGTCAGGCTGGAAACTTTTCACCCCACCCTCGTATATATATATATATATATATGTATATATATATATATATATATATATATATATATATATATATATATATATATATATATATATATATATATATATATATATATATATATATATATATATATATATATATATATATATATATATATATATATATATATATATATATATATATATAATCAAACAATTTCATTGAAAAAATCTGAGGAACGCGCCATCCGATTGAGCTGAAATTTTCAGGACACATTGGTGTATATGCAGAATAGTGCCAGGATTCACAAAAAGTAAAAAATCTTTAGCCCTTTGGCGCTGGCGGCCAATTTAGTGATTTTTTTAATATACCTATTATTCCGTACACAAATAATTTTTGCAAAAATAAAGTTGACGACATAAATTCCGAACAAGTTTTACATTTGAATTGGATAATGTTTTGGAATTTTTCAACCTCATGTGTGCGCTGGGTGCCTAAAACGAGAACGGGAAAATTTGAAAATTTTTAAATTGCGATAACTTTTGACAGATATATTCCATGATAACGAAATTTTCAGGACATGTTCGTTTTATTTAGTTGTAAATTAGTGAGCGTGCTGGCAACCCTGTAGCTAGGGCAGGCACTGAAAGTGAAAACCTCCAAATCATGGTCTCTCTTGAAAAAATGTCGTTTCTTAAAAAAAAGCCACTCATATGTAAATTTTGAGCTTTATTAACATTAACAAAAAAAAAATTTGATATGGTATAACGGGCACGTCTGGTAACCCTTGCCCAAGTTTCCTATATTTTTAGCATCAAAAACTTCTGTTCACGGAAACTCACGATCCGATAAACAGAACTTATTGAAATTTGCAGAATGTATTGGTCTTAAATAGGACCAGGTCTGATAGAAGTGATTTTGAAATGCGGGTGATTCTGTGCCAGTGGTGCCACCTTGAAAAATCACTAAAAAAGATAACTGCTTTCAGCCCTATAAATTCTGATTGAATCGTTTGATTTTGACGAAATTCACATTGTAGCTGCACCTTACTTCAAACCACGTTTGGTTGAAATTTGGTTGAAAACTTCGGTTGGAACTGCCAGCTATGATAGTTTTGGTGTCTTAAATTTGAAAAAATAAAAATTTTGAAGTGAAAACATTCAAACCATCGAATATCCTAAAAAATGTCCGTTTCTACAATAAAACCAATCTGTATACAAATCTTATGCTTAATCTACACAGTCAAAGTAAAACTTTGGAAATTCCATGTCGGACAAGAACGTTAAACTTTTCTCAGTTAACCTACATTTTTAGCTTCAAAAACTTCTGTTCACGGGAACTCACGAATCAATAATCAGATAGAATTGAAATTTACAGAATGCATTGGACATAAGTAGGACCAGGTCTGATAGAAGCGATTTTGAATTGTAGGCAACTCTGTTCCATCTTGAAAAATTACAAAGAAAAAAAACTGCTTTTTGCCCTATGAAATGTGAATTATTAACCAGATTTTCATAAAATATACACAGTAGCTGAACCTTACTCTAAGCCCTGTTTGATATAAATTTGTTCGAAAAATTCGATTGGTGCTGCCAGCTGTGGTAATATTTGTGTCTTTGGTTTTGAAAATTTGCTCAGGAAAATAAAACTTTTTGCCCTATAACTTCCAGTGCAGTCATGAAATCAATACGAATTTCATACAATTTCTGGAACCTATTATAAACATTATTCAAGCCAAATTTGGTTGAAAAGCCATGATAGGGTTGCCAGCTATTGTTGGTTTTGAGTTTGTTTGTAATATCTTTATTAAGCGGTTTTATCGTAGAATTTTCAATTGGTTATGATATTGTAGTGACAATATACAGCAAATATTAAGCTTTCGATTATTTGAAAAAACTCGCTGCAGGTAACCTTAAATTTCTTTATACTCCTATAACTTCAAATATTATATAACAACGTGAAGCAGATGTGATATATTCTTGGCTTTGATACTGGCGAAAGGTTGCCAGCACGAGTCGGTTGTGCTACTTTTGTATCAATAAATGCTTACAGTTAGTATTCATACCGGAAACATTTACAATGAAAATAAATAACCGATGTTTCAATTCCCGAAGTTCTGCAAATTTTTCGGATCGCAGCCCCAAACTCCAACTTCAGTTACAGTGCAGCAGGCACTGAGCATTTTCTTCATTGATATTATATGAGATGGTGCTTTCAAAGTTTTGTGAAATAAGCAACTGATAACGAATATAATTAACCCGTGTTTTGCTCTCATAAACGTTGAAATTCATGCCAGTGGTAATAGGTATCTTCCCGTACTACGATTAATTGCAATTAATTGCAATGAAGCGTACTAAAACAGAGTTTTTTAGTCCGTTTTAATACGCTTCATTGCAATTAATTGCAATTAATAGTACAGACCTAATATCTGAATATCGGGAACAGACCTAATATCTGAAACCTTCTACCATAAAATTTATAATGCATTCTTGAGACAAAAGTAAAACGTGGCATTTGAAACAATTTGGCCGTAATAAGCAGCGCATGTGTTGGAATATACACTCAAAACCTGCACGATTTTTCTACTGTTCTTCGAACATTAGTGTTTCTAGCGGTTCAGGTGCGCTAGAGTTTTTACTAATGTTCGAAGAACATTAGTATTAAAATCGATTCGGCCAAAAATTCATATTTCCATATATATATATATATATCATCAAAAAATTTCAGTGAGATAATCTCGAGAACGCGCCATCCGATTGAGCTGAAACTTTCAGGATACATTGGTGTATATGCAGAATAGGTCCAAATCTCTTCAAATGTCAGTTATTGTTAACCTTTTGGCGCCGGCGGCCATTTAAGTGATATTTTTAATATACCTATTATTTCGTACACAAATAATTTTCGCAAAAATAAAGTTAACGAAATAAATTTCGAACGTGTTTAACATATGAATCGGATAATGCTTTGGAATTTTTTAACCCTATGTGTGCGCTGGGTGCCTAAAAAGAGGACGGGAAAATTTGAAAATTTTTAACTTGCGATAACTTTTGACAGAGCTATTCAATCATTACGAAATTTTCAGGACATATTGATATTATTTAGTTGCAAATTTGTGCAGCTTTTAATGAGTGTGCTGGCAACTCTGTAGCTAGAGCAGGCACTGAAAGTGAAAACCTCTAAATCATCGTCTCTCTTGAAAAAATGCCGTTTCTTCAAAAAAAAGCCACTCATATGTAAATCTTGTGCTTTGTTTACATAATCAAAGAAAAAAAAAAGATATGGTATAACGGGCACGCCTGGTAACCCTTGCCCAATTTACCTATATTTTAAGCATCAAAAACTTCTGTTCACGGAAACTCACGATCCGATGAGCAGAATTAATTGAAATTTGCAGAATGTATTGGTCTTAAATAGGACCAGATTTGATAGAAGTGATTTTGAAATGCGGGCGATTCTGTGCCAGTGGTGCCATCTTGAAAAACCACTAAAAAAGATAACTGTTTTTAGCCCTATAAATTCTGATTGAATCGTTCGATTTTGACGAAACTCACACAACTGCTGGACCTTACCTTAGTCCACGTTTGGTAGAAATTTGGTCGAAAAATTCGGTTGGAGTTGCCAGCTATGATAATTTTGGTGTCTTCATTTTGAAAAAAAAAATTTGGGAGTGAAAACATTCAAACCATCGAATATTCAAAAAAATGTCCGTTTCTTACAATAAAACCAATCTGTGTATAAATCTTATGTTTTATCTACACGTTCAAAATAAAACTTTGGAAATTTCATGTCGGACAAGAACGGTAACCCTCTCCCAGTTAACCTATATTTTTACCATCAAAAACTTCTGTTCACGGAAACTCACGAGCCAATAATCAGATACAGCTAAAATTTACAGAATGCATTGGACTTAAGTAAGACCAGATTTAATAGAAGCGATTTTGAATTGTGGGCAAGTCTGTGCCAGTGGTGCCATCTTGAAAAATTAAAAAGAAAAAAAAACTGCTTTTTGCCCTATGAAATGTGAATAAATTACCAGATTTTCATGAAATTGGCACAGTGGCTAAACCTAACTCTAATCTCTGTTTGGTGGAAATTTGGTTGAAAAATTTGATTGGTGCTACCAGCTATGGTAATTTTTGTGTCTTTGGTTTTGAAAATTCGCTCAGGAAAATAAAACTTTTTGCACTATAACTTCCAGTGCAGTCATGAAATCAATACGAAATTCATACAATTAATGTGACGCGAGATTAATGTGACACTTATTCAGGCCAAATTTGGTTGAAAAGTCACGATAGGGTTGCCAGCTATTGTTGGTTTTGTGTTTAATTGCAATATCTTTATTAAGCAGTTTTATCGTAGAATTTTCAAATGGTAATGATATTGTAGTGACAATAAACAGCAAATATTAAGCTTTCGATTATTTGAAAAAACTCGCTGCAGGTAACTCTAAATTTCTTTATACTCCTTTAACTTCGAATGTTATATAACAACGTGAAGCAGATGTGATATATTCTTGGCTTTGATACTGGCAGAAGGTTGCCAGCACGAGTCGGTTGTGCTACTTTTGTATCAATAAACGCTTACAGTTAGTATTCATACCGGAAAAATTTACAATTAAAATAAATAATCAATGTTGCAATTCGCAAAGTTCTGCAAATCTTTCGGATCGCAGCCCCAAACACCAACTTCAGTTACAGTGCTGCAGGCACTGAGCATTTTCTTCATTGATGTTATATGAGATGCTGCTTTCAAACTTATGTGAAATAAGCAACTGATAACGAATAAAATTAACCCGTGTTTTGCTCTCATAAACGTTGAAATTCATGCCAGTGGTAATATCTGAAACCTTCCACCATATGAGTTATAATGCATTCTTGAGACCAAAGTAAAACGTGGCATTTGAAACAGTTTGGTCGTAATAAGCAGCACATGTGGTGGAATATGCACTCAAAACCTGCACGATTCTTCTACTGTTCTTCGAACATTAGTGTTTCTAGCGGTTCAGGTGCGCTAGAGTTTTTTAACTTGATTTTATTTCTTATAATTTTGTTTTTTTTTTTGTGTTCTTTATATTCATCTGGATTCTGTTTTGTTTTCATCAGGATTATTATGGTTCTGTTTTATTTTTTTTTTATTATTTGATTATGATTTTATTTATGATATTCAGTAATGGGATTTGTCTGTTGAATATATGTTAATTATAAATACATAAATTTAAGTGAATTTTCATATTTCCCTATATTTGTGTGCAGAATACAATTTGGTAAAACAAAAAAGAAAGTGGAAATGGAAACTTGTTATGTTTTATGTCTGTTCATGATAAAAAGTCCAACTAGTGATGACTCTGCGTACGTACGTACGCATATGCGCCGAGGTAAACCACGCAAACCATATATTGCACCCAAACATAGCTTTCCGAACAGCCAGAAAAGTGGCATGCTCATTAAGCAACCTTTTGCTGAATTGTTGTTATGTGCTGTCCGTACGTAAAGTGATGATGAGATACGACTTGAAGTACGTTCGCTTATGCGCTGTATGTTCGCTGTATGTTCAATCGTGGTTGCGTATGTCAAAAAGTGCCTTTTTCAGTCTAAAACCAGTCGGTTTTGGCAGATGCTTATGTTCGCAGACTTATGTCTGGCTAGAGCTAAGGAATCGGAATCTTTGAGCCCGGTGTGAGTGCCTAAAAGTAGGAAAAATTTTTTTTTTCAATTTTTTTATGTGTCATAACTTTTGAATTTTATCGTATAATTTGCAGAGCATATTGGTGTTAACCAAAATTATACACACATTGGTTTTCAAGACCGTGCTGGCAGTCCTGTAGGTACAGCAGGCTCCTGAAAAAATCCTTCAAATCGTCGACCCTCCTGAAATTTTTTGCTTTTCCATAAAAAATCCAAATTATCGATAAGTTTTAACTTTTGTCCACCATGTCGATTTCAAATTGACAAAATTCCGAGTTGCACGAGAACAGCAACCTGTCCCCAAATTACCTCTATTCTCAGCACTCAAAACTTCTGTTAATGAGAGCTGACGACCTGGTAAAGCGATCATTATGAAATTTACGGAACGAACTGGCGACAACTTAGACCAGACTTGTAATGAGTGCTTTTGAAATGCGGGCAACCCTGTTACAGTGGTGGCATTTCGAAAAATCAGTGAGAAAAAAATTTGCTTATTTTTGAGATTTCAACAAAATTCACACAATGTTTAAACCATACTCTAATCCAGATTTGGTAGAAATTCGTTTGAAACATTAAGATAGGGTTACCAGCAATGGCAATTGTTGTAAGCTAAACTTTGTAACTTTGCTCTGCAAAATAAATCTTTTTTTCCTTATGACTTCCGATTTATTCATGAAATTCAAACGAAATTCATACTGTAAGAGAAACTTTTTGTAGGCTGGTTGTCGTAAGAATTTCGTAGAAAAGACATGAAAGGGCTGCCAGCTAAGGTCAGTTTTGTAAATTTTTTGGTATTTTTCTATTATGCAATGTTGTCATTGCATTCTCAAATGGGAATAGTCCTGCAATGGCAATCAACAACAAATATTAAGGTTTCACAGTTTTGAAAAGTTTTGACTATTCACTCCTATTACTTCCAGCGCAGTCATTCAATCGAAACGAAATTCACAGCTTCATGTAAGCTCAGCATGGAGAAGATTTCGTAAAATTTTGGTTTTGGTGCTAATAGATGAATGCCAGCACGAGACAATTTCTGAGCTCATAATTTTCGCTTGACTATGCCACCGACTACGTTTTGTAACTATTAACTATAGATATATAAGAAAATGGATGCGATATGGCTATTTGTGTACACATATGTGAGTTAGCCTTTTTTTAATACATGCATACCGGTGCTCTTTTACAAAAAAATCAGCTCAATACACCCCTCTCTTCCGCACTCAGCACTGAAAATCCCAAATTCTCCCCCTTATTTAAGAAAAATGTGATGATGAGCGCACTGGAGTAGGAACGCTTGGAACGTAGACACAAAAAAGAAGACAATTTTTCGATTCGTCAAAAAAGTATTGTCAAATTCACATGTAACTTCTCTGATCGTAGGACAAGACCACATAAAACACGTTTGCTTTGTATTTTGTTTGCACATCCAAAAACATGTGTAATACATGTTAATATTGTGTTAATACGTGGTATCTAGTTTATATGCATATAAAGATTACAGTAATTTGATTATTCCATTAGTGACCAAATTTTTTATTCCGATTGCTCACAAGTCAATAATTGCATCAGCGAGTTTAAGCATTTAGAGATGATTCATTTGTGATAGAAATATTCTTGCTTGACTTTTGAAATAGGTTTATTGTAACATATATACAAATTGAAAAATGAAAAATCCTTACAGCTAACCTACAAGCTATTATAAATAGAATATAAGCCTACGGATTGTGCATATTTGCGTACATCCTGAGTTCATACAATCTTGTTTTCTTATAAATATGTTAAAATTTAGAAAAATAATAATTTTATAAAGATATCTAATTAGTGTTTCGATACGTGGAGTTGCCTCTGGGGCGAATCATTTCAGAAGAGACCTAACTTGAGTTTGAGAGCAAGAGCGAATTTGAAGTTAATCATAGGCAGAGCGAATTATCCTTGACACGTGGGTTAGACCTCTTTCACGAGTTTTTCGAGCATGGCAGACTATAACTTTCTGAATCTCATCAATTCCTGCAGCTGCATACAAAACTTTGTTTGAAAAATATTTTCTGGGCTCACTTCTGTAAAGACCCGTGCATTGACGAAGGATTTTTCGTTCAAAGGCTTTAACGGAATTTCGCCTAGATACGGGAGCCGACCACCATATCGTTGCACCGTAAAGTATTATTGGCCTTATGAGAGTGGTGTAAATTAGAATTCTGACCCTTTTGGATGTAGGAGCTGCTTTTCGGAAGAGGGTACAAAGCATTCCGTATGCTTTCGAGGCTTTGCTTAGGGCCATTTCTATATGTGGACTGAAGGATAGAAAGGAGTCAAATATTAGCCCCAGGTATTTGACTCTTTTGGAAGATTTAATTGAGTGACCTCTTATGCTAAGTTTTAGTTTTTTAATCGACCTTGTTCTTCTGGAAGATGGAAGACGAGGGCGCCTAAATACAATAAATTCGCTTTTCCTAGCGTTTATGTTTATTCCCCATTTGGCGTAGTACCGACAGAGAGCATCGATAAAACGCTGGAGTCTTATTGTTGCCATCCTTGGGTTGTGGCCATCACACCACGCCAGTAGGTCATCAGCGTATAAATTTACCTTAATATCCTCGGAGCTGCTAATGCAGGGAATATCTGAGGTGAAGATATTGAAAAGAATGGGTCCAAGGATGGAACCTTGAGGGACACCAGAGTCAAGCGAGAAGAGCCTGGAATTCTTCCCATTGTGAGTAACAGAAGCCCATCTGTCGCGGAGAAAGCTGGAAATTATTTTGATAAGATGTCTAGGGAAATCAAGAGAAATGAGTTTGAAGATCAGGCCATTGATCCAAACTGAATCGAAAGCTTTTTCCACATCAATCAGACAAGCGGAGACAAATTTGCCTTCAACCAAGGACTTTCGTATGTCAGTCGTGAAGACTTGTAGTGCATCGATGGTGCCATGACCTCTCTTGAAGCCAAACTGACGGGAGGGAATAATGTTTTTCTCAACAACAACTTTATCGAGGGTGGAATAGATAACTCGTTCGAGAAGTTTCCCTAAATTTGAGAGAAGAGAGATGGGTCTAGTGTTGACAATGTCGGTGTTGCCAGGTGATTTTCGAATAGGAAGTATTTTGGCATGTTTCCAAGGACTGGGGAAGTAACCAATGTTGATGCAGTTGTTAAAAATAGCAGCTAATAGAACAAAGAAGGAAAAAGGAAGTTTCTTTATTAGGTGGTTGGATACCTTGTCTTCACCCGCAGATTTCTTTGGTTTAAGGTTGGAAGCCAGTTGTTGTAGGTCCACCGGGTTTGTAAAGACATCACAACCATGAGGGCAATCAGAAACATTGGATGCGGAGAATTCTGTTAGACGAGAGCCTTCCATACTCTGTACAAACTGGCTTACTCTGCAGTCTACTTGACTGGCAAAGATGGGATCTTCACTGGGTTTCTCACCAGTGAACAGTTCTGAGAAGTGATCAGCAGCCGCTGCGGCTGTTGCACTATCGTCAGCAAAAGGTCTGCCATTGGACGTGAAGGTTGGGGCGCGACCCTTCCTCCTGGTGATTCTATTGATTTCTGGATACATATCTATACCAGGTTCAATATTTTTCAGACGTTGCTCGAACTTCTTATTGAGGAAAGCCCTAGTTTTAACCATGATGAGTAGGCTGGTAGTCTTAAGAATGGATTCAACACGTCGATACTCATAGTTAAAGGTATTTAGCCTTCGACGGTAGATACGAGTCAGGTGTTTTTTCAAGGACCTATGATTTGAATGTAGATTAAGAATTTCTTCAGGAAGGTTTTGGTATTTGAAGTTTCTGGATGTTTGGGGAACAACAATTTCATCGATAGAGGAGCGCAGAACCTCATTAATATTGAAAATAGCATCGTCAATTTCAGGGATAGAGAGATTTTTGTCACGATCGATGACAACGTTTTGGAGTTTAGCTGAAACATTTTGTTCAAAAGTTTCCCAATTGATTTTTTTATAAGGAATGAAAAACTGAGGCTCAGAGGCTAAAAATTGGAGACCCCTTTGTCTCCGGAGAGTCATTTGCACCAGCATGTGATCAGATTCAGCTTCAAATACGGAACAGCCAACAGAACCGAATTGAGGCAATAAATTAAGGAGTTGAGGGGAAACAAGAAAGAAATCAATTATGCTACCAGACCTTCTGAAGGTTGGCTCGGTAGGGGCGACGAGTTGAAGCTCTAGCTGTTTGGTCATAAGCCATCTGTGGAGAGCAGTACCAAAAGAATTGCTGACAGTATTACCCCAATTGGGGTGCCTAGCATTGAAATCACCACCAATGATGACATGGTCGAAGTTGGATGTTGACGAGAGTATGCGATTGAGATCATGAATAAACTCAGAAGAGGAAGAGTTAAGGTTGGCATATATGCCGACAAAGACAATGGAATCACCATTAAGGTTTAAACAGGTTGAGATTGCCTCCATGCACCTAAGATTACTTATGTCATGGTTTTGGGTTTTAATCCAACTTTTAATGGCTATGAGGGTGCCACGTTTTCTATCTGCCGATTCATCCACAATGTCCTTACGAGTAACCGAGTAATTGCTAAAAAACACATTATGTCTGGGTTTAAGTTTAGACTCACATACAAAGAGTATGTCAGGTTTCTCAGAATTCAAGTATTCTTGAAGAAGGTTCCTTTTGTAAACAGGAACGAGAGAGCAACTATTAAGAGAGGCGAGTTTAAAAGATCCCATCGATACCGCAGAGTTCTAGAGCTAAACTAACATAAGCGATTCGTTTTTCACTAAGAGAATGTAGCGATCTAAATTTTGGAACAAAATTTTCAACCTTTTTCACAAGTGTTAAAAGGTTGCATCCGAAGATGTTTTCACATTCAGAAAACATAATGGAATGGGCTGCAGATTTGGTTACTTGCGGGTTAGACAACAGTGGAGTTTTGGGACGCTCCGGTTGTTTGTTTTTAGATGGTGTTTTTACGATAGATGCGAAGGAAACACCCTTTCGGACTGTGTTCTCGAGAGCAGCAGTCACTAATTTCCTTTTCTCTTCTTTTGCAGTCTGCAAAGATTTACGCTTCTTCTCTATTTCTTTTGCGGCTGGGCATCCACGGTAGCTGGCTGGGTGGCCATAGGTTTTGCAATTCACGCAAAACACTTCAGAGGAGCCTGAAGGAGATGAGCAGTCTTTGGTAGAGTGCTGTTTATCGCATTTAACACAGCGCACTTCAAGGGCGCAGTTGGCTGCCACATGGCCAAAGCGTTGGCAGTTGAAACACTGGGTTACGTTCTGCTTTTGAAGGCGCTCCCAGTGAATTCTGTGGTGGAGTAGGAATTTGATGTTCATCACTGAACTCTGTTCCGTACCAGGTGCAAGTTGCACTAAAAAACTACCAAGCGTTTTATTTTCTTTCCTCGAAGTAGAGGTAGAGAAACGTTTAACAGAGACAACCTTAGTTTGTAAGATATCACGAAGTGCATGTAAAACATCTTGCTCTTCGTAAGAAGGATGAATTCCCTTTAGAAGGAAGGTTATTTTCTTAAAAAGTGGAGGGGTGTAGGTATAACAAGGAACAGAAGCCGCTTTTAGGTGCTCAAAGAGAAGACCGTGATCTTCCATACTCTTTGGGAGAAGAGAAGTTTTGGAATGATTATTCATCTTGACTTCAAAGTTAGGAATTCGGTCATTATTGGAAGAGCATGCTTCCAGAAGATTCGTTTTAAAGTTTTTCAAGTTTAACTTGAAGCAGACTATGGGGGGAACTCGTGTTTCTTTCCTTTTTTGAGGTGCAGGATTTAGCGGAGTGACCTGAGGGGTCGAAGAGGTTCCGGCTTTTAGAGGAACTTGATCCTTAGTAGTCCGGGATCCAGAAGAAGACGTTTTCATAGCGCGGGTAGCTGCCGTTGCGGCGAAATTAGAGTTACAGGCACGTCGAACGACGTCCTGGATTTTCAGAGCTGCGGGGGCTTTTTTTGAAGCAGGTGGAGAATAGCTAGTTGAACGGGGCAAGCCTCGTTTCCTTGATGGGCCAACATCAGAATTAGAAACACTAGACGCATCAATTGATGGCGTCTCCACAACACTTTTTTTCACATTGCATTCACTAAAACTAGCCTTAGCACTAAAAACTTCGTCGTCGTCGGGGGTCCCGTCGGAGTTGGCGACATCCATCTGCTCCACCGCTGAATTATCCGATCCCTCGTCGTCTTCGGAACTCGATTCGGCCTCCGTGTCGTCGCGATTGATGTTGAAGGACATCTTGTATGCAGAAAGAATTTCCCCAATGAAATTCTCCTTCACATCCTCTCGGTACTTGACGCAAAGTTTTGAAAGCTTCTTCTTAACTTTCCTTGTAAAGGCAGCCATGTCCTTTTTCATTAACAGCCGCCGTTCTTCCGTAGCAGCAGAAGTGCTGTCGTCGACATCCTCCTCAGAGGACATTGTCTCGGCGCCTCAACGAAATCGATCCGCCCAGTCGAAACCACGCGCAGTTGTGAAATTCAATAATAAGAGTGTTAAAATCACACAATTTATCCTCCACTCGTACACCAGTCGGCTGACGATCGTACTTGCTCGGCCTTCACACGAAAAACTCGAATCTCGAACGCTGATATTACTCCGCACACGTCTGGTCCGTTCGGGTGCTCGACTCGAACTCCGAAATATTCTTGCATTTGACTCTCATGTACATGTACATAAATTAAAAGAAAGCAAGATGCAAGTTTGCCGGTTGCCGATTTGGTTTGTCGCACACATTCGTATCTCATTCTCACACCAATAAACAGTAGGTCAAAAGCTGGATCATTTCTCAGCTGCAGTTTCTTATCCACTTCCTCTTATATCCGTGCTTTTAACCCTCGTTGTTCATCTCCTTTTTACGCCTCGAGGCCTCATTTGTGGCCCTCTGATTTGTCTAATGATCATACACGATCTTCATTCTCTCTTCAGTTTCTCCTTCCTCTTGCATGCCGATAACATGAGTATATTAAGGGTGATCACCTCAGGTGATCACAAAGCAGCTGTTCTCAGTTGTAGACATGATACAAGAAACACTAGAGATAGCGACACTAGAATGACCATATTATTCTCTCTCTGCGCATGACGCCACCAGAAGAGTTCATCGCGCGGCATGTTCACAAGCATTGGTGTATGGGCGCTGGTGTAACACTTTTAAACAATCCGTGATTAAAACATGTTTTCATACATTCTTGACCATAAAATCGTCACTTAAGGAATCATAATATGCACAATTAAATTATGTGCTTAGCAGTACATGTAAAATGTAGGTATAATTTATGCAAAATATGATTTAAGTATATTTCAAAAGTAGTAATACGACGACATAACTTAATCTACGATGTAGATTTGGAACAAATCGTAGGTGTATTGTTGTAAATTTGAGAGAGTCAAAGTTCATTCTTCGAGATGTGGCTAAGCAACAATATTATTGTCAATAACACAATTTCATGATGCTTTTGATGAATTCAACTTAAAAAAAATAGGTTTTATTCAGTTTAATTAATTTTATTTTTAATACAAAAACTCCATTGCAATAACTTACTGATTATATATAAAATATATGAGCTGAGATATGGAGGACGTCCAATATGACGGACTGAATAACCCAACCTATCAATGGAATACTTTACGTGGCTCGCATAGCTCAAAAAATGTTGGTCGGCCTATAAAAAGCAATTCATTACTAATTTGCGAAGAAAATTAGTATTAAACTCGTTTCGCCGAAAATTCATATTTCTTTATATATATATATATATATATATATATATATATATATATATATATATATATATATATATATATATATATATATATATATATATATATATATATATATATATATATATATATATATATATATATATATATATATATGTATATATATATATATATATATATATATATATATATATATACATATCATCAAAATGATTAAGGGAGATAATCTCTGGAGTGCCCAAATCGATAGAGCTGAAACTTTCGAAGAACGTAGATGCACATAGAAGGTAGGTCCATGATTTACTAAAATTCAGATATCCTAAACCTTTTGGCGGCGACGAGCATTTTAGTGAATTTTGAGGTACTCCTTTATTTCCAATCAGTGTAAAGTTTTGTTGAAAAAAATGTTTGGGAATGAAAACTTATTATGTTTTTCGCATGTTTATGTTAAAAATTTGGAAATTTTGAGCCGCGTGCCGGTGCAGCGTGCCTACAAGTAGGCAAAGATTTTTTTTCAATTTTTGATTTGTCATTACTTCTGACAAAAACATTGGATCATCGGGAAATTTGCAGAGCATATTGATGTTACGCAAGATTTTACACACATGGAATTTTAAGATAGTGCGGGTAACCCTGTAGCTACGGTAGGCTCCTGAAAAAAAATTCCTATAAATCATTAACCCTCCTGAAAAACTTTTGATTTTTGACAGAAAATTCAAATCATTGATAAATCTTATAGTAGGGGAGTCCAAGCGGGGATTTCTCGCGTTACTCGAGCGCGTCAGGTAATCATATGGGGAGAAGCCCTGCACCCTGCAATGTACCCTACCATATATGAGCCCTTAATATAGTGCGGTGCGTTGAAAGAAGTCCGTCAGATTAGTAAAAAAAAATTGATCCTCAGAAAAACTCGAGCGCGTCAGATTAAGACAAGGTAAGTTAAGTACATCCAGAAAAGAATATATTTCAATAATCTGACAAGTTGAGCGTGGCTTAAGGAAATGGGCGAGTCACAAAATTGTAAAAAAAAACCTCACCTCAAAATACTCGAGCGCGATTAATTTTTTTTTTATTTTGAAGGAAATCCTATCAGGATTACGAAAAACATATAATCTGACGGTTTTCATGGGGTGATGTAGCTAAAATCATCAATTAATGAAAAAAATTGCAAGATAAAAACTGATCTTATCTTGTTTAACAGTGGACAAAAAGCAAGCAACGAGCTCATTTCTGAATATTTCAGATGGAAGCTGAGGGATACCATTTTATGGAAAGGGGGGGATAACTTTTCGGAGCACACTTTTCCATCTACCCTGGAGTGTGGTAGATAAGTTTGTTTGCATGTTTTTTTTCTGCGCTTCTTAAACATAGAAAAATAAACTCACAAACATTCCAAGTCGTAGTCAAAATCGGATATCAACATTCCGTTGAGAAAGAAGATGCTGTAAGTAGCAAATGTTTAGATCAATATATCTCCAAAACGGTTATAGTAACAAGAAAAAGTTTGCAGATATTTTTTGTTGGAAATTTGTTAAGCAACAAATTCGTCATACATTGTTTTCCTTAAGACGTGACCGTTACTGTGATATTTAGGAAAGGTCACTTTTGGTGACCTTTGACCCCGTATAAAAAGTAACGCAGTACTCGGACCGACGGGCACTTTTGTCGTTTTGTTCAATACGCCAGTGCCAAGGTTCACACCAAAATTCAGCTTTCCCCTAATTTTGCCGAAGTTTCGCCTTTTTTATGTCGGATTTCACTGGACCAGACGCGTTGGTTTGTTTGTTGTGTTTTTTTAAATAATTTTGTGAATTAATAATCAGTGATGTAAGTGTGAAATGTGTATTTTGTGAAAAAGAAACTTGTGAAAAAAACTAAAAAGTTTACACATGAAACATTAAAAAATGTATGAATATCTTGCAATATCGTAAAGTATATATATATATATATATATATATATATATATATATATATATATATATATATATATATATATATATATATATATATATATATATATATATTTCATCCAGTAATAAAAAGAAGAAACGAATTTTTTTTTCAAATTGTCAGATTAACAATATCCCTCCATATAATTGTCAGATTATCATTTAGGACAAGACATCAAGTTGAACCCTCTGTATAAAACTCTGACGCGCTCAAGTATTTCAAGGTAACATTTTTTTTTACATTTTCAGAAATCAGTCATGTCTTTAGGTCACGTCCAAATCGTCAGTCATTTAAATAGGACACTTTTTTGAGTTCACTTAACATTCCCTCTGAATATCTGACACGCCTGAATAACTTTTTTTGTTTGTGTTTTTTTACCTCTTTTTACGGCCACCCCCCACCAGTTAATCGTCAGATAAATATATATCGGCTATCAGAAAGACAAAGCGCTTATACACTATAAATGTCTGACGCGCTCGAGTATTTCCATATAACTGTTTTTTTTACGTTTTTGAACATTTTTACACGCTCTCCCCCCCACTAAAATGGAAAACTTGACATAAACTTTTTTTCATTTTAGAACCTAATCTTCACAATCCAATAGGTCCCCATGACGCTTTAGTAACTGCAAATTTAGCATCCCGGGCTCCCCTACTATTAGTCTATTTGCATCATGTCAAATTGAAATTTTGAAACTTCCAATTTGCGCAAGAACGGCAACCCATCGCCAAATCACTTCTATTTTCAGCACTCGAAAGTTCTGTTCACGAGAACTGACGACCAGATTATTCGATCATAATGAAGTTTACAGGACAGTTTATATTAGCTAGGACCCAGTCTGAAAGAAGTGATTTTCAAATGCGGGCAACCCTGTTGCAGTGATACCATTTTGAAAAATGACTGAGGCCTTTATCTTCCGGATATGCATTCTGAAAGTATCTGTTTTCTCATTCAATGAGATGGAAATTGACTTCATCAGAAAACTATGTGATTCAAGGCTTGTTCAAAAACTGCAAGCGACCAAAATACAATATTATGCCTTTCAAGGTAAAATCACAAAATAAGAGACTGCTAAATTAACAAATGTTGTAAATTCATGTGGATTTTCTATCCGTACAATTGTAAGTTATTCAAGAGGTGAAAATCCCACAATCCATAAGAAGTAAGAAGTACCTCAGCGTTCAGACTAAAAATCTAGGCACTTAAAAAAAACCCAGAGAGATAAAAAAAACTCTAGCGCCCCTGAACCGCTACAAACACTAATGTTCGAAGAACAGTAGAAGAATCGTGCAGATTTTGAGTGCATATTCCAGCACATGAGCTACTTACTACGGCCAAACTGTTTCAAACGCCACATTTTACTTTGGTCTCAAGGAATGCATTATAACTCATATGGTGGAAGGTTTCAAATATTACCACTGGCATGAATTTCTAAGTTTATGAGAGCAAAACACTTCCAAATTAAATTCGTTATCATTTGCTTATTTCACAAAATTTTGAAAGCAGCATCTCATATAACATCAATGAAGAAAAAGCTCAGTGCCTGCAGCACTGTAACTGAAGTTGGTGTTTGGGGCTGTGATCCGAAAAATTTGCAGAACTTTGGGAATTGAAACATCGGTTATTTATTTTCATTGTAAATGTTTCCGGTATGAATACTAACTGTAAGCATTTATTGATACAAAGGTAGCACAACCGACTCGTGCTGGCAACCTTTCGCCAGTATCAAAGCCAAGAATATATCACATCTGCTTCACGTTGTTATATAACATTCGAAGTTATAGGAGTATAAAGAAATTTAGGGCTACCTGCAGCGAGTTTTTTCAAATAATCGAAAACTAAATATTTGCTGTATATTGTCACTACAATATTATTACCAATTGAAATTTCTACCTTAAAACCGCATAATAAAGATATTACAAACAAACTCAAAACGCTGGCTTTTCAGTCAAATTTGGCCTGAACAATGTTTATAATAGGTTCCACTAATTGTATGAAATTCGTAGTGATTTCATGACTGCACTGGAAGTTATAAGGCAAAAAGTTTTATTTTCCTGAGCGAATTTTCAAAACCAAAGACACAAAAATTACCATAGCTGGCAGCAGCAATCGAATTTTTCAACCAAATTTCTATCAAAGAAAGTTTAGAAGGTTCAGCTACTGTGTCAATTTCATGAAAATCTGGTAACTTATTCACATTTCATAGGGCAAATAGCAGCTTTTTTTCTATGTAATTTTTCAAGATGGCACCACTGGCAAAGAGTTGCCTACAATTCAAAATCGCTTCTTTCGGACTTGGTTCTATTTAAGTCCAATGCATTCTGTAAATTTCAATTGTATCTGATTATTGATTCGTGAGTTCCCGTGAACAGAAATTTTTGATGCTAAAAATATAGGTTAACTGAGAAAGGGTTACCGTTCTTGTCCAACATGAAATTTCCAAAGTTTTACTTTGAACGTGTAGATAAAGCATAAGATTTGTATACAGATTGGTTTTATTGTAAGAAACGGACATTTTTTACGATCTTCGACGGTTTAAATGTTTTCACTTCCAAATTTTTATTTTTTCAAATTTAAGACACCAAATTATCATAGCTGGCAGCTCCAACCGAAGTTTTCACCCAAATTTCAATTTAACGTGGTTTGAAGTAAGGTCCAGCTACTGTATGAATTTTGTCAAAATCGAACGATTGAATCAGAATTTATAGGGCTAAAAGCAGTTATCTTTTTTAGTGATTTTTCAAGATGGCACCACTGGCACAGAATCGCCCACATTTCAAAATCACTTCTATCAGACCTGGTTCTATTTAAGACCAATACATTCTGCAAATTTGAACTAATTCTGCTTATCGGATCGTGAGTTTCCGTGATTAGAAGTTTTTGATACTAAAAATATAGGTAAATTGGGCAAGGGCTACCAGGCGTGCCCGTTATACCATATCAAATTTTTGTTTTGTCTATGTCAACAAAGCACAAGATAAACATATGAGTGACTTTTTTTGAAGAAGCGGCATTTTTTCAAGAGAGAGGATGATTTGCAAGTTTTCACTTCCAGTGCCTGCCCTAGCTACAGGTTCGCCAGCACGCTCATTAACAAACAAATACACAAATAAAAAATACTACACAAATCTACAACTAAAAAAATACTACACAAATCTAAAAAAAAAAACACAAATCTACAACTAAATAATACCAATATGTCCTGAAAATTTCGTAATGATTGAATAGATCTATCAAAAGTTATCGCAATTTAAAAATTTTCAAGTTTTCCCGTTCTTGTTTTAGGCACCCAGCGCACACATGGGGTTGAAAAATTACAAAACATTAGCCGATTCACATGTAAAACACGTTCGAAATTTATTTTGTCAACTATTTGTGTAAGGAATAATAGGTATATTAAAAATATCACTAAAATGGCCGCCGGCGCCAAAGGGTTAAAGTTTATAATTTTTTTGTGAGACGTGACACTATTCTGCATATACACCAATGTGTCCTGTAAATTGCAGTTCAATCGGATGGCACTGAAATTTTTTGATGATATATATATATATATATATATATATATATATATATATATATATATATATATATATATATTTATATAAATATATATATATATATATATATATATATATATATATATATATATAAATATATATATATATATATATATATATATATATATATATATATATATATATATATATATATATATATATATATATATATATATTTATATATATATATATATCTCTATATATATATATAAATATACATATATATATATATATATATATATATATATATATATATATATATATATATGTATATATATATATATATATATATATGTATATATATATATATATATATATATATATATATATATATATATAGAAATATGAATTTTTGGGCAAAGTGATTAATACTAATGTTCTTCTTCGAACATTTTTAAAAAGTCTAGTGCATCAGAAAACTAAATTTCGAAGAAATTGTCTTTGAGTGACAAAAAAATGTGGAAAGACGAAATACACTTTTTTTGTAGAATCATATCAACCATTCCTTATCCAAAGCAACAAAACTCAACTATAACGCACATGATGAAAATGTTCAGTGATGGCAACACTCTCCCAACGAAGCAGCAATAAGTTAACCATAACAAGCTCATAGTTACATATATCAACTTATCCTTTGAATTTCGTTCTCATCGGATGATTTCATCGAAAGCTTCAGCGGTTAAACATTGTTTGTCGCTGCCATCCGAAAAATGTTCAAAACTCGGAAAATTTCGAAATTAATTTTATAATAATTAATTTTATTACGAATGCTTTGCGTATGAGTACGTAATTTGAAGCATCTGTTGATGCAACAGTTACGAAAATGACCAATGCTGGTTACCCTGTGTTAGCAGCAAAGCAAAATATATACCAAATCTGCTTCACGTTAAGCTTAACCCAACCAGTAAATTTCTTTTCGATTGAATCACTACGCTAGAAGTTATTTAGGTGAAAAGAATTTTAGGGTATCCACCCTCAAAACTTTTCAAATTTTTAAAGCGTTAATATTTGTTGCTAATTTTCATTGTAGGATCATTCCCATTTGCAAATCTTATAGCATAATCGCTCAGTAAAGAAATTCCTCAAAACTTCGAAAATGATCATAGCTGGCAGCCCTTTCATGATTTTTCTACGAAATTCCTACGAAATTTAGTTCACATAAAGGACCATTTGCTGCATGAACTTCGTTTTGATTTTTACACTGGACCGGAAGTTATAGGGAAAAAAGCTTTATTTTGGTCCTAGCTAATACCAACATGTCGTGTAAATTTCATTATGATCCAATAATCCGGTCGTCAGTTTGCGTGAACAGAGCTTTCCAGTGCTGAAAATAGAGGTAATTTGGTGATGGGTTGCCGTTCTTGTGCAAATCGAAATTTTAAAAATTTCGACTTGACATGGACAAAATCTATCAATGATTTAAATTTTTTTGTCAAAAAACAAAAAAATTTTCAGGATAGTCAATGAATCGAAGGATTTTTTTTCAGGAGCCTGCCGTTGCTACAGGGTTACCCACACGCGGCTCAAAATTTCTAACTTTTTAAAACAGACAAGCTTAAAACATAATAAGTTTTCATTCCCAAACATTTATTTAACAAAAATTTACACTGCTTGGAAATAAAGGAGTACCTCAAAATTCACTTAAACGCTCGCCGCCTCCGAAACGTTTAAGGTATCTGAATTTTAGCAAGTCACATATACAAAAAGCTTAAAGCTTGTTTGTTGCAGTAGCTGTCAAATTCGGTGCTTGTGTTTCGATAATTAATTTTGATTAAAATACGTGATTCTCGAAGTCAGCTTGCATCAAAATCGTTTATTACAATTTTGCCAATCTATCGCAGCCATTAGTTACGACTTTTTATAGTTCTTTATACTTTTTTTTCTGTAATTTAAAACTCATATCAATTTCCTAACCTCAAAGAGTGACTATGTCAGTGATAAGCTTAAGTGAGTGCTCTTCTTGTGAAAAGGATTTGCGACCCGGCGATGACTTTTTTCATTGTGACTCTTGTAAGAGACCACAGCATTCTTCCTGTGCAGGCCTTTCCAGATCCGCGATTTTAGCGTTGAAGTCGACTAAAAAAAAAATGCATTTTGCATGCACTTCTTGCAATGACAAGGAAGAACAGTACAGAAAGCTTTCTACGCTCGTTACTGCTCTCAAAGTGGAAATCGATGAGCTTAAAAAAGAAGTGTGTAAATTAAAATCACCTAGTAATACTGCTGCTAGCATGGAGGATATGATCTTTGAGCTTGAAGATCGTCGAAAACGGGCATCGAACAGTATCATCCACGGTATTCCCGAGAGTAATGTTGAGGATGATCGTAAACAATCACTAAAAATATTAAATAATGGCATTGCGCCCCGAAAATTGCAAGCTAATGACCTTAAAGTATTTAGAATTGGTAGATCCGATCCGAACAAGAAACGGCCTGTTAAAATAACTACCATGAATTCTGCCACTGCACTCGAAATTATAAGGAAAAAAAAAGGATGACAAGGTGAAAAACTATTTAAGTTCTTTGAATTTAAATATAGTGTCCGATCTCACACTTCGTCAACGTGAGCACTTAAACGAACTGAGATCACAGCTTCATGAGATTAACAAAAACAATCCAGAAGCCACTATTAAATACATAAACGGCATTCCTCGTATTGTGCACAGTCGTACCGCAAAAAACTAAATATATCACTTTACTATCAAAATACTCGCGGAATCTGCTCTAAATTTAGCGATTTACGACTCGCATTGGCTACGATAACATTTGAAGTCATTATTTTCACTGAGACTTGGCTTAAATCAAACTTTTATTCGTCCGAGCTTGGGTTGTACGACTACACAATATATAGACGAGACCGTGACTTATCTTTTACGAATAAGCAAAAAAGCGGCGGTGTTCTCATGGCGGTTAAAAATTCACTCAAAATTCACACAATCTACATTCGTGAAGTGCCAATATACTGATATTGAGCAAGTGATTGTTTGTATCCATGCAAAACCAGCTCGAACTATTATTTCAACTCTACTTGGCCCCTGATGAGTCTGCTGATTCTTACCGCCAGCATGCGGATGAAATTGTGAATTGCTCGAGATCTTTTCCTGGGGCAAACTTTATCGTCACGGGGGACTTTAATCTCCGTGATGTAGATTGGAGCTCTCATTCTTGGTCTGTAAATAATTCAAACCCCAAGAGCATCGACATTATCAACGCATTTTCATTTTTAAATTTTACACACTCTAATCAGGTTAAAAATATTATTAATAACTTATTAGATCTAGTTTTTTCTAATGTTAACCATATAAATGTTGTACGTAATTTATTTCCTTTTATACTTGATTTGATTTGATTTGTATCATCCGGCGTTAGATATAAATATTAAATTGAAATCTGTAAAACAGTGCAGTTCCAGCAATGCTCCGATTAGCTTTTTAAATTTTCATCGAGCAGATTTCACTAACATAAATGCAGCTCTGCTCACTGTCAATTGGTGTATTTTGAATAGCATGCCATTAAATGAAGCAGTTAGCTTCTTTTACTATATTCTCAAAGACGTAATATCTTCCAACGTTCCTTGTGTTACTCTGAGTGGTAAGACTTTTCTTCCGAACTAAAAAGTTTAATTTATGATAAAAAAATTGCCCATTTTAATTTTAAATCTACCGGTGAACTATATTACTACAATTTATTTTCTAGCTTAAGATCTCAGTGTAAAAAGCAATCAAGCATTGACTTTCAGCGCTACATTTACAAATTAGTGTCCCAGGTGCCACTGAATTCTAAGCACTTTTGGAGGCATATTAATTCTCGTAAATCGAATTATGGATTATCAAATACCATGTACCTTAATGAAACTCAAAGTTCCAACGCGTGTGATATCGCGAACTTTTTTGCAGACAACTTTTCAAAAGTTTAAAGTAGCGACGTCAGTACATTTGATCCCCCTTTTCAATGCTCCTCATTAAATTTATCACAATGTATAATTAATTCTGATTCTCTTTTACAGAAGCTTCACACGTTGGATGCTACGAAAAGCTGTGGACCCGATGGTATTCCTTCTGTGTTCTTAAAAAATTGTGCCGAAAGCATAGCTCTGCCTCTTCTATTCTTATTTAATAGGTCCTTGTCATCTGGAATTTTTCCAACTCAATGGAAATCCAGCTTTGTGATACCTGTTTTCAAGTCAGGTGATAAAGTTGACGTTACGAACTATTACCCCATATGTATTTTGTCTGATATACCTAAAGTTTTCGAATGCCTTGTCTGTGATTGCATTTCACCTCTTGTTTGCTCTCTTATTATACTTAATCAGCATGGCTTTTGCACTGGTAAGTCAACCTCTACTAATCTTATATCTTACCATAAATATATTTACAAATTTTTTTTGAATGGATCGCAAGTCCATTATATACACAGATTTCTCTAAAGCTTTCGACAAACTCAATCTAAATCTTCTGTATAAGAAGCTTACTAATTTTGGTTTCACGGCTCTTTATTATGTTGGCTAGATGATTATTTAAGAAATAGGTCTTTGGTTGTAAATGTCAATAATAATTTCTCTAGGAAAATTCTTTCCACTTCAGGTGTTCCTCAAGGCTCACACTTGGGACCACTTTTATTCTTGATTTTTATCAATGACCTACATATAAATTTCCAGGATATACAATTCTTACTTTTTGCTGACGACTGCAAAATATTTAGAGCAGTTTCTTTCTATGACGACTATTACCGTTCTACTCGCAAAACCGTTTCCGCTCCCTTTTCTTCCCGTCGGAGTCAAAAGAAGGCAATTTCGGGTGGCTTAGCTCACGCGGAGAAGAGGTGGAGTCAAGATTTCAGGCGCCACTCGCTTTGATTTATCCCGGAATTGCCTATTGACCGTCGTCTACAAGCGAGAAATCGTCGACGATCTACTTTACACCCCCGATCACGAATCTCAGTACACGTAACCAATTCACAATGAAAACGCCAGCATTACAAAATATATTAACAATTATATTGAATCAATCTAAAACCTCAAACAATCAAAAGACTCTATCGCCGGCGCCGCGTTACACTATCATTGATCTTCACAAACTCAGCTAACACTAATTACTACTAAATTGCTTACATCTAAGGAACTAATCAAATACCTGGAGCTATCTCCGGTCGGGTTCGTTTCGCCGAGTCCCCTTAGTTGATATTGCTTCACGAAAATGGGGATTCCCCGCGTAGCCACCTCTACTACTGTTTCGCCCTTGCACTTTCTGCTATTCGTTGTCGCTATCAATAACCTGCGATCCACTCGTCATCAATTTCGCTGCACACGCCGGTTCGAATCGTACCAATAGTCGCCAAATTCCTTCTGCCCGTATTTATCGTTCTTTTCAATAAAAATCGTCTCGCAACTAATTCCCGAGTGTAACTCTTCACCAACTAGCTTCGCCGAACCTCCCCCAACGTTTCCTCGTACTCGTTCACAATATGTAAGAAAGATAGAATATGGTATTATTTTTCTGCACTGCTGCTGATGGAGACTTCTCCTCACCGTGGTCGCTGGCCAAATAGGCCGATCCATCACCTGCCCAACTCCCACTGGGCCTCGCTTAGCTATTGTAGTTACCGCTTCTCCGGTATCTGAAACTCCGTTGCCGCCAACGTACTATTGAAATATGCAGGTGGGTGCATTGGCCCATTGCACCTGTTGCACGCGCGTCCGAATAGTGCATTTTCCTGCAGTGATGGTGATCGGAACGCACCTTTTTGCATTTGCCACCTGGTGGCGGTTCGATCGCCTCCTGACGCTGGTCATGTTCGACTTGTCACGTTCGATGCGTGTTGGTATTAATTATTTGTTATGAACAGTGTTATTTTTTTTCCCGACAACCAAACTCCACTGTGGATTCACCGGAGTTTATGGCATATGATGGGTATCCTCGAAGTGACATATTGTTCTGGACAGGCTGAGGGCTAACGAGTGCACACTGGAATCGGGCAAATGGACTTGCATCAGCTACCCCGCCAGTTACGCTTCGTGTGTTTGCTGGCTTTCATCCGTGCAGATAAGTATCTCGCTGTTTTCTGAATTAATATCATACTAGTCATCTACAGGCGATATCAAAGCATGCACACCGGTTTGATCCATTTCCAAACAAGTTTTAGACGGCACAAGTAATAGACTTGGTGGACTTGATAAATTAGAACCACCAAACGATGTCATTACTTTGGAAATGTGATGTAAGAATCCGATCAATCGATTTTCGCGGATACCTTCGACGCTCAACGTTCCTTTATAATCCGATTTGATATTAAATGCCCAGTCGTTTTGTAAAAATACTAACAAATCCTGCAACACACCCTTCACTTTTTCTCGCGTGGAGACATACAAAGTTTGAATCAATTCAGCCAAGTTTGGTCCATTTGAAATGCTGCTATCGTTTTTCTTTGCTGATACCAATGAAAGTCTGACTGAGCTTAGAGTATCCGAGAAATGATCTTTCAGCGTTTTGAAATGCACATCACCAAGCTGATGGCTGCGCTCATTACTATGTCAATAGCTGTTTTATTGCTCATGTCAACCAACTTGCATAGATTTTTCGTAGCCAACAATCTCCTATGTAGTCTGTCTAATGCTCGAAGCATGATTTGTGTGTCTCCACCTCCCGTTTTAGTTTTGACGCGGTCTTGTACTAACGACAGGTATTTTTTTCCATGTTCTTGTTTACAAACTCATTTAAACTCTCACCACTTTTATCTTGAAAATCGTCGCCTTCCGTTTCGATGTGTCTCGAGAGGAACATGTCATAATATGAGATTACAACCAAAGTTAGATCGTACAGTGATATTCGGCTGGGGATGGCTGTCGACTGCCGTGACGATTATCTTCACTTGGCTCCTTATCAGCGCTGCGGGTTGCTCGCTTCCAGGTCAGGTACTTGCCGATCGTCTAATATGTATCGACGGTGAAGGCTTGGCTTAGCGGGGAGTGCTCGATTTCATCGATAAAATTCGTCGTGCAACCGAATACCGCGCCTGACCCTAATTAACAACTATTTTACTACACTAACTAGGCTAGATTACGATGTCTATATTTTATTTTAATTTTTTGTGCTGGCGTTACACGACATAACGATCCTGCAGTCTACTTTGGATAGTTTCTACACATATTGTGTTCAAAATTGCTTGTCTCTCAATCTATCTAAATGTCAATACATTGTTTTTAAAAAAAACTAGATCAATGTTTCAACATACTTACACCATCAATGGAGTACCTTTATCTCAAGTTAATTTGATTAAAGACTTAGGAGTTCTAGTTGATTCTTCCTTGAGTTTTACGGATCATATTAATGATATCACTGAACGAGGGTGCAGAATGTTAGGTTTTATAATTAGGAATACACATCATTTGAACAATATTCAAGCACTAAAATCCCAATTTTTTTCGCATGTTCGTAGTAAATTGGAGTACAACTCTGTTGTTTGGAATCCTTACTATAAAACTCATTCCCTATCAATCGAAAAGGTTCAACGCAAATTTTTACGTTATATTGGGTATAAACTTCACATCTCTACTGAGGAATTTCAGTATCCCAGCATCTTGTCTTTTTTAAAAATGGATACACTTGAGACTCGTAGATGTTACTATGATGCCTCGTTTTTGGTGAACATAGTAAACGGGGTAGTTGATGCTCCTGATATCTTCCGGGAAATCTCACTTAGGGTACCAGCAAGATGTACAAGATCTAGTGACCTCTTCCACATTCAAAGTTGTAGGACCAATTATGCGCAAAATTCACCAATTGAACGGTTGAAAGCTATCGGAAACGTTTTTGCTTCTCATCTGGTTATATTTAATGTAAATAAGGGTAGATTAAAAAAATGTATATTGGATTTGCTATAAACGATTTTGCTTTTTAGATCTAATGAAGTAATTATCTTTGCTAGCATTAATTTAAGTTTAATTTAGCATATACAGCTACTGTATAATTTTTTTTCTATAGACAGCTGTCCGTTTGTAAATAAATAAAGTAGATGTAAATAAATAAAGTAAAGTCATGGACCTACTTACTATATACATCTACGTCCTCCGAAAATTTCAGCTCAATTGGATCCGCTACTCCAGAGATTATCTCTCCTAATCATTTTGCTGATATATATATACAGCCCCCTTGCCTGCCGCAATTCTTCCACCCGCTCGAGAAAAGCGTTCACAGAACCTGAGGAGTCCCCGCTAAATTTCAGGCCCATTTAGCCACCTCTGCCGGATTCGCCCCCTTCACCTGCTGCACTATGGAAGTCGCTTGCGCTTCTCCGAGTGGCTCCATATCATCTTCGCTAAGATCCTCACTTTTTCCGCTAGGTTCCCCATCGCCAAGATGAGCCTATTCCGAAGCTCCTCCACAGCGTCCTTCTGCTCCTGGGTCACGGAACGCACGTTCTTAAATCTACGGAACCCAAACTCAATCCTGATTCGTGCCTTTAGGTATTCCAGCGTAGCCTTATCGCCCGACACCCTGCCTACGAACTCTTCAGCTTCCAATACCTTCGCCTTGAGCTCCCTGTAGTCCGTCTCGTACTCGAACGGGTACTCCGCCTCGACGTATGACGTGTCCAACGCCGTCTCTGCCTTCAGTGTAGGCCTCAAGGTTTTCCTCATATTATCCACTGTTTCCGACGGGAAGCCGCGAATGGGGAGCTCATAGGTGAGCTCATCCTTGGTCAACCTATCAACCGGAATCTTCATTTCAAGACCGATAACTCGCTGCCGCTCTGCAACCGAGACGCCTCCAGCGAACTCTACCCACACCGTGACCTACTCACAACAGATTATCCACCAAAACTGACACCAAGTGATGCTCTAAACCAAAGCGAATTATTTTTTTAGTGGACTTTGGACACCAAGGCAATTCTCTCTCACTGAACCTATGTCCCCTAGAATATTCGCCGTGGTAATTTCCCGCAGCCTTCTATCTGAAAATTTTGTCCTTAAAACTATACTTCACACACACTTTCACGCGCTCAATTCAAAATAAACTCACCATTCACACTTCCGATCATTTTCACACCTAGTACCGGAATTCAAAATGTTTAATAGATATATATAAGAAATATAAACGAAAATATTCAATTTCGGCGGTATTATTTCCAAATTACTCAATATTTGCAATATATATATATATATATATATATATATATATATATATATATATATATATATATATATATATATATATATATATATATATATATATGTATATATATATATATATCAAAATACGCTAAGTTTCCAATATTTCCTAATCATGCGACGATTAAGAATATTCCACCTGGATAAATACTCTCAGTATTTCGTGCATTCAGTAAGATCTTTCAAAATATCCAATTTATCTATTGTATTCCGCGTTCGTCCCGTGTACAGTGTAAGAAACGGATCAACAATCTCGGTATCATCAATCACGCCGCGGTCCCCTGGTTTTCGAGTCTAACATCTGTCTTTTACGTACCCGACTGAAAATTGACTTGCGAGCATACCCGTTGTTTCCCGAACACCGATCAACGCGCCTATATGCCTTCCCACAATTTGGGACTTGGCTTCACAGACTTTTTTTTTACGATTACCGTTGTGCCGTTATTCACCGCTATGCCCCACGTTGGGCGCCAATTTATTACCGTTCTACTCGCAAAACCGTTTCCGCTCCCTTTTCTTCCCGTCGGAGTCAAAAGAAGGCAATTTCGGGTGGCTAAGCTCACGCGGAGAAGGGGTGGAGTCAAGATTTCAGGCGCCACTCGCTTTGATTTACCCCGGAATAGCCTATCGACCGTCGTCTACAAGCGAGAAATCGTCGACGATCTACTTTACACCCCCGATCACGAATCTCAGTACACGTAACCAATTCACAATGATAACGCCAGCATTACAAAATATATTAACAATTATATTGAATCAATCTAAAACCTCAAACAATCAAAAGACTCTATCGCCGGCACCGCGTTACACTATCATTGATCTTCACAAACTCAGCTAACACTAATTACTACTAAATTACTTACATCTAAGGAACTAATCAAATACCTGGAGCTATCTCCGGTCGGGTTCGTTTCGCCGAGTCCCCTTAGTTGATATTGCTTCACGAAAATGGGGATTCCCCGCGTAGCCACCTCTACTACTGTTTCGCCCTTGCACTTTCTGCTATTCGTTGTCGCTATCAATAACCTGCGATCCACTCGTCATCAATTTCGCTGCACACGCCGGTTCGAATCGTACCAATAGTCGCCAAATTCCTTCTGCCCGTATTTATCGTTCTTTTCAATAAAAATCGTCTCGCAACTAATTCCCGAGTGTAACTCTTCACCAACTAGCTTCGCCGAACCTCCCCCAACGTTTCCTCGTACTCGTTCACAATATGTAAGAAAGATAGAATATGGTATTATTTTTCTGCACTGCTGCTGATGGAGACTTCTCCTCACCGTGGTCGCTGGCCAAATAGGCCGATCCATCACCTGCCCAACTCCCACTGGGCCTCGCTTAGCTATTGTAGTTACCGCTTCTCCGGTATCTGAAACTCCGTTGCCGCCAACGTACTATTGAAATATGCAGGTGGGTGCATTGGCCCATTGCACCTGTTGCACGCGCGTCCGAATAGTGCATTTTCCTGCAGTGATGGTGACCGGAACGCACCTTTTTGCATTTGCCACCTGGTGGCGGTTCGATCGCCTCCTGACGCTGGTCATGTTCGACTTGTCACGTTCGATGCGTGTTGGTATTAATTATTTGTTATGAACAGTGTTATTTTTTTTCCCGACAACCAAACTCCACAGTGGATTCACCGGAGTTTATGGCATATGATGGGTATCCTCGAAGTGACATATTGTTCTGGACAGGCTGAGGGCTAACGAGTGCACACTGGAATCGGGCAAATGGACTTGCATCAGCTACCCCGCCAGTTACGCTTCGTGTGTTTGCTGGCTTTCATCCGTGCAGATAAGTATCTCGCTGTTTTCTGAATTAATATCATACTAGTCATCTACAGGCGATATCAAAGCATGCACACCGGTTTGATCCATTTCCAAACAAGTTTTAGACGGCACAAGTAATAGACTTGGTGGACTTGATAAATTAGAATCACCAAACGATGTCATTACTTTGGAAATGTGATGTAAGAATCCGATCAATCGATTTTCGCGGATACCTTCGACGCTCAACGTTCCTTTATAATCCGATTTGATATTAAATGCCCAGTCGTTTTGTAAAAATACTAACAAATCCTGCAACACACCCTTCACTTTTTCTCGCGTGGAGACATACAAAGTTTGAATCAATTCAGCCAAGTTTGGTCCATTTGAAATGCTGCTATCGTTTTTCTTTGCTGATACCAATGAAAGTCTGACTGAGCTTAGAGTATCCGAGAAATGATCTTTCAGCGTTTTGAAATGCACATCACCAAGCTGATGGCTGCGCTCATTACTATGTCAATAGCTGTTTTATTGCTCATGTCAACCAACTTGCATAGATTTTTCGTAGCCAACAATCTCCTATGTAGTCTGTCTAATGCTCGAAGCATGATTTGTGTGTCTCCACCTCCCGTTTTAGTTTTGACGCGGTCTTGTACTAACGACAGGTATTTTTTTCCATGTTCTTGTTTACAAACTCATTTAAACTCTCACCACTTTTATCTTGAAAATCGTCGCCTTCCGTTTCGATGTGTCTCGAGAGGAACATGTCATAATATGAGCTTACAACCAAAGTTAGATCGTACAGTGATATTCGGCTGGGGATGGCTGTCGACTGCCGTGACGATTATCTTCACTTGGCTCCTTATCAGCGCTGCGGGTTGCTCGCTTCCAGGTCAGGTACTTGCCGATCGTCTAATATGTATCGACGGTGAAGGCTTGGCTTAGCGGGGAGTGCTCGATTTCATCGATAAAATTCGTCGTGCAACCGAATACCGCGCCTGACCCTAATTAACAACTATTTTACTGCACTTACTAGGCTAGATTACGATGTCTATATTTTATTTTAATTTTTTATGCTGACGTTACACGACATAACGATCCTGCAGTCTATTTTGGATAGTTTCTACACATATTGTGTTCAAAATTGCTTGTCTCTCAATCTATCTAAATGTCAATACATTGTTTTTAAAAAAAACTAGATCAATGTTTCAACATACTTACACCATCAATGGAGTACCTTTATCTCAAGTTAATTTGATTAAAGACTTAGGAGTTCTAGTTGATTCTTCCTTGAGTTTTACGGATCATATTAATGATATCACTGAACGAGGGTGCAGAATGTTAGGTTTTATAATTAGGAATACACATCATTTGAACAATATTCAAGCACTAAAATCCCAATTTTTTTCGCATGTTCGTAGTAAATTGGAGTACAACTCTGTTGTTTGGAATCCTTACTATAAAACTCATTCCCTATCAATCGAAAAGGTTCAACGCAAATTTTTACGTTATATTGGGTATAAACTTCACATCTCTACTGAGGAATTTCAGTATCCCAGCATCTTGTCTTTTTTAAAAATGGATACACTTGAGACTCGTAGATGTTACTATGATGCCTCGTTTTTGGTGAACATAGTAAACGGGGTAGTTGATGCTCCTGATATCTTCCGGGAAATCTCACTTAGGGTACCAGCAAGATGTACAAGATCTAGTGACCTCTTCCACATTCAAAGTTGTAGGACCAATTATGCGCAAAATTCACCAATTGAACGGTTGAAAGCTATCGGAAACGTTTTTGCTTCTCATCTGGTTATATTTAATGTAAATAAGGGTAGATTAAAAAAATGTATATTGGATTTGCTATAAACGATTTTGCTTTTTAGATCTAATGAAGTAATTATCTTTGCTAGCATTAATTTAAGTTTAATTTAGCATATACAGCTACTGTATAATTTTTTTTCTATAGACAGCTGTCCGTTTGTAAATAAATAAAGTAGATGTAAATAAATAAAGTAAAGTCATGGACCTACTTACTATATACATCTACGTCCTCCGAAGATTTCAGCTCAATTGGATCCGCTACTCCAGAGATTATCTCTCCTAATCATTTTGCTGATATATCTATAAATATATATATATATATATATATATATATATATATATATATATATATATATATATATATATATATATACATATATATATATATATATATATATATATATATATATATATATATATATATATATATATATATATATATATAGATAGATAAAGATATAGATATATATATATATATATATATATATATATATATATATATATATATATATATATATATATATATATATATATATATATATATATATATATATATATATATATATATATATATATATATATATAGATATAGATATATATATATATATATATATATATATATATATATATATATATATATATATAATATATATATATATATATATATATATATATATATATATATATATATATATATATATATATATATACAGTTGTGTTCATGAAAATAGCAGTGCAGAGTCTGTTTTCAGGAACATGACCATATCCCTCAGCACTTGCTCTATGGGTAATGCAAAACTGGTTTCGATCGATCACTGTAAATATCTTAGCATAACGGGATCTTTCAAATGTGCGACACTTGCGATGTTTTTACTAATGTTCGAAGAACAATAGTATTAAACTCGTTTCGCCGAAAATTCATATTTCTTTATATATACACAGTGCGTCCATTAAGTTTCGAGACTGATTCCATTAATCGCAAAATAAACAAGATATCTCGAGTTTTTCAAATTTTTTATTCAAAGTATTCTCCCTTCGCTTTAATACACTTCTTACAGCGGTTCAATAGTGATTCAAATGCGTGCTCTAGGTCATTTTGTGGAATAGCCTCCAATGCTTGTGTCGAAGCCGTTTTAATGGTCTCAACATCTTCAAAAAAGCATCCTTTCAACTTCATCTTCAACTTAGGAAACAAGGAGAAGTCACACGGTGACAAATCTGGTGAATACGGTGGGTGGTCCAACACACAGACTTGATTTCGGGCCAAAAACTGACGAACAATGATTGATTTGTGACTCGGCGCATTGTCGTGCAACAAACACCATTTCTCTGGATCGCGGTATTCGGGTCGAGTACGACGGATTCTGGCCATCAAATGCTTTAACACTTTGAGATAAAACGCGCCAGTGACCGTTTGACCAGTTGGAACGAACTCTTTGTGGATGATGCCTTTGCTATCGAAGAAAGTAATGAGCATTGTTTTGATTTTTGAAGGAGATTTTCGCGTTTTTTTGGCTTGTGGTGAGTTTTTCGACTTCCATTCCGAACTTTGGCGCTCAGTTGCTGGATCGTACTGAAAGCACCATGTTTCGTCGCCAGTAACAATTGATTTCAAGAAGTTTGGATCATTTCTGGCGACTGCAACAACTTCTCTGGAATGATTAACACGAAGTGATTTCTGCTCCTCCGTCAGTGTGTGTGGAACAAACCTTGCACAGACTTTTGTTTTGCCCAAATCCTCGTGAAGAATGAGACGAATCGTTTCTTTGCCAATATTCAAAGCCTCTTCCATCATTTTCAAAGAAGCATTACGATCATTCGCAACAAAATCACGAACTTTTTCAATCATTTCGGGCGTGCGAGCTGAAATTGGTCTCCCTTCACGTTTGTCATCCTCTAGCGACACTCGGCCATCCAAGAAACGTTTGTGCCACAAAAAAACATTTGCTCGAGACAAACACTGATCACCGTACACTTGTTGCACCAATCGGAATGTTTCTGATGCACTTTTACCAAGTTTTGCGTTGAATTTAATGACCGCTCTCTGTTCCATGTTGGAATTTCAACGTCAGATGAAAAACTGTTTAGGGAAAACTTTCACATCATTGTCATTAGTCATCTGACTCGAATGAAATTTTACACATGGATAGGAACAGGTTTAAGCTTTAAAATGCGTATTAGAACACATGGATGGAGCTATTATTTGCTGAGATATGGTTTGTGTCTCGAAACTTAATGGACGCACTGTGTATATATATATATATATCAGCAAAATGATTAAGGGAGATAATCTCAGGATTGGCCGATCCGATTGAGCTGAAATTTTCGGAGAACGTAGATGTATATAGTAGGTAGGTCCACGACTTTCTCAAATTCAGATATCTTAAACCTTTTGGCGGCGGCGAGCGTTTTAGTGAATTTTGAGGTACTCCTATATTTCCAAGCAGTGTAAATTTTTATTAAAGAAAAGTATTGGGAATGAAAACTAATTATGTTCTTAGCTCGTTTATGATAAAAAATTGGAAATTGTGAGCCGTGTGTGGGTGCAGGGTGCCTAAAAGTAGGCAAGGATTTTTTTTCAAATTTTGATTTGTCATTACTTCTAAGAAAAACAATGGATCATCGTGAAATTTGCAGAGCGTGTTAATGTTGACTAAGATTTAGCACACGTGGATTTTCGAGATAGTGTGGGTAACCCTGTAGCTACGGCAGGCTCCTGAAAAAAAAACCTTCAAATCATTGACCTTCCTGGAAAATTTTTGATTTTTGACAAAAAAATCAAATCACTGATAAATTTTAACCTTCGTCCATCATGTCAAATAAAAATTTTCAAAATTCCGATTTGCACAAGAACGGCAACCCATCACCAAATTACCTCTATTTTCAGCACTCGAAAGTTCTGTTCACGAGAACTGACGACCGGATTATTCGATCGTAGTGAAATTTACAGGACATGTTGGTATTAGCTAGGACCAGGTCTGATAGAAGTGATTTTGAAATGCGGGCAACCCTGTGCCAGTGGTACCATCTTGAAAAATCACTGAGAAAAAAAACTGGTTTTTGGCCTATAACTTCCGATTCAGCCATCAGATTTTGACAAGATTCATACAATACTTGGATATTACTCTATGTAACATTTGATGAAAATTTGGCTGAAAAATTAGAATAGAATTGCCAGCTATGGTGATTTTTGTCTCATAAATCTTGCAAATTTGCTCAGCAAAATAAAGCTTTTTTCCCTATAACTTCCGGTCCAGTGTAGAAATCAGAACGAAGTTCACGCAGTAAATTGACTTTAATGTGGACCAAATGTCATAGAAATTTCGTACCAAAATCATGAAAGGGCTGCCAGCTATGACAATTTTTGTAATTTTTTGGAATTTCTTTACTGAGCGATTCTGTCATTAGATTTGCAAATGGAAATGATCCTGCAATGAAAATTAGCAACAAATATTAACGCTTTAAAAACTTGAAAAGTTTTGAGGGTGGTAACCCTAAAATTCTTTTCACCCGTATAACTTCCAGCGCAGTGATTCAATCGAAACGAAATTTACTGGTTGGGTTTAACTTAACGTGAAGCAGATTTGGTATGGTGTTGACACAGGCTAACCAGCATTAGCCATTTCCATAAATATTGCACCAACAGATGCTTCAAACAACGTTCTCATATGCTAAGCATTTGCAATAAAAATAAGGAATCCATTTTTAAATTTTTCGAGTTTTGAACATTTTTCGGATGGCAGCCTCAAACAACGTTTAACTGCTGAAACTTTCGATGAAATCCTGCGATGAGAACGAAATTCAAAGGATACGTTGATTTGAGTATGAGCTTGTTATGGTTAATTTATTGCTGCTTCGTTGGGAAAGTGTTGCTAGCACTGAACATTTTCA
>OZ022264.1:128794436-128834436 GCA_963978885.1 Nemotelus pantherinus | reverse complement strand
ATCAGTTTCAACTATTTCACTTGGCAGGGAGTTGTAAGTTGCAACGAGCACACTGCCACCTCTTGTCTGTCCAGTTTGCAGATAGTTACGGTCATTTCTATATATGGTCCAACAACCAACAAGAATTTCTTCATTTTTATGGGAATCATTCAGCCAGGTTTCTGTAAAAGTAAGTACATTGTATTGGCAAGATTTGGCGTGAAGAAAGTTTATTTAGTTTGCCTCGCATACCACCAGCGTTATGGTAAAAAATTTGAGGCAATCTGTTGAAAATTTTCGATGTATATATATAAAGAAATATGAATTTTCGGCGAAACGAGTTTAATATTAATTTTCTTCGAAAATTAGTATAAACAGCTAGTGTCACATATGCCTCACGTTGAAGTTAACTTTCTTGGCAAATTTTGTATTGATTCGTTGAATGCATTATAAGTAACAAAGAAACTTAGGGTAAGTGGAATCTCAGTTTTAAGTCTCGGAAGGAAACAGCTTTACGTTCTGCTGATCCTGAGGAAGCAAAGATCTTTGTTAACGGAATGAAATGACGAAAACTGCCTACAATGAACAACATTAACAACATTTGCTTGTCGCACCTACCAGACAACATTCCACAAACCTTAACGGACATAATAACGCCATACTACGTCTGAAGACATATCCTGATGCAAAGAAAGAAGCCATTATGGTAGCTCTACCAAAACTAGCTAAAAACCTAACATTTCCCTAGAACTACGGACCAATCAGTTTCCTGCTATCAAGAGCTAAATTGGCCGAGTGCATTCTCCTCTCCCGATTGACGTCTCAAAGTCTCAAAGAACCGCAGTTTGCTTCCAAACAAATTCACTAAATGGACCTCCAGCTAGCAAGCGTGGTCCAAGACATCCGAACTGAGCATAACCAAACAAAATCAACTGGACTAGTTTTGTTCGGGATAGCGAAGGCCTTCGGCAAGATCTGGCATGCAGGACTAATTCTCAAAAATCATCAGTTTTGAATACCCCTTCTCTTATTCAGATTATTGAATCTTTTCTCAAGGACATAAGATTCTGAGTCCAAATTGACAAGCACTTCTCATTCGAGAGATAAATTGCTGCTGGAATTCTCCAAGGACCTTTATTATCCCCCTATTGTAGAATAAATTTTGTCTCACGGCAGAGTCAGGATTTTAAATTTGAATATCTCAAAAACGTTTAAACTGTTTGTGTAGATTTGTCAGTCTCGATGTCACAATGGTCGGGCGCAGTCTGAAGTGCTTTTGAAGGAAGGAAAATTGTACGTTACGGCTACTATATCAGACGTTTACGAAATGGACCAAATGAAAACTTGGTTTGTAAATGAGTACAGAAGTTTCGTTTCACTAGCTACTGAAGACCACTACCACTAGCTTCTTCACCTACTTTAGACAAATCCACTTTTAGGTATAATAGATCCAAATCAATTTAATTGAAATGACTTTATCGATAGCGACAGAAGATGCTTAGGGTAGCCATTCAAAAATGTCCAGACCTACGAAAATTTAAAAATTCTTTACTTATTTTCATTGCAAATGTTTGCGATGTGAATACTTAATGTAAGCATTAATTGGTACGAAAATAAAATAATGTTCGAAGAACAGTAGAAGAATCATGCAGGTTTTGAGTGCATATTCCACCACATTACGACATTACGACTTATTACGACCAAACTGTTTCAAATGACACGTTTTACTTTGGTCGTATATGGTGGAAGGTTTCAGATATTACCACTGGCATGAATTTCAACGTTTATGAGAGCAAAACACGGGTTAATTATATTCGTTATCAGTTGCTTATTTCACATAATTTTGAAAGCAGCATCTCATATAACATCAATGAAGAAAATGCTCAGTGCCTGCAGCACTGTAACTGAAGTTGGTGTTTGGGGCTGCGATCCGAAAAATTTGCAGAACTTTGCGAATTGCAACATTGATTATTTATTTTAATTGTAAATGTTTCCGGTATGAATACTAACGGTAAGCGTTTATTGATACAAAAGTAGCACAACCGACTCGTGCTGACAAACTTCTGCCAGTATCAAAGCAAAGAATATATCACATCTGCTTCACGTTGTTATATTACATTCGAAGTTAAAGGAGTCTAAACAAATTTAGAGTTACCAGCAGCGAGTTTTTTCAAATAATCGAAAGCTTAATATTTGCTGTTTATTGTCACTACAATATCATTACCATTTGAAAATTCTACGCTAAAACCGCTTAATAAAGATATTGCAATTAAACACAAAACCAACAATAGCTGGCAACCCTATCGTGGCTTTTCAACCAAATTTGGCCTGAATAATGTTTATGACAGGTTTCATTAATTGTATGAAATTCGTATTGATTTCATGACTGCACTGGAAGTTATAGTGCAAATAGTTTTATTTTCCTGAGCGAATTTTCAAAACCAAAGACACAAAAATTACCATAGCTGGTAGCACCAATCAAACTTTTCAACCAAATTTCCACCGAACAGAGATTAGAGTTAGGTTTAGCTACTGTGCCAATTTCATGAAAATCTAGTAATTTATTCACATTTCATAGGGCAAAAAGCAGTTTTTTTTCTTGGTAATTTTTCAAGATGGCACCACTGGCACATAGTTGCCCACAATTCAAAATCGCTTCTATCAAATCTGGTCTTACTTAAGTCCAATGCATTATGTTAATTTTAGCTGTATCTGATTATTGGTTCGTGAGTTTCCGTGAACAGAAGTTTTTGATGGTAAAAATATAGGTTAACTGGGAGAGGGTTACCGTTCTGGTCCGACATGAAATTTTGAAAGTTTTATTTTGAACGTGTAGATAAAACATAAGATTTATAAACATATTGGTTTTATTGTAAGAAACGGACATTTTTTTGAATATTCGATGGTTTGAATGTTTTCACTTCCAAATTTTTTTTTTTCAAAATGAAGACACCAAAATTATCATAGCTGGCAACTCCAACCGAATTTTTCAACCAAATTTCTACCAAACGTGGCTTAAAGTAAGGTCCAGCAACTGTGTGAGTTTCGTCAAAATCGAACGATTCAATCAGAATTTATAGGGCTAAAAATAGATATCTTTTTTAGTGGTTTTTCAAGATGGCACCACTGGCACAGAATCGCCCGCATTTCAAAATCACTTCTATCAGACCTGGTCCTATTTAAGACTAATACATTCTGCAAATTTCAATTAATTCTGCTCATCGGATCGTGAGTTTCCGTGAACAGAAGTTTTTGATGCTAAAAATATAGGTAAATTGGGCAAGGGTTACCAGGCGTGCCCGTTATACCATATCTTTTTTTTTTTTGGTTATGTAAACAAAGCACAAGATTTACATATGAGTGGCTTTTTTTTGAAGAAACGGCATTTTTTCAAGAGAGACGATGATTTGGAGGTTTTCACTTTCAGTGTCTGCCCTAGCTCTAGGGTTGCCAGCATGCTCACAAAAAGCTACATAAATCTACAACTAAATAATACTTACACGTTCTGAAAATTTCGTAATGATTGAATAGCTCTGTCAAAAGTTATCGCAATTAAAAAATTTTCAAATTTTCCCGTCCTCTTTTTAGGCACCCAGCGCACACATAGGGTTAAAAAATTCCAAAGCGTTATTCGATTCATATGTAAAACACGTTCGAAATTTATTTCGTTAACTTTATTTTTGCGAAAATTATTTGTGCACGAAATAATAGGTATATTAAAAATATCACTTAAATGGCCGCCGGCGCCAAAAGGTTAACAATAACTGACATTTAAAGAGACCTGGACCTATTCTGCATATACACCAATGTATCCTGAAAGTTTCAGCTCAATCGGATGGCGCGTTCCCGAGATTATCTCACTGAAATTTTTTGATGATATATATATATATATATATAGAAATATGAATTTTTGGCCGAATCGATTTTAATACTAATGTTCTTCGAACATTAGTAAAAACTCTAGCGCACCTGAACCGCGAGGAACACTAATGTTCGAAGAACAGTAGAAGAATCGTGCAGGTTTTGAATGCATATTCTACCACATGACCTGCTTAGTACGGCCAAACTGTTTCAAATGCCACGTTTTACTTTGGTCTCAAGAATGCATTATAACTCATATGGTAGAAGGTTTCAGATATTACCACTGGCATGGGTTTCAAAGTTTATGAGAGCAAAACACTTGTTAATTATATTCGTTATCAGTTGCTTATTTCACCAAACTTTGAAAGCAACATCTCATATAACATCAATGAAGAAAATGCTCAGTTCCTGCAGCACTGTAACTGAAGTTGGTGTTAGGGGCTGCGATCCGAAAAATTTGCAGATCTTCGGGAATTGAAACATCGGTTATTTATTTTCATTGTAAATGTTTCCGGTATGAATACTAACTGTAAGCATTTATTGATACAAAAGTAGCACAACCGACTCGTGCTGGCAACCTTTCGCCAGTATCAAAGGCAAGAATATATCACATCTGCTTCACGTTTTTATATTACATTCGAAGTTATAGGAGTATAAAGAAATTTAGGGTTACCTGCAGCGAGTTTTTTCAAATAATCGAAAGCTTAATATTTGCTGTTTATTGTCACAACAATATCATTACCAATTGAAATTTCTACGATAAAATTGCTTAATAAAGATATTGCAAACAAACACAAAACCAACAATAGCTGGCAACCCAATCATGGCTTTTCAACCAAATTTGGCCTGAATGATGCTTATAATAGGTCCCATTAATTGTATGAAATTCGTATTGATTTCATGACTGCACTGGAAGTTATAGGGCAAAAAGTTTTATTTTCCTGAGAGAATTTTCAAAACCAAAGACACAAAAATTACCATAGCTGGCAGCATCAATCGACCTTTTAAACCAAATTTCTTTCAAACAGAGCTTAGAGTAGGGTGCAGCTACTGTGTCAATTTCATGAAAATCTGGTTACTAATTCACATTTCATAGGGCAAAAAAAAGTTTTTTTTTCTTTGTAATTTTTCAAGATGGCACCACTGGCACAGAGTTGTCCACAATTAAAAATCGCTTCTATCAGACCTGGTTCTACTTAAGTCCAATGCATTCTGTAAATTTCAATGGTATCTGATTATTGGTTCGTGAATTCCCGTGAACAGAAGTTTTTGATGCTAAAAATATATGTTAACTAGGAAAGGGTCACCGTTCTTGTCCGACATGAAATTTCCAAAGTCTTACTTTGAACGTGTAGATAAAGCATAAGATTTGTATACAGATTGGTTTCATTGTAAGAAACGGACATTTTTAGGATATTCGATGATTTGAATGTTTTCAGTTCCAAATTTTTATTTTTTCAAATTTAAGACACCAAAATTATCATAGCTGGCAGCTCCAACCGAATTTTTCAACCAAATTTCTATCAAACGTGGTTTGGTCCATCCAGCTACTGTGTGAATTTCGTCAAAATCGAACGATTCGATCAGAATTTATAGGGCTAAAAGCGGTTATCTTTTTTAGTGATTTTTCAAGATGGCACCACTGGCGCAGAATATCCCGCATTTCAAAATCACTTCTATCAGACCTGGTCCTATTTAAGACCAATGCAGTCTGTAAATTTCAATTAATTCTGCTCATTGGATCGTGAGTTTCCGAGAACATAGGTTTTTGATGCTAAAAATATAGGTAAATTGGGCAATGGTTACCAGGCGTGCCCGTTATACCATATCAAATTTTTCCCGTTCTCTTTTTAGGCACCCAGCGCACACATGGGGTTAAAAAATTCCAAAACATTATCCGATTCACATGTAAAACACGTTCGAAATTTATATTGTTAACTTTATTTTTCCAAAACTTATTTGTGTACGGAATAATAGGTATATTAAAAATATCACTAAAATGGCCGCCGGCGCCAAAGGGTTTAAGATTTTTAACTTTTTCTGAGACCTGACACTATTCTGCATATACATCAATGTGTCCTAAAAATTTCAGTTCAATCGGATGGCGCGTTCCTGAGATTTTTTCACTGAAATTTTTTGACGATATATATATATAAATATATATATATATATATATATATATATATATATATATATATATATATATATATATATATATATATATATATATATATATATATATATATATATATATATATATATATATATATATATATATATATATATATATATATATATATATATATATTTATATATATATATATATAGAAATATGAATTTTTGGCCAAAGTGATTTTAATACTAATGTTCTTCTTCGAACATTAGTAAAAAGCTTAGTTGTAAATATGAGACGCCGTCATGCAAAATCATCATCGTAGTAAACAGAGAAAACAAATATTTCCATATAAAAATAAGAGCGTATTTGACAGGTCAAGTCCTTTTTGCATCGATACGAACAAGAAGCTATTAATATTAATTTGAATATAACGAGGAATTTGTAAAAGTCCGAGAATCAAATACCAAATTTTGATCGGTATACCGATCTATATAAACATATTGTAAAGCTAATAAAACTTCGTATATTTTCAATCTTTACGATCGTGTTTCTAATCCGCTTCAATTTTTTTTACTTTCTCAAAATTTGATTCTCTCTTAACGTGGTGGAAAAATTGCTTTACAAATTCCTCAAAATGTCAATGGAAAACTAAGTTAATACGAAAAGCATGACTTCGGAGATTCTAAACGAAGATGAAGCTAGCTGTGGACTCTGCTCGGAAAACGACACCATCGATATGGTTTCATGTGATGTTTGTCACCAACGGATCCATTTCAAATGCGTTGGAGTAGACGCTACTGTCGTGATTAAAGATTGGATCTGCCAAAATTGTATTTCTCGCTTTAGAAGTCTTAGCGGAAGTAATATGGACCGCGAAAAAGAACTATCAACCCAGTTGGAGGACGTGAAGCGCCTACGAACCCAGCTTCAAAATGACGTAATTCAGCAAGAAATAGCGGAACTCAAAACTCTCGTGGAAAATATTTCCCGAAATATCGTAAATCAACCTCGAAGTAACACAGCCAAGAAATCCAAACTTTTCACATCAAATGGCGCTCCAAATAGCGTCGCTAACTTAGACGATGCAGCAAAGTACGAACCGACAAACGACGGCAGCAACCATTCCACGCCAAGATTCGAGGGTGCAGAAACCCGAAGAAAATACACAATAATCAGCGATGGCGAAAATCAAGTGGAACACTTTCTGGCTCGTCAGACGATAACCTGAGACCTTCCATCATTTTCAGGTTCCCCAGAAGAATGGCCGACATTTTTAGCAACATTTGAGTACTCCACTAATGCATGCAAGTACTCGGACGTGGAAAACCTGTGTCACTTACAAAAAGCACTGAAAGGCGACTCGCGTCGGGTAGTTGAAGGATATTTGACGCACCCGTTAAACGTTTTGTAAATTATCGACACTTTGAAAATGCTATATGGGAGACCGGCTCTCATAATACAGACGCAAATCGACAAAATTAAAAGGTCGCCTGCACCAAAAGCCGAAAAGCTTGAAACATTGATCTTTTACGCTGTACAAGCCAGAAATTTGCTCGCCGCTATCGAATCTGTGAAAGTCAAGGAATATCTCAACGATATAAGACTTAAACACGAGCTCGTCGAAAGATTGCCGCCTCAAATTAGACTCAACTGGGGTTTATATGAAGCTCAGGAGTTCGCGCAGTCAGAGCCAAAACTAAAACAATTCAGCAGATGGCTTGACACAATCGCGAAAAGTGCCTGCAATGTAACAACACGCGTCCTTCAGATGCCAAAATTAAATGAAAACAGTCGAGCTAACATTCATTTTTCAAGAGATGATGATCTCAACGACGAACGAAGCTACGAAAAAGTCGAAGTGACAAAGTGTCGCATCTGTGAAAAATCATGCCAAGATGCAATGAAATGCAAAAAGTTTGCAGATATGACCCTGAATAGCCGATGGAACGTAGTCAACAGCCTTAAGCTTTGCAGAATGTGTATAATGCATCATAAATATCCAAAATGTTATAAAGCTAAAGAATGTGGGATAAACAATTGTCAGAAGCTTCATCATCAGCTTCTGCACAGTGATGGCAAACGTATTTCTACTAGGTCCACTAGGTTATGCGATACTATAGTTGCCACAGGTCATAGAACTCAACCTAACATACTCTACCGAATCGTTCTAGTAACATTAAAATATAGGAACAAGCTCATCGAAACTTTCGCGTTCATATATGATGGATCATCGTTGACACTTGTACAAGAGCGATTAGTAAACCAATAACATATGAAAGGCACGGAGAAACAGCTATGTATGCGTTGGACTAATGGACAAAGCCACTTAGAACCGAAGTCAAGAGCTGCTATGCTCCAAATCGCACCACGGGAAGATCAAACAATATTTCATGAAATCCATGTTCAAACGGTTTCTAACCTTGACCTTCCTACACAAAGCATCAACCGAGATGCCATGCTCAAAAAATACATACATCTTAAAAACGTAGAGTTTCAATAATTTGAAAATGCCGTGCCTACAATCTTAATCGGACAAGACAATTGGCATCTCTGCGTGCCCACAAAAGTCAAGGAAGGCAGTCGCTACGAACCGGTGGCAACAAAAACCCGTCTTGGATGGGACCTATGTGGCGAACCGTCATCATCAACGGAGTGTAAGAAGCACCGTATAAACGTCCATGCATGTGATTGTTCAGACAAGCGACTAGAAGAGGTCGTTAAAAGGTTCTATGCTCTTGACTCTCTCGGAATATCCAACAAAAAGGAGTTCTGCTTAACCGAAGAAGAGGACCGGGCCGAAAAGATAATGCACGACATGACAGTTTATAAGGCGAAAAACTATGAAGTTCCATTATTGTGGAAATATGACAGATTTCAACTGCCTGATTCATATGGAATGGCATATCAACGCCTACTATGTTTAGAGAGAAAGTTGCTTTCTTTGTAACTTATAATGTATTCAACGAATCAATACAAAATTTTCCAAGAAGGTTAACTTCAACGTAAGGCATATGTGACAAAAATTTGGCTTCGGTGCTAATGAAAGTTTGCACGCACTAAGTGTTTTTACTAATTTTCGAAGAATTCACCGAAAATTCATATTTCTTTATATATATATTTATTTATATATTTATAAGAAAATTAGTGTTAAACTCGTTTCGCTGAAAATTCATATTTCTATATATATATATAAATATATAAATATATATATATATATATATATATATATATATATATATATATATATTTATATATATATATATATATATATATATATATATACATATATATATATATATATATATATATATATATATATATATATATATATATATATATATATATATATATATATATATATATATATATGTATATATATATATACATATATATAAAGAAGTATGAATTTTCGGCGAAACGAGTTTAATACTAATTTCCTCCGAAAATCAGTAAAAACACCTAGCTCCGGCAACGTTTTACTGGCACCGAAGCCAAATATATGTCACATATGCCTCACGTTGAAGTTAACTTTCTTGGCAAATTTTGTATTGATTCGTTGAATGCATTATAAGTTACAAAGAAATTTAGGGTAAGTTGAATCTCAGTTTTAAGTCTCGGAAGGAAACACCTTTATGGTCTGCTGATCTTGAGGAAGCAAAGATCTTTGTTAACGGAATGAAATGACGAAAACTGCCTACAATGAACAACATTAACAACATTTGCTTGTCGCACCTACCAGACAACATTCCACAAACCTTAACGGACATAATCACGCCGTACTTCGTCTGAGGAGATATCCTGATGCATAGAAAGAAGCCACTATAGTAGCTCTACCAAAACTTGCTAAAAACATAACATTTACCTAGAACTAGGGACCAATCAGTTTCCTGTTATCAAGAGCTAAATTGGCCGAGCGCATTCTCCTTTCTCGATTGAGGGAAAAAGCTGAAAGAACCGCAGTTTGCTTCCAAACAAATTCACTAAATGGACCTCCAGCAAGCAAGCGTTGTCTAAGACATCCGAACTGAGCATAACCAAACAAAATCAACTGGACTAGTTTTGTTCGACATAGCGAAGGCCTCCGGCAAGGTCTGGCATGCAGGACTAATTCTCAAAATGCATCAGTTTTGAATACCCCTTCTCTTATTCAGATTATTGAATCTTTTCTCAAGGACATAAGATTCTGAGTCCAAATTGACAAGCACTTCTCATTTGAGAGATAAATTGCTGCTGAAATTCTCCAAGGACCTTTATTATCCCCCTATTGTAGAATAAATTTTGTCTCACGGCAGAGTCAGGATTTTAAATTTGAATATCTCAAAAACGTTTAAACTGTTTGTGTATATTTGTCAGTCTCGATGTCACAATGGTCGGGCGCAGTCTGAAGTGCTTTTGAAGGAAGGAAAATTGTACGTTACGGCTACTATATCAGACGTTTACGAAATGGACCAAATGAAAACTTGATTTGTAAATGAGTACAGAAGTTTCGTTTCACTAGCTACTGAAGACCACTACCACTAGCTTCTTCACCTACTTTAGACAAATCCACTTTTAGGTATAATAGATCCAAATCAATTTAATTGAAATGACTTTATCGATAGCGACAGAAGATGCTTAGGGTAGCCATTCAAAAATGTCCAGACCTACGAAAATTTAAAAATTCTTTACTTATTTTCATTGCAAATGTTTGCGATGTGAATACTTAATGTAAGCATTAATTGGTACGAAAATAAAAAAAAATTCTAGCGCACCTGAACCGCTAGAAACACTAATGTTCGAAGAACAGTAGAAGAATCGTGCAGGTTTTGATTGCATATTCCACCACATGCGCTGCTTATTACGGCCAAATTGTTTCAAATGCCACGTTTTACTTTTGTCTCAAGAATGCATTATAACTCATATGGTAGAAGGTTTCAGATATTACCACTGGCATGAATTTCAACGTTTATGAGAGCAAAACACGGGTTAATTATATTCGTTATCAGTTGCTTATATCACAAAATTTTGAAAGCAGCATCTCATATAACATCAATTAAGAAAATGCTCAGTGCCTGCAGCACTGTAACTGAAGTTGGAGTTTGGGGATGCGATCCGAAAAATTTGCAGAACTTTGGGAATTGAAACATCGGTTATTTATTTTCATTGTAAATGTTTCCGGTATGAATACTAACTGTAAGTATTTATTGATACAAAAGTAGCACAACCGACTCGTGCTGGCAACCTTTCGCCAGTATCAAAGCCAAGAATATATCACATCTGCTTCACGTTGTTATATTACATTTGAAGTTATAGGAGTATAAAGAAATTTAGGGTTACCTGTAGCGAGTTTTTTCAAATAATCGAAAGCTTAATATTTGCTGTTTATTGTCACTACAATATCATTACCAATTGAAAATTCTACGATAAAACCGCTTAATAAAGATATTGCAAACAAACACAAAACCAACAATAGCTGGCAACCCTATCATGGCTTTTCGACCAAATTTGGCTTGAATAATGTTTATAAAGGTTCCACTAATTGTATGAAATTCGTATTGATTTCATGACTGCACTGGAAGTTATAGGGCAAAAAGTTTTATTTTCCTGAGTGAATTTTCAAAACCAAAGACACAAAAATTACCATAGCTGGTAGCACCAATCGAATTTTTCAACCAAATTTCGATGAAACAGAGTTTAGAGTAAGGTGCAGCTACTGTGTCAATTTCATGAAAATCTGGTTACTAATTCACATTTCATAGGGCAAAAAGCATTTTTTTTCTTTGTAATTTTTCAAGATGGCACCACTGGAACAGAGTTGCCTACAATTCAAAATCGCTTCTATCAGACCTGGCCCTTCTTAAGTCCAATGCATTCTGTAAATTTCAATTCTATCTGATTATTGATTCGTGAGTTCCCGTGAACAAAAGTTTTTGAAGCTAAAAATATAGGTTAACTGAGAAAGGGTTACCGTTCTTGTCCGACATGAAATTTCCAAAGTTTCACTTTGAATGTATAGATTGAGCATAAGATTTGTATACAGATTGGTTTTATTGTAGAAACGGACATTTTTTAGGACATTCGATGGTTTGAATGTTTTCAGTTCCAAATTTTTATTTTTTCAAATTTAAGACACCAAAATTATCATAGCTGGCAGCTCCAACCGAATTTTTCAACCAAATTTCTACCAAACGTGGTTTGAAGTAAGGTGCAGCTACGGTGCGAATTTTGTTAAAATCGAACGATTCAATCAGAACTTATAGGGCTAAAAGCAGTTATCTTTTTTAGTGATTTTTCAAGATGGCACCACTGGCACAGAATCACCAGCATTTCAAAATCACTTCTACCAGACCTGGTCCTATTTAAGACCAATACATTCTGCAAATTTGAACTAATTCTGTTCATCGGATCGTGAGTTTCCGTGAACAGAAGTTTTTGATGCTAAAAATATAGGTTACTTGGACAAGGGTTACCAGGCGTGCCCATTATACCATATCAAATTTTTTTCTTTATTTATGTAAACAAAGCACAAAACTTACATATGAGTGGCTTTTTTTTAAGAAACGACATTTTTTCAAGAGAGACGATGATTTGGAGGTTTTCACTTTCAGTGCCTGCCCTAGCTACAGGGTTGCCAGCACGCTCATTAAACGTACATTTATCTACAACTAAATAAAATAAACATGTCCTGAAAATTTCGTAATTATTGAATAGCTTTGTCAAAAGTTATTGCAATTTAAAAATTTTCAAATTTTCCCGTTCTCTTTTTAGGCACCCAGCGCACACATGGGGTTAAAAAAATTCCAAAACGTTATCCGATTCACATGTAAAACTTGTTCGAAATTTATGTCGTCAACTTTATTTTTGCAAAAATTATTTGTGTACGGAATAATAGGTATATTAAAAAAATCACTAAAATAGCCGCCGGCGCCAAAGGGTTAAAGATTATTAACTTTTTGTGAGACATATATATATATATATATATATATATATATATATATATATATATATATATATATATATATATATATATATATATATATATATATATATATATATATATATATATAAGTATATATATATATATATATATATATATATAAATATATATATATATATATATATATATATATATATATATATATATATATATATATATATATATATATATATATATATATATATATATATATATATATATATATATATATATATATATATATATATATATATATATATATATATATATGGCACATTCCATTTCAAATGCGTGGTGGTAAAACCAAGTTTTTTTTACTTTCTCAAAATTTGATTCTCTCTTAACGTGGTGGAAAAATTGCTTTACAAATTCCTCAAAATGTCAATGGAAAACCAAGTTAGTACGAAGAGCATGACTTTGGAGATTCTTAACGAAGATGAAGCTAGCTGTGGACTCTGCTCGGAAAACGACACCATCGATATGGTTTCATGTGATGTTTGTCACCAATGGTTCCATTTCAAATGTGTTGGAGTAGACGCTACTGTCGTGATTAAAGATTGGATCTGCCAAAATTGTATTTCTCGCTTTAGAAGTCTTAGCGGAAGTAATATGGACCGCGAAAAAGAACTATCAACCCAGTTGGAGGACGTGAAGCGCCTACGAACCCAGCTTCAAAATGACGTAATTTAGCAAGAAATAGCGGAACTCAAAACTCTCGTGGAAAATATTTCCCGAAATATCGTAAATCAACCTCGAAGTAACACAGCCAAGAAATCCAAACTTTTCACATCAAATGGCGCTCCAAATAGCGTCGCTAACTTAGACGATGCAGCAAAGTACGAACCGACAAACGACGGCAGCAACCATTCCACGCCAAGATTCGAGGGTGCGGAAACCCGAAGAAAATACACAATAATCAGCGATGGCGAAAATCAAGTGGAACACTTTCTGGCTCGTCAGACGATAACCCGAGACCTTCCATCATTTTCAGGTTCCCCAGAAGAATGGCCGACATTTTTAGCAACATTTGAGTACTCCACTAATGCATGCAAGTACTCGGACGTGGAAAACCTGTGTCACTTACAAAAAGCACTGAAAGGCGACTCGCGTCGGGTAGTTGAAGGATATTTGACGCACCCGTTAAACGTTTTGTAAATTATCGACACTTTGAAAATGCTATATGGGAGACCGGCTCTCATAATACAGACGCAAATCGACAAAATTAAAAGGTCGCCTGCACCAAAAGCCGAAAAGCTTGAAACATTGATCTTTTACGCTGTACAAGCCAGAAATTTGCTCGCCGCTATCGAATCTGTGAAAGTCAAGGAATATCTCAACGGTATTAGACTTAAACACGAGCTCGTCGAAAGATTGCCGCCTCAAATTAGACTCAACTGGGGTTTATATGAAGCTCAGGAGTTCGCGCAGTCAGAGACAAAACTAAAACAATTCAGCAGATGGCTTGACACAATCGCGAAAAGTGCCTGCAATGTAACAACACGCGTCCTTCAGATGCCAAAATTAAATGAAAACAGTCGAGTTAACATTCATTTTTCAAGAGATGATGATCTCAACGACGAACGAAGCTACGAAAAAGTCGAAGTGACAAAGTGTCGCATCTGTGAAAAATCATGCCAAAATGCAATGAAATGCAAAAAGTTTGCAGATATGACCCTGAATAGCCGATGGAACGTAGTCAACAGCCTTAAGCTTTGCAGAATGTGTATAATGCATCATAAATATCCAAAATGTTATAAAGCTAAAGAATGTGGGATAAACAATTGTCAGAAGCTTCATCATCAGCTTCTGCACAGTGATGGCAAACGTATTTCTACTAGGTCCACTAGGTTATGCGATACTATAGTTGCCACAGGTCATAGAACTCAACCTAACATACTCTACCGAATCGTTCTAGTAACATTAAAATATAGGAACAAGCTCACCGAAACTTTCGCGTTCATAGATGATGGATCCTCGTTGACACTTGTACAAGAGCGATTAGTAAACCAATAACATATGAAAGGCACAGAGAAACAGCTATGTATGCGTTGGACTAATGGACAAAGCCACTTAGAACCGAAGTCAAGAGCTGCTATGCTCCAAATCGCACCACGGGAAGATCAAACAATATTTCATGAAATCCATGTTCAAACGGTTTCTAACCTTGACCTTCCTACACAAAGCATCAACCGAGATGCCATGCTCAAAAAATACATACATCTTAAAAACGTAGAGTTTCAATCGTTTGAAAACGCCGTGCTTACAATCTTAATTGGACTAGACAATTGGCATCTCTACGTGCCCACAAAAGTCAAGGAAGGCAGTCGCTACGAACCGGTGGCAACAAAAACCCGTCTTGGATGGGACCTATGTGGCGCACTGTCATCATCAACGGAGTGTAAGAAGCACCGTATAAACGTCCATGCATGTGATTGTTCAGATGAGCGACTAGAAGAGGTCGTTAAAAGGTTCTATGCTCTTGACTCTCTCGGAATATCCAACAAAAAGGAGTTCTGCTTAACCGAAGAAGAGGACCGGGCCGAAAAGATAATGCACGACATGACAGTTTATAAGGCGAAAAACTACGAAGTGCCATTATTGTGGAAATATGACAGATTTCAACTGCCTGATTCATATGTAATGGCATATCAACGCCTACTATGTTTAGAGAGAAAGTTGCTGCAAAACTCACAGCTATTAACAGAGTTCAGGCGTCAAATAAGTCAATACGTCGAAAAAGGATTTATAAGAAAAATGTCATCATCCGAGCTAATAACTCCATATCCACGAATGTGGTACTTGCCCGTGTTCATGGCCAAGAACCCAAACAAGCTGGGAAAAATTCGTCTAGTTTTCGACGTAGCTGCAAAGCTTAATGGAATATCCCTCAGTAAAATGTTGCTTACTGGCCGCGACCTCTTAAGCCCATTGGTTGGAATTTTAATGAGGTTTAGAATCCACGCCTATGCATTCACTGGCGATATAAGGGAAATGTTCCATATGGTACAAGTATGCTATGAGGACTAAATGGCACAACGCATTTTGTGGCGTGACTGCCAGCAAACAAAGGAACCGAACGTGTACGTCGTAACTGTGATGACGTTTGGAGCAACCTGCTCGCCATACCAAGCGCAGTACGTGATGCGACTACATGCATCAAAATACTGCAGTAAGTTCCCTGACACAGTCAAAAGTATTACAAAAAATCCATATGTAGACGATGTGCTTGACGGTTGTGAAACGAAAAGTGACCTACTACGACTAGCAAGCGAAATGCAATTGATACATTCGCAAGGTGGATTTGAAATCCGTAATTTCAAATAAAACTCTCCGAGACTTCGAAAATATAGTAACCAAAAAGAAAGTGATGCGAATTATCATAATCTATGTGAATCCGATGGAATCGAGAAAGTACTCGGAACCTTTTGGAACATACATGACGACTGCATAACATTTTCGCTGCGTTTCAATAAGGCACATAGAGACGTACTAAATGGCTTTAGAAAACCCACGAAACAAGAAATCTTAGTAACATTAATGTCAATCTACGATCCACTCGGATTGATTCTTCATTTCGTTGCCGGGCTTAAGATAATACAACAAGATACTTGGAGACTCAAATCGGGCTGGGACGAACAGATCCGGACGATGTCGATGTTAAATGGAGGAAGTGGCTAAGTCAGTTCAAGTCAATCGAATCACTGAAAATTCCACGTCGATATGTCTCAGTTCTTTGGAGTAAATGCACACATACAAGTCTGCATGTATTCGTCAATGCCAGCGAAGCAGCCTACGCAGCTGTTGTCTACTTAAGAGTGGTGACATCACAAAATGTTCAAGTATCACTCGTCACGGCAAAAGAAAAAGCCGCACCCCTAAAATACATACCCATTCCACGTCTGGAACTTCAGGCTGCTACGATAGGTGCTAGGCTTTTAAATACAGTAACAAGCGCACTTAGCATAAATGTACATATCATTTACTTTTGGAGCGACTCTTCTGTCATCCTGGCTCCAATCTCGGAAAAAACTACCTAGTTGGGTCTCATACCGAGTTGAGGAAATTCGAGAAAACACTGATATCAACCAATGGCGATGGCTCCAATCCAACGAAAACGTTGCGGACATACCCATGAAGTGGCGAGATAACATTGAAATTGATGTCAATAGCCGTTGGTATAAAGGTCCAGATTTCCTCATGGAGGATGAACAGCTTTGGCCGAAACAACAGTTCCAGCATGATACTTATGTTGAAAACATCGAAACTGAAAGCAATTTACTTGAATGAGTCACATTGCACACCAAAAAAGTCAACGATGTCATAGACGCTACACGATTTAGCAATCGGAATCGACTGTTACGCACTGCAGCGTACTTCATCGGATTCTTAAATAATATTACAAAATCTGCTAGTAACAAGTATAAGGGGAACCTAAAATCAGAAGAGCTACAATAAGCAGAGAATTTTCTATTCCGGGAGATATATTCCGAAGATATATTATTACTTGCAAAGGGCCAAAAAGTTCCTAGGCAAAGCCCTTTATGCAAACTGTCACCTGTCTTGGACGACACTAATACTATTCGATTGAAGGGAAGAATTGAACATGAATGTAAGATCATTCTACCCAGATTACACCGTATAACTAAGCTTATAGTCGCAAAAAAGCACGACGAATGTGCTTATCAATTCTCTGAGACAGTAGTAAACGAATTACGGAAAAGATTCTTTATACCACGTTCACGAGTGCTAGTCAGGTAAGTACGTCGCGAATGTTTACATGTGCAAAATTTTATTGGCTCGACCGTCACCACCGGAGATGTCTCCACTGCCAGTTGGTCAAATCGCTGTCGTCACTGCACCCTTTTCTCACACCGGGATTGATTTATTCGGTCCGTTCATCGTTACCGTACACTGAAAACCTGAGAAGCGTTGGGTAGTAATATTCACTTGCCTTACAATAAGAGCCATCCATCTGGAAATGGTCAGCGAGATGTCAACTGATAGTTTTCTACTGGCATTCAGAAACTTTGTGGCAAGAAGAGGCCAACCGTTAGAGTGCTATAGTGATAGGGGCACAAATTAAGTCGGAGCCGAGAAGATAATTAAAGAGGCTTTCAAAGAAGTGGATTTCGAGACAATAGAAGAGGCCACAACTACTTCGACGCTGAAATGGCATTTCAATCCCCCACTTTCTCCCCACATGGGTGGTGCCTGAAAGCGACTAGTCCGATCGATTAAGTCAGCAATGCGAGTGATGCTTGAGCCCTTACACAAACCAACAACAGAAGTCCTGCAAAATATTCTAATGGAAATAGAATATTTAATAAATTCTAGGCCATTAACTTATGTTCCGTTGGATCACCAAAATCAAGAAGCCATTACTCCAAATTTTGCTCTTCTTTCCTACAAAAGCCCATCCAAATCACTTGGGATTCCTAACAACGCAAACGCACCGAAACTACAGTGGCGACAATGACAACAAGCATTGCAGCGATTTTCTACAATTGGACATTGACCTATCGGCCCACGCTCACAAGACGGTCAAAATGGTTCAGCTTACCAGGAGAGCTGAAGATAGACGATCTAGTTCTGATTGTTGACGGAAACGATAAGACGCGGAGCTTTCACAGAAGAAGAAAAGTGGAAGACATGCGCTCGAGAGACAGTCGTAAAACTAGCTAAATTGGACGTCGATGCTGAAGGTGTTGCGGATCCAACACAGGCGGGAGTGTCAATGTGAGACGCCGTCATGCAAAATTATCATCGAAGTAAACAGAGAAAACAAATATTTCCATATAAAAATAAGAGCGTATTTCACAGGTCAAGTCCTTTTTGCATCGATACGAACAAGAAGCTATTGATATTAATTTGAATATAACGAGGAATTTGTAAACGAGCGGGAATCAAATACCAAATTTTGATCGGTATACAAATCTATGTAAACATATCTGTGAAACAAATTAAACTACGTATAATTTAAATCATTAAGATCGTTATTCTAATCCGCTTCAATTTTTTTTAAACTAGTGCTGGCAACCATTTACTAGCACTCACGTTGAAGTCAACCTTCTTTGCGAATTTCGTATCGATCCACCAATTGCATTGGAAGTTAAAGGAGTACCAAGAAATTCAGGGATACCACCAGCAAAAAATTAAAATTTTCTAAATCGTAATATTTGTTGTTTATTTTTACTACAAGATCACTATGAATCAAAAATTTTAATATAAAATCGCTTACGAAAGATATACCAAAAAAATACAAAAACAACCATTGCTGGACACTCTTTCATTGTTTTTACTAATGTTCGAAGAAGAACATTAGTATTAAAATCACTTTGGCCAAAAATTCATATTTCTATATATATATATATATATATATATATATATATATATATATATATATATATATATATATATATATATATATATATATATATATATATATATATCATCAAAAAATTTCAGTGAAAAAATCTCAGGAACGCGCCATCCGATTGAGTTGAAATTTTCAGGACACATTGGTGTATATGCAGAATAGTGCCAGGTCTCACAAAAAGTTAATAATCTTTAACCCTTTGGCGCCGGCGGCCATTTTAGTGATATTTTTAATATACCTATTATTCCGTACACAAATAAGTTTTGCAAAAATAAAGTTGACGAAATAAATTTTGAACATGTTTTACATGTGAATTGGATAATGTTTTGGAATTTTTTAACCCCATGTGTGCGCTGGGTGCCTAAAAACAGAACGGGAAAACTTGAAAATTTTTAAATTGCGATCACTTTTGACAAAGTTATTTAATCATTACGAAATTTTCAGGACATATTGGTATTATTTAGTTGTAGATTTGTATTTGATGAGCGTGCTGGCAACCCTGTAGCTAGGGCAGGCACTGAAAGTGAAAACCTTCAAATCATCGTCTCTCTTGAAAAACAGCCGCTTCTTCAAAAAAAAGCCACTCGTATGTAAATCTTGTGCTTTGTTTACATAATCAAAAAAAAAAATTTGATATGGTATAACGGGCACGCCTGGTAACCCTTGCCCAATTTACCTATATTTTTAGCATCAAAAATTTTTGTTCACGGAAACTCACGATCCAATGAGCAGAATTTATTGAAATTTGCAGAATGTATTGGTCCTATATAGGACTAAGTCTGATAGAAGTGATTTTGAAATGCGGGTGATTCTGTGCCAGTGGTGCCATCTTGAAAAATCACTAAAAGAGATAACTGCTTTTAGCCCTATAAATTCTGATTGAATCGTTCGATTTTAGCGAAATTCACACAGTAGCTGAATCTTACTTCAAACCAAGTTTGGTAGAAATTTGGTCGAAAAATTCGGTTGGAGCTGCCAGCTATGATAATTTTGGTGTCTTAAATTTGAAAAAATCAAAATTTGGAAGTGAAAACATTCAAACGTAGATATTATATATATATATATATATATATATATATATATATATATATATAAATAATGTATATATATATATATATATATATATATATATATATATATATATATATATATATATATATATATATATATATATATATATATATATATATATATATCTCATCAATTCGCTACAAAGAACTAGCATCGAAACCCAAAATATGTCACATCTGCCTCACGTTGAAGTCAACCTTCTTTGCGAATTTCGTATCGATCCACCAATTGCATTGGAAGTTAAATGAGTACCAAGAAATTCAGGGATACCACCAGCAAAAAATTAAAATTTTCTAAATCGTAATATTTGTTGTTTATTTTCACTAAAAAAAAAAAAAAATTTGATATGGTATAACAAGCACGCCTGGTAACCCTTGCCCAATTTACCTATATTTTTAGCATCAAAAATTTTTGTTCACGGAAACTCACGATCCAATGAGCAGAATTTATTGAAATTTGCAGAATGTATTGGTCCTATATAGGACTAAGTCTGATAGAAGTGATTTTGAAATGCGGGTGATTCTGTGCCAGTGGTGCCATCTTGAAAAATCACTAAAAGAGATAACTGCTTTTAGCCCTATAAATTCTGATTGAATCGTTCGATTTTAACGAAATTCACACAGTAGCTGAATCTTACTTCAAACCAAGTTTGGTAGAAATTTGGTCGAAAAATTCGGTTGGAGCTGCCAGCTATGATAATTTTGGTGTCTTAAATTTGAAAAAATCAAAATTTGGAAGTGAAAACATTCAAACCATCGAATTTCCAAAAACTGTCCGTTTCTTACAATAAAACCAATCTGTATACAAATCTTATGCTTTATCTACACGTTCAAAGTAAATCTTTGGAAATATCATGTCGGACTAGAACGGTAACCCTATCTCAGTTAACCTATATTTTTAGCATCAAAAACTTCTGTTCACGGGAATTCACGAACCAATAATCAGATACCAGTGAAATTTACAGAATGCATTGGACTTTAGTAGGACCAGGTCTGATAGAAGCGATTTTGAATTGTGGGCAACTCTGTGCCAGTGGTGCCATCTTGAAAAATTACAAAGAAAAAAAACTGCTTTTTGCCCTATGAAATGTGAATTAGTTACCAGATTTTCATGAAATAGACACAGTAGCTGAACCTTACTCTTAACTCTGTTTGATTGAAATTTGGTTGAAAAATTCGATTGATGCTGCCAGCTATGGTAATTTTTGTGTGTTTGAATTTGAAAATTCGCTCAGGGAAATAAAACTTTTTGCCCTATAACTTCCAGTGCAGTCATGAAATCAATACAAATTTCATATAATTAATAGAACCTATTATAAGCATTATTCAGGCCAAATTTGGTTGAAAAGCCACGATAGGGTTGCCAGCTATTGTTGGTTATGTGTTTGCTTGCAATATCTTTATTAAGCGGTTTTATCGTAGAATTTTCAATTGGTAATGATATTGTAGTGACAATAAACAGCAAATATTAAGCTTTCCATTATTTGAAAAAACTCGCTGCAGGTAATCCTAAATTTCTTTATACTCCTATAACTTCGAATGTAATATAACAACGTAAAGCAGATGTGATATATTTTTACAGTAAGTATTCATACCGGAAACATTTACAATGGAAATAAATAACCGATATTTCAATTCCCAAAATTCTGCAAATTTTTCGGATCGCAGTCCCAAACACCAACTTCAGTTACAGTGCTGCAGGCACTGAACATTTTCTTCATTGATGTTATATGAGATGCTGCTTTCGAAATTTTGTGAAATAAGCAACTGATAACGAATATAATTAACCCGTGTTTTGCTCTCATAAACGTTGAAATTCATGCCAGTGGTAATATCTGAAACCTTCCACCATATGAGTTATAATGCATTCTTGAGACCAAAGTAGAACGTGGCGTTAGAAACAGTTTGGCCGTAATAAGCAGCTCATGCGGTGGATTATGCACTCAAAACCTGCACGATTCTTCTACTGTTCTTCGAACATTAGTGTTTCTAGCGGTTCAGGTGCGCTAGAGTTTTCCGATTAGACTGAATATTACCAACAATTAGTTCAATTCGCCATGTAATATTTGTTATGATTCCATGACTATACTGGACGCTAAGGGGCAAAGAGCTTTATTTTCCTGAGCGAAATTTCCAAATTGCCATAGCTGGCAACTCCAACCTAATTTTTCAACCAAATTTTTACGAAACGTGGCTCCTTTAACTTAAACAGAATATGTACGGCTGAAAGAAGTTATTTTCCCCAAAAAATTTTCAAAACGGCACCACTGGCACAGAATTGCCGACCGTTCAAAATCGCTCCTTTCAGACCTGGTCCTACTTAGGAGCAATACATTCTGTAAATGGTGCTTAAATAAATGGTACTTTTAATGCTTAAAATATAAGTCGATTGGGGAAGGGTTACCATTATTGTCCGATATGGAATTTGAAATTTTTTACTTTGATTGTGTAGACAAAGCAAAAGTTTTGTAAACGGGTTGTTTTTTTTCTAGCGCTTACCGCAGCGGCAGGGTTGCCAGCACGTTCATACAAAACAACATAGGTATACCACTTAGTAATAAGTTAGTAATAATATATTCTGAAAGTTTTATAATGATTCAATAACTCTGTCAAAAATTACCCCAATTACGAAAATTTTAAATTTTCCCGATTTGGTTTTAGACACCTAGCGCACACACAGATTTAAAAATGTCCAAAACCTTATCAAACCTTCATTAAGAACACGTTCAAAATTCATTTCGCAAACTTAGCTTATTTCACAACTATTTTTTGATCGAATCATAGGCATATCTAAAATATCACCAAAATGGCCGCCGGCACCAAAGGGTTATAGATAATGAGCATTTGGTGAACTGCAGACCTACTCTGCATATACGTCAATGTATCCTGAAAATTTCAGCCTAAGCCGATGGCGCGTTCCCGAGAAATAGTCACTGAGATTTTTTGATGCTATATATATATTTATATGTATATATATATATATATATATATATATATATATATATATATATATATATATATATATATATATATATAATGTATATATATATATATATATATATATATATATATATATATATATATATATATATATATCATCAATTCGCTACAAAGAACTAGCATCGAAACCCAAAATATGTCACATCTGCCTCACGTTGAAGTCAACCTTCTTTGCGAATTTCGTATCGATCCACCAATTGCATTGGAAGTTAAATGAGTACCAAGAAATTCAGGGATACCACCAGCAAAAAATTAAAATTTTCTAAATCGTAATATTTGTTGTTTATTTTCACTACAAGATCACTATGAATCAAAAATTTTAAAATAAAATCGCTTACGAAAGATATGCCAAAAAAATACAAAAACAACCATTGCTGGACACTCTTTCATTGTTTTTCCGATTAGATTCATACTGAATATTACCAACAATTAGTTCAATTTGCCATGTAATATTTGTTATGATTCCATGACTATACTGGACGCTAAGGGGCAAAGAGCTTTATTTTCCTGAGCGAAATTTCCAAATTGCCATAGCTGGCAACTCCAACCTAATTTTTCAACCAAATTTTTACCAAACGTGGCTTCCTTTAACTTAAACAGAATATATACGGCTGAAAGAAGTTATTTTCCCTAAAAAAATTTCAAAACGGCACCACTGGCACAGAATTGCCGACCGTTCAAAATCGCTCCTTTCAGACCTGGTCCTACTTAGGAGCGATACATTCTGTAAATGGTGCTTAAATAAATGGTACTTTTAATGCTTAAAATATAAGTCGATTGGGGAAGGGTTACCATTATTGTCCGATATGGAATTTGAAATTTTTTACTTTGATTGTGTAGACAAAGCAAAAGTTTTGTAAACGGGTTGTTTTTTTTCTAGCGCTTACCGCAGCGACAGGGTTGCCAGCACGTTCATACAAAACAACATAGGTATACCACTTAGTAATAAGTTAGTAATAATATATTCTGAAAGTTTTATAATGATTCAATAACTCTGTCAAAAATTACCCCAATTATGAAAATTTTAAATTTTCCCGATTTAGTTTTAGACACCTAGCGCACACACAGAGTTAAAAATGTCCAAAACCTTATCAAACCTTCATTAAGAACACGTTCAAAATTCATTTCGCAAACTTAGTTTATTTCACAACTATTTTTTGATCGAATCATAGGCATATCTAAAATATCACCAAAATGGCCGCCGCCCAAAGGGTTATAGATAATGAGCATTTGGTGAAATGCAGACCTACTCTGCATATACATCAATGTATCCTGAAAATTTCAGCCTAAGCCGATGGCGCGTTCCCGAGAAATAGTCACTGAAATTTTTTGATGCTATATATATTTATATTTATATATATATATATATATATATATATATATATATATATATATATATATATATATATATATATATATATATATATATATATATATATATTTATATATATATATATATATATATATATATATATATATATATATATATATATATATATATATATATATATATATATATATATATATATATATTATTATTAACAACAAAATCTTTGTCACCCTATGTGAACGTAACCCGAAACGTGTTTTGTCTGGCGCGCCTGAAATTCCTAAATTGTGGAATTCACTTCTGCGCTAGACAAAGTTCCCACAGCAAACGCAACGTGAGCTGTTTGTCTACAAACTGATTAGTTTGCGCTTGCAATTTTCATAGGAACCACGTTCGGGTGAGTTGAAAATTTTGAAATACAAACAAATTGTAAATTATATATAAGTGAAGTACAATTTAATAAAGAATCAGTCTAGTTTTAACCATTGGACAAGAAAGTGTTTATTTTTCCTTTAAAGCTTTTCAGCGGTAGTTGGGACTGCGTCAAATTTTTACAAGTTTATGCACTTGTGCAGATTATAGGTCGATACTTCGGGTTTGTACAAGTTTATGCGCTTGTGCAACCAGACAATTTGCTCAGTTCAAGCACTGAAGCATTGAAGCTTTGGCATAAGGCCAAGGCTTAAACAGCGGCAGTAGCGCACTACAAGTGAATACACTTGTGTCGACATAAGGCCTTGTCCATGTTTATGTACTTGGAAAAGGAATAAAAATTTCATTCGACGTGACCACATGCACTACGCAGATGCAAGAAACACAGATTCTGCAGAGAAGGTGAAAAGGCAAAGCAGCTCTGACTCAAAACATTGGTGACCCCTACGTGATCCAAAGATCACGCGTAGATAATGGACAGCTTAGCTGAGATGCAGACGCACCTTTCAGAGGAGGTTGACGCGATCATCTCCAACTACAAAAAGGATCCCGTGAGCCACAAACAAAAGGCCAAGTACTACAAAGAGCGGCTTCGGCGACTCGAAGCCAAATGGAACACCTTCGAGGAGACGGATACATAGATCCGCTCGCTGAAAGATGTGTCTTTGACGCATCCCTATTTTTTGAGTGGGTTGTACGAGACAACCCAAACTAACGTTCAAACATTCCAAGCATATGTCAAGGAGATATTGCAGGGCTTGAGGCAGGCTGATCGTAGAGAAGGAGAAAGGGTTGAGGCATCTGGCGAAGGCACAAAGAAGGGATCGGAGATATCAACATCATCCGAGCTCATTAAGCAGGTGCGACAATATAACGTGCTAGCAGATGCATTACGACGACTCTTCTCCCGATTAAAAGAAGGAAAAGATCAATCTCCGCAATTTTATAAGTTAAGAATAGCCTCAATCAATCGTTACTGGTCCCAGTTGGAAGAACAGCAACAGAACATATATGAAATCGACATAGACCCTGAAGCCTACGGATTTGACCTAGCCAAACACATAACGTAAGAAGAATTGTCTCAGAAATGGCTTATACAATTAGAACATAAGCTTGATGATATGAAGGAGACATCTGCCCAGCCAGCCTCAATAACGACATGTCCTGGGTTGAACATACCGAAAATTAATCTACAAAGGTCTATCTCCAATGGCGACAGATTCACGATCTATTTATCCAAATGGTGCATAACGAACAGTTGTCGAAGTGCCAAAAAATGTGGTATTTAAAGGCCAATCTCACAGGAGAGGCAGAAAACCTTAGACGGAATTTCGCGCTTTCCGAAGACAACTACGAGGCCGCATGGAAGACCCTAAACGAACGATACGAAAATCGCCGATCATTGGTTACAGCTCTCCTCAATAAGTTTATGGCCCAACCATCTAGCGCAGGTGAAAAACCCTCTGCAGCAGCGGTAAGATCTTTGCACGACACCACGCTAGAATGCATAAGAAGCCTGGAAAGCATCAACATAACTACGCGAGATTGGGATCCGTTACTTCTTTACATCCTCATCAAAAACCGCGATACCACCACCCACACGTTATACGAGCAATAATTGGCCAACCCACGCCAGCTCCAGTCATTAAAAGAGTTTGTTGCATTTTTGAAAATACGCTTTCAAGCATTAGAAGCAATTGGCAATCAAACGAAGAACCCTCAAGAAATTCGTTAGTAGAACGTGAAATCTAATGGTGCTGCCATCACGATGCCATCATGTCTGGTGTGCAAGCAAGCTCATGCAGTCTACTATTGCCCAGATTTTCTGTGACTCACCCCATCAAAAAGATTGAAAATTACCCAAGCGAAGAAGTTGTGCGTCAACTGTTTCCGAGAGGGACACAAGGCCTTGCATTGTTCGTCACGAGGTTGTAAGAAGTGTTCAAGGAAACACAATAGCCTGCTGCATTTAGGAATATCTTCCAAGCAAAACCAACTAAAGATACCATCAGAAGGCTCATCATCATCCACCGACAATCATGAATCAATACAAGATGGTGCAGCACTCTCCTTGACCACGCTTAATAAGCAAAGAGAGACGAAATATGTGCTCCTAAGCACCGCGGTTGTCACGCTAGTTGGCAGCAATGGCAAAACAATAGGATGCCGAGCGGTACTCGATCCGGGTTCTCAAATAAACCATATTACTGATCGAACAGTAACAAAACTAGGTCTTGCATCAACTCAACACTCAACTTTCATTGAGAAAGTCGGCAAATCGACAGAACGAGCACAGAAAAGGCTTAACGTCACCCTTCAGTCAAGATTGAATGGATATACCACGCGTTTGGAAGCATATGTAATGGAGAAGATTATATCTCCTCATTCATCTATGGAATTGAACATATCACAGTAGTCTATATCAAAAAACTTGAAGCTGACCGATCCAAACTTCCATCTTACGGAACGAGTCGATCTCCTATTGAGTGCCGAACATTTCTACGACATGGCGACTTGCCGGTTTTGCAAAACACGCTTCTTGGATGGATAGTCGCTGGCAAAATTGGCTCAGTATAATCCTCGTCTGTAACTTGTGGGGTTCTTGCCGAGGATCAAAAATGGAGGGACACGATTGAAAGATTTTGGAAGCTGGAAGAAGTGGTGGAGAACAAACCCCAATATACTTTGGCGGAAAATTCTTGTGAAACGCACTTCTGCCAGACAACACAAAAAACCCACGAAGGTCGATTCATGGTAAGACTTCCATTCAAAGATGGCCCTGAGAGGCTGGGCTAATCAAAGGATATCGCCACACGCAGATTTTTGGGGATAGAACGGAGGCTTCAAAAGAACGCTGAGTTGAAGCAGCACTATGAAGAGTTCATAAACGAGTATATCAACATTGGCCACATGTAGGAGATAGCGTTGCATTCATGTGAAGGATCACGTTATTTCCTTCCACACCACTGTGTCTTGAAACCAGACAGTAGCACAACTAAACTCATGGTCGTGTTCGATGCCTCTTGCAAGACATTTACAAACCTCTTGTTGAACGACATTCTACATACCGGGCCGACTGTTCAAGACAATTTATTTTCAATCTTGCTACGCTTCCGACTACCTCGCAATGTTTTTACAGCCAACAAAGAAAAAATGTACCGGCGGATAGTGATGCATCCTGACGACCGAAAATATCAGCTATTGATTTGGAGAGCTGAGTCAGACCAGCCATTACGGTACTACCAGTTAAACAGCGTTACATATGAAACAACGTGCGCTCCATATTTGGCAACCAAATGCCTCCAAAGACTCGCCCAAGACGAAATTCAGCGGTACCCACTTGGCGCCAATGTCTTACAACGAGACTTGTACGTAGATGACATTATGACCGGGTCCAATAACTTAGCAGAAGCAGTTCAAACACAGGCTGAACTGATTGAAATGCTAAGAAGTGCCGGGATGAAGCCATCCTCGCCTTTTACACAACATTGCACCTGACGATAAAGAAGTGCAGCTCGATTTTAACAGTCACTCTCAAGACTTAATTAAAACGCTCGGCCTAACTTGGCTCCCTAAGGTGGATGATTTCCAAATACGAATTAATCTGAATCCAAAAGAAACCAAGATAACGAAAAGGACGGTAGCCTTGGACATCGTTAGAATGTTTGATCCACTGGGAATTGTGGGACCTGTCATCGTTACAGCGAAATTATTTCTGCAAGACATATGGCGTTCGGAGTTGGATTGGGATGCAGAATTGCCGGAACGAATGTTCATCAGATGGAACGATTTCCGCAAGAGTTTGCAATCATTGCAGAAGGCACAACTTCCCAGACACGCTTTTGCAAAAGGAGACCCCAAACAAACTCAGCGACACATCTTCTGTGACGCTTCAGAAAAGGCGTATGGAGCTGCAGTGTACACTCGAGCCACCCTAAACGACGGTAGAATTATCGTACAGCTTCTATGCGCTAAATCTCGAGTTGCTCCAATTCGAACTATAACTATCCCACGCTTGGAACTCTGTGCTGCTAAACTTGGAGCTGAATTGGCTCAACGAATTTTTCCCGGCTGAATTGTTCTCAGAGCGTGCTGAATTCCATCCGTGAGAGGCACAGTAGATTTGAATGAAATGTCATTCGAATTTCGTTCTAAAATAGCAAAAATTGAACAAAAAAGGAAAATTTAAGTTGTACAAAGTGAATAGAAAATGTTGTTGTATGTTTCTGCACCATTTTCAACAACTTTCACGCAAAAAAAAATCTACACTTAAATTCGAATGACATTTCTCTCTCTAAATCTCCTCATTCTAAATCACGTCGGGTAGTGTGAACGCTTACCTGATTTACTTGACAGATTCTAGATCTACCTGATTTAGAAGTGTAGTGTGAACGGAATATTAGAAATTGTTCTCGATTGGATTAGCTCGACAGCTTCTTCGTACAACACTTTCACCGCAAATAGAGTATCAGCAATTCAATCGGTTTCGATACCTAGTCAATGGCGACATGTTGACTCAAAAAGCAACCCAGCTGATATTCTTTCACGAGGTGTTGCACCCGAAAAAAGGATGAGAATGTCGTTAGCAAGTGAAGAACTGGACCGAGCGATGGACGTAATTGTCAAATATATTCAAAAGGACGAATTTTGCAGTGAAATCGAAAATCTGGCACATCAACGGCAAATTGACAAAAAAAACCCTTGTTGTCTATAACACTCTTCTTTGACAGGTAAAGAATATTACTTGGGGTCGGACGACTGCAGGCCTCAAATCTAAATCCGAGCGCTAAACATCCGATTTTACTACCCTACAACCATCCATTGACCAAGCTGCTCACGACTGACATTCACCAAGATAACTGTCATGTTGCACCAGAGGCACTACTGAGCCTAACAAGACAGAGGTTTTGGCCAATGAAAGGCAAAACTTTGGCTCGATTTATTGTTACACCATGCATACGATGCACTCGTGCCAACCCACAACTGATGTCCTATATTATAGGAAACCAACCAGCAACGCGTGTGAAGCCTGTACGACCGTTCCTGAATTCAGGAGTCGATTTCTGTGGTCCATTACCGTGGTAGAGGAACTCGACCCCAAGAGGGTTACATCGCAATATTTTGCTGCCACAAAGGCAGTACACTTAGAGCTAGTGAGTGATCTTAGCACTGAACCGTTTCTCGGCTGTCTGAAATGATTTATTGGGAGACGTAGTCATTGTAGAAATTTGTATTGCAACAATGCGACCAATTTTGTGGGAGCCAATAATCAGCTAAAGGAACTATCAAACTCTGTATGCTCCGAGAAGGGACAAGAAGATATAACAGCAGTGAGCAGTGCCCGGAGCATCGACTTCCATTTCATACCACCTTGTGCGCCTCATTTTGGTGGATTGTGGGAGGCGCCAGTCAAGTCTGCCAAGTACTTACTACGAAAGGGAGCTTCAGCAGCCAACTAAACCTATGAAGAAATACACACACTGGTGGCGGAAGTTAAAGCCATTCTAAATTCAAGGCCGACGACCCCATTGCCATCATTTCCCAACGATCTCGCAGCGTTGACGCCAGGACACTTTCTCATCGGAGAGCCTCCAAACACTATGGTGGATGCCAAGGCAGAGCCTCTGAAGGTGGGACTACTGACTCGATGGAAACTTGTAAGCCAAAATAAAAATGAATTTTGGCTTCGCTGGTCAGAAGAATATTTAAATCAGTTACAGCATCGATCAAAATGGAAGCAAAATAGTCTGGACGCTCGGACCGGTTTGGTTGTACTCATCAAGGAACACAACACTTCGGTAGCAAAATGGCCACTCGGACGGATTATAAAGGTCCATAAGGGTGATGATGGTCATGTTCGAGTCGCCGACGTGAAGACTTCTTCAGGTGTCGTAAAGCGAGCCATTTATCGTCTTGCTCCATTGGCACTTGACGAGGATACTGCCTGTGTGGAAACCATACCAAAGGCAAAAACGACTGAGTCTAAAAGGCGCACATTTATCCAACAAGAGCCACAACCCACAACCCAAAAAACGGAGACTAGGAGCGTCGTTTGTCTCACTATTGCTAACCTGCTTACTGGAATGCAGAGGCTGTTAAAGTCGCAACTGTTGGGCCTCATCCAGGACTGAATTTTCAATCATTTGGAAATGCATATTTATCAATGAGTGAATGGAAGCTTGTTATTTAGTATGATCTACGACTATATTGGACAGAGCTTGCAACATTAGAAAACGGGACGAACATGTTGCAATAGCTTTGTGAACGAGGAACATTCAAGACCAGTTGTTTGACGCAAAACGGCCACTTCACGCATTTGCAACATGAACTTTCAAACATCAATCAGTTGCTCAAGGTCAAAACTAAAAGAGGAGCTTTCAATATTGTTGAAAATGTCGCGAAATCTTTGTTTGGTGTTCTGGATGAAGACTATGCTAACCAAATGGCACAGACGATCAAAGGTATAGAGGGAAACCAGGAAAAATTATACTTCTTACTGAAGAATCAAACGTCTATCATCGACTTCACATTAAATATCATCAGAAAAAATGAACAGGCGGTCCAACAAAGGTTCAAAGTGATAGAAGAGGAACTGGGTCATTTGGCCAACATGGTAAGAGGCTCAAACCCTGAGGATAGTCAAAATAAGGTGACAAATCTTATCATGATCTTGTCGGCTCAAATGACACTGATTACCATCAATCTGCAACGTACTCAGGCCTCCATAGTAAGCACCATGATCGACAGCCAGCACAGAAATTTCAATCCATTGTTGTTGTCGCAGAAACAACTAAGCTTAGAGATCTCCAATATAAAAGAGCATTTGCCTGACATACTGCGTTTTCCAACTACACACGACAATTTTCTAAAGCTGTTCAAATTATCATCGATTAGCGCCAGAGTAACCGAAGACATGGTTGTATTCGAGTTGAAGATCACATTCGTCAACACAATTACCTTCGACTTATTTAGACTCTATCCCATACCAGTAGCAAGGCATAACTGACTGGTGGCAATATTTCCCGGCTCCAACTCCGTGATTTGTACGATCCGCTCACAGAGGAAAAATATTCGACCAGCAATCAAATCGAACCAACCATTCACATGTGCCAACAATCTCACCCTCATAAGGAAGCCAATATCAGCACCTGTGAAATCACTCTCTTGAAGGATATTCCATCCCCAGTCGAATGCAGTTTGACGGAACTCAAAACTTCATACATGTGGAGCCAAATTCTTCTTTCGAACGAGTGGATCTTTGCATTCACACGAAATCCAATAGTTCATCTTGTTTGCGGTGGCAAACCCTCAACCATGACACTGGAAGGCTACGGAATTCTCAAAATGGACTCAGATTGCACGCTCAAATCCAACACGGTCACCACTCAAGGTCGTCAAGTTTACACAAGTGAACTTGGTGCTTCTTACACACAAGTCCATCGGCCCACCACGAACATTGAATCAAACGCCAATTCAAAAAATAAATCTTCACACCATCATCAAACCTATGCTGCGGAGCTGGAAAAGCTCAAATGACAATTACACGCTCAAGACTCTGCTATCTCTAATAGATTGGACAGCCATGATATCCATCAATATACGATTCGATATGTCAGCTTCGTTTCAATTATTGTACTCGCACTGTATTTGGGCTTAAAATGGGAAATCATCAACGCGGCAATCGATGTAAGCAGCCAAACCACTACCAAGAAGACACAGCTTGCCAGTAAGCCCAGGAGAGATTTGAACGGACCGTTCAACGCGGGGAGGATGTACGAAATCATATATTATTAACAACAAAATCTTTGTCACCACATGTGAACGTAACCCAAAACGTGTTTTGTCTGGCGCGTCTGAAATTCCTAAATTGTGGAATATACTTGTGCGTGCTAGACAAAGAACCCACAGCGAACACAACGTGACCTGTTTGTCTGCAAACAGATAAGGCTGCGCTTGCAATTGTTCAAACAAATTGTTAATTATATATAAGTGAATTACAATTTAATAAAGAGTCAGTCTAGTTTTAACCATTGGACACGAAAGTGTTTTTTTCCTTTAAAGCTTTTCAGCGGTAGTTGGGACTGCGTCAAATTTGTACAACTTTATGCACTTGTGCAGATTATAGGACGATACTTCGGGGTTGTAGTTTATGCGCTTGTGCAACCAGACAATTTGCTCAGTTCAAGCACTGAAGCATTGAGGCTACGGAATAAGACCAAGGCTTAAACAGCGATAGTAGCGCACTACAAGTGAATACACTTGTGTCGACATAAGGCCTTGTCTATGTTTATGTACTTGGGCAAGGAATAAATATTTAATTTGACGTGACTACGTGCACTACGCAGATTCAAGAAACACAGATTCTGCAGAGAAGGTGAAAAGGCACTCGGCCAGGGCAAAGCAGCTTGTTACATGTTGATTTTGCCACTCACGTTTTTACCCCTTCTATTCGCGATCGAAGTCAAAGGGGGCAGTTTCGGTTGGCTATGCTCACTGGAGAAGGGTGAGTCCGGGGCGTCACTCGCTTCACTAGAACCCGAAACTGCTAACGACCGATCCACCGCTCCGAAGCGAGAAGAGAACGGCGGTTGGGAATCTATCTTGTTCCTCCTTATAAGGATTCCACAAAAAAAAGTTTATTAATAAGCTGTCGATCAACGCTACTGACGCGATGCACAATCACTTACAGAAACCAGTATAAATTTACTCTGCACTGGTTTTTCTTGATAATTCCGATAACTTCTATTACAGCAAATTTTCCCTTTCTTAATATCTACCGTGTGAAAAACCAAACTCGAAAACAATATCGCATTTAAAATAACCAAATAAAACTCTAAAGTAAAAAAAAAATGTGCACACTACCTCGACTTTTATCTGTTTCGATGCTTCGTTGGGGCCCTTGCGTCGGCTTCTCTGCTACATTTGATGATCTCGCCTCCTTGGCCTGTTGTCACGCACCAATCTGGCTTTCGAGTTTCTAACCAGCCGTTTCGAACTTCTTAACCGCCGCCCGATTCGAAATCTTCCTTCTAATTATTCTTCTCTTCCAGTATTGATTTCGTTGACTCGTTCAAACTCTCGGCCAGTTCCAATCACCAAAAAAGAAACAAAAGTTTTCTATTAAATTTCTGTACTTTCCTCCTTGGACATCCGTCCACTCACTGGGTTCGCAGTAAAAGAGACCCTCTTTCATCAATCCTGCCCACAGGAAAATTTTCCTGGTGGCAGCGGGATTTTCAAAATCCGTTTGGTGCACTCACCCGAATTCGATTTCACTCATCTGAGTATTGGGTTTCGTATTCACCAGACGTACCAATTTGGGACAGTCAGACTTGGGACATCTCTTCTGACATTTCTCCCTTTTGACGTTTCCGATTGTCAACATTCAGTAATTCACTAACTTCGCTGTTTTGCATATTAAATTCGGGTGGTGCTCCAGGACTTTCGGCATCAAATTTCAGGTAGGTGGCTATTTTGTATTCCAAATCCAATCCTTCAGCGAGGAAACATGTTCGCGATCCTCCCCGTAACGTTTTATATGATCGTTTTAGCTAATATTAGCTAACGACAGTGGATTCGTCCGCCGTGTTTTTCGTGCGAGGATTTGTGCCTGTTGAAGCTTTTGAGTGTGAATATTTGCTGACGCGTACGCTGATGTCCTCCGGATCTCAGTTTTCTTTCGTGTATGTCGATCATCTTCCGCATCTCGGCTCAATTATATTGATATTTCAACATTTACTTTAATCGCCTTTCGATCTGTGGCTTCGGGTTTGGAAATCGGCAATTCGGGCATCCGCTCGGTATCCATCGTATGTAGGTCAATTGTTGGCCTAGGTCTGGTGTCGTCGACATTGACGGCTCGGCCCATACCTTGCTCTGCCTTGTCGGTTGATTTGTGTTCCTCCGTTGGTCTTGAGCTATACCGAGACAATTAGCTCGTGCGTTTAGTCTGCGTTTATTGATATCTCTGATGTTGCCTGTATGATGATTGTGCTTTTGTTTGCATGTCCAATCGTGTTTTTTTTCCTTTTGGTGTTCGTTCGGGTCGCCGCATCAGTGCGATGTTCGTTCAAGTCGTGTTGTTGTTAACTTACTACCTATTGCGTCTTATCACAACCCTTGTTTAATTTAACACTAAAACTAACACAAAACGTAGTATTTGGTGATTGGTGCATCGCTGTTATGGCCCAATCTCCATCGTTCTCTCTTTAAGAGGACGGTGGAGATTTTTTTTTTTTTTGTTGAAAATAAAAGCCAAGGTTCACGAACCGTGAACCGCTTCAGAGAATTTCATAGAAATTTTCGACCATTTCCGTTCGATTTACCGAGGTAAAAAAAACTCATTTGGCATCCGATACACTAAAACAGACTTAAATGTCCGTTCACCTCGCTCGGTACTTGAATGCTGAATTTCTGGTCACAATATCATACAACACTCATTCCCGCCTCAACACTAAAGCATACTCTTTGCGTACATGGCTCTATTCCCCTAACCTTCGTTTTCCCTGCATGTTTATATGTTGCGTGTTCTAGTTTTGCCTGGTGCGGGTATTTGTACCCTTTTCAACAAAAATTCTTATGCCCTTCGAACTCGTTTTTAGGGTACGCTACTGTATCATACGAATTCCCTCCACTATAACGTACGCAGAGAGACAAGAAAAAAAATAAATTGCAAAAAAAGAAAATATGCAAGTAAGATGGAAGGAAGCAAAAAAATACCAAGGAGGAAACAATCACCACCACCAATATATCGGTATTTCTTTCATATACATACAAATTCTAACCACTCATTAATACTTATATACTAACCCTAAAATATATGACTAAATATAAAACTAACCCGGTATAGACTCCACCCGCCGGGAGCCCCCTACCACCAAAAGAACTTACTTGTAATCACACTAACTACGAATACTGAAAACAGATCGCACCACCACCGTAGCCTAACTTATCCAGATTAAACCCTTAAACATAACACCCTTCACTGACGCTAGTTTTAAATATATTATCTAACTATAAGCATTAACGATATTCTGCAAATATTATTCGCACTTTTCATTCAACTATCATACCCTACTCCATATACTTTCTACGTTAATCAACTGACTGATCTTCAGTCCCTACATATCCCTTAAGATCCTTTGCGTGCCACGTCCACGCTGCTTTACCCTGTGCGTCGGCCAATTCGTACGTCCACGCTGATGTCCTCTTCCTCAACAAGAAAGGACCAACATACGCAGGGGCCAGTTTAGCCGAAAAATTTTTGCTGGCATCAAATCAACTTGTCCAGCAAAGGAAACGAATCCTGCGTTAGTGGTGTCAAAACAGGCCATTGGATCAAACCACCTACGGCTCTATGAACGCGGTTTAAGCACGACAACCAGGTCGTGTGATACAGTTCTAAATGATGTACCCGTTGCACCGGTAAACCGTGAAAAAATCCAAAAACGAATGGAAAAGTCTCAGGGTCTACGTGCAAGCCCTCTTCGTCGACCAGGTACCCGAGATACCGAAGTTTTGTCCTGCAGAACTGACACTTCTCTTTAGCCACCCGTAAGCCTGCCTCCCGCAGTCAACAGAAAACCTCACGCAATATTCCTACATGCTGATCGAATGTTTGCGTCACCACAATGATGTCGTCGAGATAGGTGAAGACATATGGTTCCTGCGCAGGACCTAGTACCGTGTCGATCAGGCGTTGCCACGTCGCACCCGAATTACGTAGACCAAAAGGCATCATTAGAAAGTGAAACAGGCCCCTCCCTGGCGCGGTGAACGCTGTATATTGCCGAGAATCCGCCGCCATTGGCACCTGCCAATAAGCGGACTTGACGTCCAGTGTTGATAGATACTTGGCGTTCCGCAATTTTTCCAGTGTCGTGAAGATATAGGGCAGGAGGTAGGCGTCTTTTTCCGAAACTGCGTTCACTTTCTTAAAATCTACACAAAATCTGTATGACCCGTCCTTTTTGCGCAATGAGGGCTCGACCACTCCCATACTCAATATTTCATCCAACTCTACGTTGATCTGCTTTTGAACAGCTGGGGAGACGGGATAATATCTCTGTTTTATCGGAGCAGCTGATGTCTTAATAGTGTGCTCTACGAGTTTCGCACAACCCAGACCCTCGCCCATCAGATCGAATTGTTCCTTCAGTAAATTTTGTAGGATCTCTGACTCTTGTTCCGACAAGTGAGACTGACTCCACAGCGCTTTGCCTGGTGCCACCTCAGTCGACGCAATTGACGTCCATTGTAGCTTCTGCATGTCCAGGACGACTCCAAAACACTGCCAGAAATCGATTCCGAGAATTACTTCGAATTAGTGCGTAGTCTACGTTTGGTTGACGAAATTGTCTTTGCGGCCTCTCACTCGTGCTCGATTCACCGCCTAGCAAGCACGACGGTCGTTTCCCGGAACTTGCCGCTCAGGCTGCGTTCATATTCTCGGCTCCGAAGTCCTGACCCGACACGATGGGCAAGTCGCTCGCAATACACCTTGTCGTCCACAACCGAAACAACGCCGAGGTTCAGCGCATTCCCTCGACACGTGACCTTCCTTTCGGCAATTCCAGCACAGCACACGGATCCGTCCGGACAACACGGCTACATGATCTGGTAATTCGGCAACAACATACGCCAAATCGGGTTCCAAACATCGTCTAGACCGCGGGTTGGGTGGTACAAAAGCTGCTACCGACGCCCTCGTGGCATCCAGCGTACGTCCCATTTTAACCAGTTCGGCTATCGTCGATATTGTCGTCAAACTCAGTTGCTGCTGGTAAAAAGGGGAGATGTTCCTACGAAGAATCCTTAATTTCTCCTCCTCCGTGCAGCTTTGTTTGAGGCAGGAGAAGAGGCGCTCCATCACAGCCACATACACACTGACAGATTCATTTTCGCCTTGGGTGCGCCTTCGAATTTCGTCCCAAAGACGGTCCTCATAGTCCGTCGGTGAGAACTCCGCCTTAAGTTCTTCGACGAGCTCGTTCCAGCACGCGACTAACCTTCAACCCGAAGCTCTTCAACCCGCTCCAAGAAAGCGTTTACCGACCCCGACCCATCCCCGCTGAACTTCAACCCCCATTTTGCCACTTCGGCCAGACTGGGCACCCGCACTTTCTGCGGCGCAACCATGCTCTGGGGATCGTCATTGAGCTCCGATTCACCTTCGCTGTTTCCTTCGGTCTTATCCACTAGGGTCCCCATTGCAAGGATTAGCCGATTCCGAATCTTCTTCGCAGAATCCAACTGCTCTGGTGGACTGCCTGCATATTGCTCAGTCGACGGAACCCGAATTCAATTTTTGCCTTAGCTTTAAGAAAATCAGATGAAGTTTTATCACCTGTCACTTTCGAAATCAGTTCCTCAATTTCCGACGCTTTCGCTGTTAATTCAGCAAAATCGGTTTCGAAATCAAACGGATACGCCGCTTCCACATAGGACGTATCCAGGGCTGACTCCGCCTTCAGAGTAGCCCTAAGGGATTCACGCATGTTGTCCACTGTATCTGTCGCGAAACCACGGATTGCGAGCTCATAGATGAGCTCATCTTTACTCAACCGGTCCACTTATATCTTCATTGTGATTCACGATAGAAAATGTTCCAATACCCAACAAGATGCGTTTAAGGCGAGCTCTACTCAAACCACTTTTCAACACTTTTAAACAAAGTGTACCGGCTTAACTCAATGAAGGTGAACAACACGGTCAGCATCCGACTACTGTACGAAACAAAAAAGGCCCTCCCGGAATAAAAGTTTCTTCAAAGCAAACACAACTCTTTCTAAAAAAAAATGTTGTCTCTTAGCCTAAGAACTCAAACACACACTTCCACGCACTCGAAATCCAATTTAATTCAGAGAGACACTTATACACTACAGTCACTCAATTCAACCCCAAGTTCCACCCGTCTTCACTGTATAATTAAGCTAAAATCAAAAATAGGTTTATTTTTCCCTTTAAAAGAAAAGCTAAGATAAGCATAACCTTCACTTCGTAACGCCTGATCATTCGGCTACTGTCGAAAAAGAGATTTCCAAGTTAACGTTATCGAATCGAACCTATGTTACTATGTGGTTTTGCCTGAAACTTTTATCCAACCCCATTGCACAGCTTCACACTTCCACACTTCTTATATGCGCAGATTCTGAATTTCCGCCACTCCTGCTATTGCAATAGTACAAAACACCACTCTACCATTCCTTTAGCCCTGTATATTGAATTATCTCTAGGTATTATGCAGAAGAAAATTTTATTGCACGAGACAAAACTATCTCTTTTTCTTTAAAGAAAACAATAATACATCATCTTCTCAATTGCGATAAAACCCGCTGCTTTATGCTGCTACCTACGGTTATGTCCGTTATATTTCACGATTTCCTAGCGACTCCCCCTGAAATTCCTATTCGAGCACACTTACATACATTCACATACCATAGCCCAATTTTGTACCGAAAACGCACTTCTCATTCCAAACAGATTTAGTATATAACAATGATTATTTTAAAATAAAAGATCAATTCAATTCGCACGATATCTAACCCGAAAAACCGTTTTCTACAGTATACTAGTATCCACCCGATCCGGATAATGAAAAGAAAGTTTTTTTTTACGCGTACCGTTAACACCGCTATTACTGTTACTTCCGTTAGGGCCCACGTTGGGCACCGATTTGTAACCCGTTAATTTTACCACTCACGATTTTACCCCTTCTATTCGCGATCGAAGTCAAAGGGGGCAGTTTTGTTTGGCTATACTCACTGGAGAAGGGTGAGTCCAGGGCGCCACTCGCTTCACTAGAACCCGAAACTGCTAACGACCGATCCACCATTCCGAAGCGAGAAGAGAACGGCGGTTGGGAATCTATCTTGTTCCTCTT
>OZ022264.1:128734436-128791936 GCA_963978885.1 Nemotelus pantherinus | reverse complement strand
AGTCACCGGAAAGGAAGCGGCGGCTAAGTCACTCAGCAGAGCTGTAACCAGGACTGGAGGTGGTGCCTCCAAGGATCTGCAGACCACTGTGAAGGTGGCGGCAGCTAATTCCTCCAAAGGGAGGAAGCGGACTGCCCAACGCTTCAGAAGAAGAGAGGCAAAACGAGCGGCCAGGAGCACGGTGACGCTGGAATCCAAAGGGAAACCCGAGGATGCCCAAGTGAAACCTACTGCAGCGGCTGCAAGTAAACACCAACGCTTAGGGGAGTTAGCCTCCTGAGAGGCCACGACAGGAGACGGCAGTTCCTTCCTTTAGGGATGTAACGGCTAGTCACTTTAAGCTGGCCGTCGTTGACAAGCAGGAACCCCTGGAATGGAGACTCGAGGATGACGTGGCCAAGGTGATTCTTAAACGGATCACAGAGGAACTTCTCAAGTTTACCATGTTGGCGGAAGAAGGGTCACCTCGCTTTGAAGGCTACAACATTGTTGGCGGCCACATTGCGGTGACCTGAAGTGACGTCTTCTCGACGGAATGGCTTCGGTCTACCGTCCTGAAGATTTCTGCAGACCATCCAGGTTTGGACGTAGTGGAGGAGACATCCGTGCCTAAGCTAATAACAGCGAAGGTAGCGATGCCCCACTCGAACGCTTTGGAGTCTATGTCTCTGTTAAAAAGACAGAACCCCAATCTGAAAATTTCAGGCTGGAGATTATTCCAGGCTTTTAAACTAACGAACCAATCGGCGGAGCCGGATTTAACTGGTGCAGCAAAGTTGGTGCTTGTGCTGGGAATTGATCGGGAGTCCGTGGATCACGTATGGGCCAACAATGGGCTGATTCACATCGGTCTGAAGAAGATCACCTTGAAAGTTGGTGCGGAGAAGGTGACTGAGGGAAGCCGAAGTGCGTGTGGTCCAGGCAAATCTACACCACAGTAGAGCATCTTAGTGGATGACACGCTGACATCGCGCTGATACAAGAGCCGCTTCTGTACAAGAATGTGGTCTGTGGATTTGGTGCTAGCCTCAGTGTGTTCCAGCTAAGAGGAAGGGACAAGATAAGGACTAGTATTGTTGCCAAAAAAGAGGTCAAAGCAGTCTTGATTCCGCAGTTTTATAATGGGGATACAACCACAGTGTTTTTGAAGAGGAGGATCGCTGGTAGCGGCACGCAGCGGTGCCTGCTGTCGGCGGTCTATCTACCATACGATGTGGATCCCATCACACCCGGACTGAGAAGATTGGCAGAAGCGGCTATGACAACTGATGCTGTTATCGGCTGTGACGCAAATGCTCACCACGAAATATGGGGAAGCACCAACATAAACGAGAGAGGCAGGTGTTTGCTAGAATTTCGAACGTCAACCAACCTCAATATCATCAACATAGGTAACAAACCTAGATTTATTACTAGGAACAGTGCTGAGGTAATTGATATTACCCTGCCAACTCCAAGCATAGTGGAAAGTGTCCATAGCTGGCAGGTTTCTAACCTGCCATCGCTCTCGGACCACCAGTGGCTATGCTGGAATATTGGTTGTTCTGTTATCTCACCTAAAAAAGTATGGAACCCGAGAACAGCACAATGGGAAGTTTACTCAGGGATACAAATAGATTCTTCAGGTTACTAGACGATCTGGATCTGGCAAGCCCAGGACGGCTTAACGAGCAGGTGAACCAATTAACGGAAATCTTAGTGTCAGATTTCAAAGACGTGTGTTCGGAAAAGCCCGTAAGGAAGAACGCTACCTAATGGTGGAATGGCGAACTCACAGAGGCTAGAGGTTGCACACGAAGGGCGTTTAACAACGCAAGGCGTTCCGGAAACATGAATGACTGGGATCGTTACAAGCAAGAGCTGTCGCTTTTCAAAAAGAAGATAAGACAAGCCAAGCGCGACTCATGGAGAGAATTCTGTGAGAACATTGAAGGATGTATAGAGGCTGCCAGAATCAGGAAGATCCTAAGCGTAACCCCTGGCGTACCTACGCTTTTGCGAAGGGAAAACGGGAATTGGGTGGAGGACCCGAAAGAGTGCCTAGACATGCTACTGGAAACTCACTTTCTAGAATTAGCTTGGGCGGCACCGCGTAGTGACGTACTTCGAGGAACCCACCGGGCGTCTGAGCAGCTGATCAAAGAAGTAGTAGACAAGGTCAAGATTGAATGGGGTATTGGCACATTCCGACCTAACAAAGCTACAGGGATTGATTCGATATCAGCCATCATGCTTCAAAAAGCAGATAAGGCCATCATTCCCATTCTGCAGCGTATTTTTACCGCATGCCTCCGCCTCGGGGTAGTACCCGAGCAATGGAAAAAAGTTAGGGTGGTCTTTATTCCGAAAACTGGTATGTTGAATCATCATTACGTGAAAGACTTTAGACCAATCAGCTTAACATCGTTTCTGCTCCAAACACTAGAGAGGCTTGTTGATCTGCACATTAAAAGCTCGATTGATGTCACGAGACTCTGGGTTGATCAACACGCGTATCTAGTGGGCAGATCAGTAGATACGGCATTATAGAAAGCTGTCAGTACAATAGAAAAATCCTGTCTGCAAAAGGAATTCACGCTTCAATAATGTCATTGTGACGAGTATCATCGATGCCTTGGTTCGATATTGAGTGGATAAAACTCTGGCGACTTAGGCATCTGATTTTCTCAAGAGCAGGCGGATTGAGGCTACCTTTTTGGAGGCCAAAGCGGAAAGAATAGTCGGAACCGGAGCAACACAAGGAGGGATTATATCTCGTCTTCTCTGGGTTCTGACAGTCAACGAAATACTAAAGAATTTAAAGGTCAGTGGCTTTGAAGTGGTGGCGTAGGCCGATGACATTGTGGTACTTGTGAGGGGTGCGTTCCCACAAACTTTGTCGGACCTTATGCAATCGGCGCTGGATCATATCCAAATCTGGGCCAGAAAAGTCGGTCTTAGAGTAACCCGACAAAAACCGAACTTGTGCTCTTCACAAGGAGACACAGGGTACCGGCTATTGCCACGCCTAACCTCAACGGAATAACATTGGAACTTGGTGATAGTGTTAAATATTTGGGCCTTATACTAGACAGGAAACTGAACTGGGGGGCTAACGAGAAGCACAGAATTGGTAAAGCTCACGCAGCACTTTTAACGTGCCGGTCCTCCTACTCCAATACGCGGGGTCTTAAACCTAGGGCGGCCTCTTACATATTCACATGTGTCGTCAGACCGAATTTGGTGTATGGAGCGATCGTGTGGTGGACAGCAGCGGAGAGTCAAACTAATATCAAGCAGCTAACAAGACTGCAAAGATTAGTTTTCATATGCATTACGGGCGTTTTAAGAACCGTCCCAACAGCTGGGGTGGAAATGATATTGGAACTCATGCCCCTAGACCGATTCATCTTTAGAAGCGCAAGCTTAGTGGCGATACGCGCTAAAAGTTCCGGCATGTGGAACGAAACAGATCAGTGGGGCCAGAACGGTATTCTTACAGAATGTCACAAATGATTTGGGCTCGTTGCAGAAGACACGGACCACATGAGCAAAATAATATATATTGGCAGGAATTTCTAGGTCAAGATACCCACAAGAACAGACTGGAAGAAAAAGGAAGCTACCACCGATGGGGGCGTCTGGATTTACACGGACGGGTCAAAGATGGACACAGGAGTTGACTCGGGCGTGTTTTCTACGGATCTGAGCCTTAACCTGTGGTGTAGACTGTCGGACCATGCTACCGTCTTTCAGTTTGAAATACATGCTAAACGCCTGGCAGTTGAGTCCATTAGCGGAATATCAACAGATCAATGACAATTTGCATCGACAGTAGAGCAACTATTCTCGCTCTTGCGTTTAACAGATGTTCTTCAAAAACGGTTAACGCTTGCAGAGTTGCTCTCAATGAAAAGCCAAGGCATATTCCTATCCGGATTATGTGGGTGCCAGGGCATAGTGGGGTCATAGGCAATGAAAAAGCTGACGAATTGGCGAGGAAAGGTTCAGGAGCTAGCAATAGCCCCTGCATCACTGTACCACGGACAATCGCTGACGCCATAAAAAACTTGATGCCGCCATATAGACCAAACTAAAGTCCGAATGGGAAAACAGGCTGAACTGCAGGGTGGCCAGGACATGATGGCCATCACCTGATCCAAGCAAAAGCAGGAAACTGCTCAAACTCAGCAGAAACTGCTTGAGAGCCACGGTCGGCTTGCTCACAGGGCAATGCCTTACCGCATCTCATGCGAACAGAATGGGACTGACATCCAGCAATTTGTGCAATAGGTGCAAGATGGAAGAGGACAACATCGAGCATACTCTCCGTGATTGTCCAGCCCTAAATAATAAACGCCTCAATATTTTTTGTTCTTACTGCTTTCAAGGGTTAGCAGAGGTGACCAGTACCGTCACGCTGAGTCAGCTGATCCAGTTTGGCGAAGCGATCACTTGATAGCTCTAAAAAGCCAGCGGAGGGTAGCAAATGGACCCAAACTGAAAACCTAACGCAAGCCGTGTTACCGGCAGCTCTCTTTACTAACCTAACCTAACCTTTGTCTTCATTTTATAATTTGTAATTAAGACTTCTATTTTTGGATTACATTATGATTCACTGATCTATTTTCTTAATCCAAACTTAACGTGTACGCTTACAAACTGGTTTCAAATAACTAAGCAACTAGTTACAAACAACGATAGAGAGGAAGTATTATTTACGATTGTGTGTGTGTAACTTGGTAACTTGGTCGTAGAGACATCTATCAATTCACTTAAACCAAATCAAATATATTACAACTTTCCCCCTCTGTATTTGAAGCTGGCTCTTCATTCCGACTATGCAGTCTACCGGACCAAATATTATGCTGGTGATTAACAGTGTTTACCTCAAGCTTACTTGACTCATCATCTTCTTAACTCATGCATCATTTCATTCATCACATTTTTCGTGTTCATCTTGCAATAAAACACAGTCCTGATTCTTAGAATCTGTAGCCACGGCCTTCACTTTAAGCCCCCAATTCCCTGAACACTAATTTTAAGTATTAACTACTGGGAATCTAGAAGCAACGTTAGTGCTAAGTCTTAATTGGTCAATGAGTCTTTTACGTACCTGATCAGAGTTGATCGGGTATTCTAGTTTTCTTTCATTGCGAACTAAGAGCTCCATTGCAGACACAACTACGTTCACAAGAATTCAAATTCACTGGCCGGAGCAAATCCAATTTTGTCTTTACTTCTCTACCAAGTAGGAGGGATGCGGGTGCTGCTGTTGTACTATGTGGAGTAGCTCGATAGTCAAATAAATAATTATTATAAAAAAAAAATTAATAGAGAAATGTCTAAGTTATCGCTTCTTTCTTTAGCTATTTTCCTTAGAGAGTTTTTCACAAGCTTGACTATATTTTCAGCCTGATAATTCGATGTTGGATGATAAGGTGGTGTCGTTATGTGTTTAAACTCATTTGCCCTGCAAAATTCTTGAAAAACTTTTGAAGTGAAAACGGTTCTATTATCAGTAACAATCACATTTGGAAATCCGAATCGACTGAATATTTCTCTTAACTTGATTATAGTGCTAAGTGTGTCCATACGTTTTACTTCAAACGTTTTAAACCATTTTGAAAAACTATCGACACAAATTAAAATAATTTTGTTCACAACTGGACCTAAGAAATCTAAGTGCAGACGTTCCCAGGGACTATTTGTAGGCTGCCACTTGCTAAATTGCATTTTGGGTGGATCTTTCTGCAGCGATGTACAAATAGCACAGGATTTATTAGCACTCTCTTTATCTTTGCTTAATTCTGGCCAGAAAACATAGCTTCTAGCTAGCGACTTTGTTTTTACGATACCCTGATGTGAATTATGCAACAATTCAAAAATATTTTTCCTAAGTGCAAGAGGCATAACTACCTTATAACCCCATAATATGCACCCCCTCTTCTATCGATAATTCATTTTTCATCAAAAATTAAGGCTTTAATTCACTTCAAATTTATGTGGCCACCCATGTTCAATGAACTCCTTAACCGTACACAATATTTCATCTTCGTGTGTTTCGCCTGAAACTCCTTTTGCATCAATGGGTAACATTTCATCATTTGAAATGTAATTTATGCATACTTCTTGATCTGGAAAATTATCAATATTGCACTGCATAACGGGAACATGAGAAAGGAAATCTGCTCTGTTTTCATTTGATTTAACATATTTAATTTTAAATACATATCCTGACAAAAATAATGCATAACGCTGCAGTTTGTGATATGCCATGTTTTTCCCCGAATAAAGATGTAAGCAGCTTTGAATCGTTACATGACACAAATTATCTGTCGAAGAGATACTGGTGGAAATAACGCACTGCCCAATAAATTGCTAATGCTTCCTTTTCAATTTGGCTATATCTCTTCTCTGCTTCACTCAACACACGAGAAGCGTAGGCAATGGGCCTTTCCACACTTGTATTCTTGATGCACTCCTCAAACCGGTTTTCTGGGCAAGAGACGGAAGAATCAAGGGGAATTCTCTACAAAAAGTTGAGAATTCCCCTTGATTCTTCCGTCTCTTGCCCAGCAAACCGGTTTGAGGAGTGCATCAAGAATACAAGTGTGAAAAAGCCCAATAGGTTTATTGATACCATTTGAAAGCGTGTAACTTAATACCGCCCCTAGACCATGACAACTAGCATCCGCAACCAACTGCAATGGCAAGTTAATATCATAATGCATTAATACCTCAGGTTTTACAAAAAAATGTTTAATTTCATTTAAGGCAGATTGACATTTTTGTGCCCAAATCAATTTCGTTTCCTTCTTTAGCAACTTGTATAAAGGACTTAATCGCTCTGATACAAAGGAAACGAACTTCCGATAATAATTGATTGTTCTTAAACACGATTGCAACTCTTGAACATTTTTGGGTACTGGTAATTGCAAAATTGTTTGCAACTTTTCTGGCGAGGGACGAATGCCATACTGGTCAATGACAAATCCTAAATAATTCACTGAATCTTTGAAAAATGCAAATGAAAAATGCACATTTAGACTTCTTAACGGTCAATCCGCTATTTTGTAATCGCTTTAGAACTTATTCTAATTTTTTGTATACACTACTGCTTTTATCGTATACTAAAATGTCATCCTGAAAAACTGAGATGGACAAGTGCTAATGCCAAAAGGCAACCTCATTTATTTGAACAATCCTTTGGTGTACAGATCGTGGTAAGTATTTGACTTTCCTTATCAAGCTACATTTGCTGATAAGCATGTGCTAAGTCAATTTTCGCAAAAATTCTTGCACCAGATAATGATCTTAATAAATCTTCAACTCTTGGAAGAACGAATCTTTCTATTTTAATATGCGGTTTAGGAGTAATTTTCGTGGCTTAGTCCGAAAATTCCTCCGGTTCAAGAATTTCCATGTTAACCAGCCTTTCTTTTTCACTTTTTGCTAATGTTCGAAGAAGAACATTAGTATTAAAATCTTTTTGGCCAAAAATTCATATTTCTATATATATATATATATATATATATATATATATATATATATATATATATATATATATATATATATATATATATATATATATATATATATATATATATATATATATATATATATATATATCTATATATATATATATATATAAATATATATATATATATATACATATATATACTATATATATATATATATATATATATATATATATATATATATATATATATATCATCAAAAAATTTCAGTGAAAAAATCTCAGGAACGCGCCATCCGATTGAGCTGAAATTTTCAGAACACATTGGTGTATATGCAGAATAGTGCCAGGTCTCACAAAAAGTTAATAATCTTTAACCCTTTGGCACCGGCGGCCATTTTAGTGATATTTTTAATATACCTATTATTCCGTACACAAATAATTTTTGCAAAAATAAAGTTGACGACATAAATTTCGAACAAGTTTTACATGTGAATCAGATAACGTTTTGGAATTTTTTTAACCCGATGTGTGCGCTGGGTGCCTAAAAAGAGAACGGGAAAATTTGAAAATTTTTAAATTGCAATAACTTTTGACAAAGCTATTCAATAATTACGAAATTTTCAGGACATGTTTGTTTTATTTAGCTGTAGATAAATGTATGTTTTCATGAGCGTGCTGGCAACCCTGTAGCTAGGGCAGGCACTGAAAGTGAAAACCTCCAAATCATCGTCTCTCTTGAAAAAATGTCGTTTCTTAAAAACAAAGCCACTCATATGTAAATGTTGTGCTTTGTTTACATAAATAAAGAAAAAAATTTGATATGGTATAACGGGCACGCCTGGTAACCCTTGTCCAAGTTACCTATATGTTTAGCATCAAAAACTTCTGTTCACGGAAACTCACGATCCGATGAACAGAATTTATTGAAATTTGCAGAATGTATTAGTTCAATATAGGATCAGGTCTGATAGAAGCGATTTTGAAATGCGGGTGATTCTGTGCCAGTGGTGCCATCTTGAAAAATCACTAAAACAGATAACTGCGTTTAGCCCTATAAGTTCTGATTGAATCGTTCGATTTTAACGAAATTCGCACCGTAGCTGCACCTTACTTTGAACCACGTTTGGTAGAAATTTGGTTGAAAAATTCGGTTGAAGCTGCCAGCTATGATAATTTTGGAGTCTTATATTTCAAAAAATAAAAATTTGGAAGTGAAAACATTCAAACCATCGAATATCCTAAAAAATGTCCGTTTCTACAATAAAACCAATCTGTATACAAATCTTATGCTCAATCTACACAGTCAAAGTAAAACTTTGGAAATTTCATGTCGGACAAGAACGGTAACCCTCTCTCAGTAAACCTATATATTTAGCTTCAAAAACTTCTGTTCACGGGAACTCACGAATCAATAATCAGATAGAATTGAAATTTACAGAATGCATTGGACTTAAAAAGGGCCAGGTCTGATAGAAGCGATTTTGAATTGTAGGCAACTCTGTTCCAGTGGTGCCATCTTGAAAAATTACAAAGAAAAAAAATGCTTTTTGCCCTATGAAATGTGAATAAGTTACCAGATTTTCATGAAATTGACACAGTAGCTGCACCCTACTCTAAACTCTGTTTGATCGAAATTTGGTTGGAAAATTCGATTGATGCTACCAGCTATGGTAATTTTTGTGTCTTTGGTTTTGAAAATTCGCTCAGGAAAATAAAACTTTTCGCCCTATAACTTCCAGTGCAATCATGAAATCAATACGAATTTCATACAATTACTGGAACTTATTATAAACATTATTCAAGCCAAATTTGGTTGAAAAGCCATGATAGGAATGCCAGCTATTGTTGGTTTTGTGTTTAATTGCAATATCTTTATTAAGCGGCTTTATCGTAGAATTTTCAATTGGTTATGATATTGTAGTGACAATAAACAGCAAATATTAAGCTTTCGTTTATTTGAAAAAACTCGCTACAGGTAACCCTAAATTTCTTTATACTCCTATAACTTCAAATGTTATATAACAACGTGAAGCAGATGTTATATACTCTTGGCTTTGATACTGGTGAAAGGTTGCCAGCACGTGTCGGTTGTGCTACTTTTGTATCAATAAATGCTTACAGTTAGTATTCATACCGGAAACATTTACAATGAAAATAAATAACCGATGTTTCAATTCCCAAAGTTCTGCAAATTTTTCGGATCGCAGCCCCAAACTCCAACTTCAGTTACAGTGCTGCAGGCACTGAGCATTTTCTTCATTGATGTTATATGAGATGCTGCTTTCAAAATTTTGTGATATAAGCAACTGATAACGAATATAATTCATTCGTGTTTTGCTCTCGTAAACGTTGAAATTCATGCCAGTGGTAATATCTGAAACCTTCTACCATATGAGTTATAATGCATTCTTGAGACAAAAGTAAAACGTGGCATTTGAAACAATTTGGCCGTAATAAGCAGCGCATGTGAAGGAATATGCAATCAAAACCTGCACGATTCTTCTACTGTTCTTCGAACATTAGTGTTTCTAGCGGTTCAGGTGCGCTAGAGATTTTTTTCTATTTCATTTTTTTTTTCAGACTAAATGGCAAAGGTTAGGGCGGAAAATAACGTTGAGACACATTGTCACCTAATTTCAATTTAGTTTTACCTTTGTTAAAAGTTCCTAAAGCATCACTAAACACTTCGGAATCTTTATCCACTAGCTTTTGCATCTCAACATACATCTCCAGTTTCTTTACGCTGAATTCAATATTAAATTTTTGCATAAAATTACGACCTAACAATGGTGCACACTTACTATCAACAATATATAGCTTCAAATTATTACACGCACCTTTAAATTCAATTCACCAATTGGGAAAAATTTCGAACCATTGTAATTAATTAATTTCACGTTCGATCCTTGGAGTGGAATATTAGAAAACCACTTGATGTATTCACTGTTGCTAATGCAGCTTATCGCCACACCACTATCTAATTCCGCTTTTATGGAAATCTTGTTTACAATCACTGTCAACAATATCAGATCTATACTATTAATGCGTTCGAATGCAAATAATTTTTCCTCTCTCTCGTATTCTTTAATACAGTTTTGCTTAACAGGTTTTTGAAATTTTCATTTAGCATTTACAGCTGATTTACATACTTTGACTCAATGACCTATTTGACCGCAATTTAAACATCTTAAATTTCTATACTAGCAGGTTGTTGATATATGACCGATAGTTCCACAACAATAGCACTTATCACTCGCAGACGGCAATTTGTGATCCATTCGTTGTTGTAGCTTCTAAATTTTGTTGATGGATTTTGTTTTGATTAAATGGGAATTTATGACATCTATCGATGCTTTCTTTTGCAATGCTATTTGCATAGCTTTATCAAAAATTAATTATGTGCAGGGGAAAAACAACTTTTTTTTTATTCGGTTCGACGAAATTCCCAGAATGAAAATGTCTCGTAAGACTTCGCTCAAGATAGACCAAAAATCACATGTTGTGGACAATGTTTTAATTCGCCTTGCCCATACTTGAATTTGCTCAGATGTATCCATTCGAGCTGCATACAATTTTTCTTGCTTTAAAAACAATTTCACCATATGTTTTGCTCTGAGGTTTCACAGGAAAACATAAATTAATCAACAGTTTATAAGATTCTTCCGAAATCACAGTTAACAAAATGGCCCTGTGCCGATTTGCATCCGAAATGTTGTTTGCCGTAAAAAATTGCTCGTAGTGCTTTACATACACTTTCTACTCCATCGTTGAATGATTGAACTCACGCAATGTGCCTATTCCCAGACTCACTGTTGTCTCCATCATCTTTCTTTTCAAACTTTACAGCAAAATTTACAGATTACCTCCAAAAGTCTTTCGTTTTCCTCGTCGCCAATATTATGTCTTCATTATATAATTTGATATGAAGACTTCTATTTTTGGATTACATTATAAATACCCGATTTATTTTTTTAATCCAAACTTAACGTGTACGCTTACAAACTGGTTTCAAACAACTAAGCAACTAGTTACAAACAACGATAGAGAGGAAGTTTTAGTTACGATTGTGTGTGTAACTTGGTAACTTGGTCGTAGAAACATCTACCAAATTAAATATCTTAAAATATATTATATTAAATATATTATATTAAAGTAAAAAATATATTAAAATTAAATATATTATATTAAAGTAAAAAAAAAACTCTAAAGCACCTGAACCGCAAGAAATATTAATATTCACAGAACAGTAGAAGAATCGTGCAGATTTTGAGTGTATATTCTACCACACGTGCTCTACCCTGTTTCGACTGCAAAATCACTTTTATCTTTACAACGCATTTAAACTCATAGGGTGGAAGGATTTCAGGAATTTCAAAATTTAGGAGAGCTAAACACTGCAAAACTTTGAAAGCAACGTAACATAACACAAACAAAAAAAACATGCTTAGTACTTGCAACACTTTACCAGCACTGCAATGAAAAGTTTTCCACAATTGCCTCACGTCAAAATCAAAGAATCCGATCGATTTTGATTTTATCCCATGATTTCGTCGAAATTTACAGGGAAAGAAAGATAATCGGGGTCAAAAAATGAAAGTTGGTTGGGACCGAAAAATTTCTAGAACTTACAAAATTTAAACATTGGTAGCTTATTTTCATTGTAAGTGTTCCCGATATGAATACCTAATGTAAGCATTTCTTGATGCGAAAAAAACAAAATAACGTATCTGGCTGGCAACCTTTTGTTAGCATTAAAGCCAAAATATATCACACCTGCCCCATATTTAAACCAACCTACTCTGCGAATTTCGTTTTGATCCGATGACTGCATTGATGAAATCTAGGGTTGCCAGTCGCAAAATTTTTCCAATTTTCGAAAACTTAATATTTGCTGTTTATTGTCACTACAAGATCATTACCGTTTAAAAATTTTACGTTACAATCGGTTGAAAAAGATTTTGCAAATAAATACAAAACCAACAATAGCTGGCAGCCCTATAATGGTTTTTTACCAGATTCCTTTTTAATAATGCCTATAATAAGATCCATACGGCATACGAAATTCGTTTTGATTTCATGACTGCACTGGAAGCTATACGACAAAAAGATTTATTTTCCTGAGCGAATTTTCAAAACCCAAGACACCAATATTGTTTTTAAACAAAATTTCCACTCAACACGGCTTAGAGCAAGGTTATATTGTAGCTCAATTTCGTGCAAATCTTGTAACTGAATCAAAGTTCATAGGGGAAATAGCAGTTTTTTTTCTTTATAATTTTTCAAGATGGCACTACTGGCACAGAGTTTCTCGCATTCCTTAATCGCTTCTATCAGACCTAGTCCTACCTTAAACCAATACATTCTGTGAATTTCATTTGTATTAGATGATTGGGTCGTGAGTTCTCGTGAAAAGAAATTTTTGATGCTTAAAATAAAGGTAAATTGCAAGAGGGTTACTGTTCGTGTCCGATGTGAAATTTCAAAGGTTTTGTTATAACTGTACAGACAAGGCATAAGACTTCTAAATGAGTTGATTTTTAATGTAAAAGACAAAAATTTTTCAGGAGTGTCGATGGTTTGAAAGTTTTCACTTTCAATGCCTGCCGTAGCTGAAGGGTTGCCAGCACGTTCATAAAAAACTACACGAGTCTACAACTCAGTAACAGCAACATGTCCTGATTTGATAACTGGTCAAAAAATATCACAATTCAAAAATTTGTAAATTTTCCCAATCTCGTTTTAGGTGCCTAGCGCACACATAGGGTTAAACATTTTAAAAAAATCACTTTATTCACTTTAAGAAGACGTTGAAAATTCATTTCAGAAACTTTATTTATGCGAAAGTCATTTGTTGACAGTCAAATATGTGTTTTTAAAATATCACTAAAATGGCCGCTGGCACCAAAGGGTTAAACATTATGAACTTTTTCTGAGACCTGGCACTATTTTGATACACATAAATGTATCCTGAAAATTTCAGTTCAATCGAATCGCGTTCCTGAAATCTGTTCACTAAAATTTTTTGAATATATATATATATATATATATATATATATATATATATATATATATATATATATATATATATATATATATATATATATATATATATATATATATATGTATGTATGTATATATATATATATATACATATATATATATATATATATATGTATATATATATATGTATATATATATATATATATATATATATATATATATATATATATATATATATATATATATATATATATACATATATACACATATATATATATGTTTATATATATATATATATATATATATATATATATATATATATATATATATATATATATATATATATATACATATATATATATATATATATATATATATATATATATATATATATATATATATATATATGTATATGTGTATATATATATATATATATATATATATATATATATATATATATATTTATATATATTTCTATATATATATATATATATATATATATATATATATATATATATATATATATATATTTATTGATATATATATATATATATATATATATATATATATATATATATATATATATAAATATATATAAATATATAAATATATATATATATATATATATATATATATATCTATATATATATATATATATATATATATATATATATATATATATATATATATATATATATATATATATTTATATATATATATATATATATATATGTATATATATGTATATATATGTATATATATATATATATATATATATTTATATATATATATCAGGTCAGTCCATAAGTCCCCGCGTATTTTCCCTTAGTCATTTGTATGAGTCATATTTGTTCGAAAAGAGGTAGGTAAACTACCTTTTTTTTTCCCTGAAACTATATACAGGTAGAGTTAGTCATTTTATAATCAGTTTTTGAGAAGATCGGATGTTAAGTGATGGTGAAAAAAATGGAAAATACTAACGAGTACAAAAGGCACATTTTATACTTTTTTTTTAAAAGTGGTAAAAATGCTACAGTAGCTGCAGCAGAGATAAATACGGTTCATGGTGAAAACACTATTAGTGTAAGAACTGCACAGGAGTGGTTTAGAAAATTTCGGGATGGATGCACTACAGCAGAAGATACACCTCGCTCAGGACGTCCCACTGAATTTGACGACACGGTGTTAAAAAGCCTGGTGGAGGCAGAACCAACTTTAACCGTGGATATCATTGCAGATAGGTTAAAGTCTTCGCATGGAACCATTCATCGGCATTTGGTGCAGATACAAAAAGTATCTAAGCTTGGAAAATGGGTCCCACATCAGTTATCAACATCAAATCTCCAGCAAAGAGTGAACATTTGTTCCCATCTGTTACGTCACAATGAAACGGAACCTTTTCTCAATCGTATTGTAACAGGGGACGAAAAGTGGATAGTCTATAACAACGTCGTGCGGAAAAGACAATGGGTGGATGCAAATCAAACACCAGAACCAACTGCCAAAACAGGACTGCACCCACAAAAGATTCTTCTATCTGTTTGGTGGGATATGTCAGGAGTTGTCTATTTTGAATTGCTGCATCCAAATGAAACTATCACAGCGGATGTGTATTGTCGTCAACTCAGTAGTTTGAATGCAGAATTGATTAAAAAACGCCCTTCTTTAGTGAACAGGAGGAAGGTTCTTTTTCATCACGATAATGCCCGACCGCATACTGCAAAAGTCACCCTGGAAAAATTGAAGGAATTTGACTGGGAAATTATGCCTCATCCAGCATATTCTCCAGACATTGCTCCAAGCGTATTACCGCTCTAATTCGAGCAACGTGCCTCCGCCTCGCGATGGAGGGCGAAGGGGACAGTTCCGGTTGGCTAACTCCCGTGGAAACGGGTGTGGGTCGTTTACAGGCGCCACTCGCTTTACAAATTGTAACCGGAACCGTCTCTTATACCACCGTCTCTAAGCGAGAAATCGACGGCGGGTACTTATTTTTAAGATTTTAAATTTTCGCGGTAGCCACTTGATAATCAACGATTCGTCCTGCCAGAGGGGCACAAGGTAACACCAGCACTTGACAATGTTAACAACGTTTTATTGATCGCAAATTACTTCCAAGTCTATACCTATCGACGGCGCCGCGTTACCTACTCTACTTCCTCTTAATATAATCACAGTAAGGAAACTTAGCCTACCTTGAATCTTATACGCTCTAACTCGCTCGTACACTCTCCGCCAAATGGGTGCTTCCCCGAAGCGTCGCTCTACTGCTGCCGTGAGTTACGTTTATCTGCGATATCGATTCCAATCACACCGGTGCTTCCCCGAATGACAAATATGGCTGTCGATGTTGGCCCAATGGTATTCGTTGCGGTTCCAGTTGCTGTTGCTCGCCGTCGCTCGCTTGCTGTGAGCCGTGTTCCTTTAGGCGCTCCGCCCCACTTGATTATTGTCGAAGCTTTTCCCCGTGCTATTTTTTCCTCAATAATCCTTGGAGTTTTCGCACCACTCGCTGTCGACCAATAGCTCAGGATAAATCCTTGTTCCTCGTCACGTCCAGACGGATTCCAAACCGAAAAGAAGAAAATCGGTTACAAAAGAAGGAGCTTGCGCCAACGCGTGCGTGTCTCACCTTGGTTGCCAGAAGAAGAGAGCTCCCAAGCCCTGTCGACTCGCCACGAAACCTTTCCCTAGAGGGATTTCCAACCGCTTCTGCGGTATCTGCGAATTCCGTTGTCCACCAAGTGCTATTGGGATTGGTAATATGCTGGCGGGTGCATTGGCCCCTTGCACGCGCATTCGCAAGTTCATTTTCTTGCAGTTCTCGTTGTCGGAGCGCACCCTTTCCAATTGCCGCTGGGTGGCGGTTCGATCGCTGTTTGACATTTGTCAAGTTTGTCTTTCATCTTGCGACTAATGTTTTTCCTGAGCGGTGCCGTGTCATTTATCAATAATCGCACATTCTCCAACTGATGAGATTCGTCGTCATCATTTCGTACGCTGGGACGACGACTTGTATCTACCTAGGTCTGGATAATATACTCCTTGTATTTGTGGCTGTTTTTAATTACAGATGGAAGATGATCGTGATTGTTTACGTTTTTCTTTCCCGTAGAATTTCGAAGGGGATCCGCGTCATCGATTTCGCGATTCATTGAAGATCGTCCTGATGGTAAGGAATTAGAACTATTCGAAGTAGATTTGACTAAAATTGATTTGTCCTTTTCCGTGGCATTTAAATCGTCTATATCGGTGTTAATCCTAGCAGCATCATCATCATAATCACTGATTCGATCATCACAGCCATTAACTAGTGAAGATGGCGTTTTCACTACGCTGTCTTCGTCATTAAGATTCGTATGCGATGAAACTGAAATTGATCCTGAATCATTCGAAGCAACAGTGTCCCATCTTTCTATGTACTTTTTCCTGTCTAGATCAAACACATCGCCCTTGCAATTTGTCGCAATTGTGGCGTTAACGAAACTGTCATTATGTATCGTTCCGGATGTCCCGACTTCATTCGACTTTTTATCAAGCTTTTGCTGATCGGGTTGTGTATTCTTTTGCTTGTTTTCTATATGATTTGGCATTGTTGACTGGTAAACGTCATTACGGTTAGAATTGGTACTAATATTACTATTGGTGTGATCTCCATTCGTCGTTGGAGACTGAAAATTATTGATACTAACAGCATTATCCACGATAACGTTACTACTATTGGGTCGATTGATATCCATTCCGATAAGTCGCGACTAAATTGACGCCTAAATGAATTCAAAAGTGAGGCTATCATACGGAATACCTCAGAATGGAAATTTTTATAAATTTTATGTTTATTGTCGGGCACTGTGAAGAGTGGCGATGGTTGTTGTGGTCGTCGCTTCAAAGTCTCCGTTTCACCCGATGGAATTAGTCGATTGGGAATGGCTTTCGGCTGCTGCGATGGTCTTTTCCGCTTGGCTCCTTAGCTACGTTATGGGTTGCTCGCTTCTGGGTCAAGTGATCGTCGATCGTCGTATGTAAATCGTCGGCGATGGCTTGGCTTGGCGGGGAGTGCTCGATTTCATCACCGGGGAGTCCAAGTTCGCCGCGACACCATCACACTTATAATTACAATTTTTCTACAATTTAATTTCAATATCATTCAATTCATCTATATAGTTACATTCAATTATCGTTACCAGTTCTATTACCGTACTAACTTAAATTCTACTTTATTTTTTTTTCTTTTTATTTTTAAATACATACAATCTGATTTGCCCTACGCACTGGCGTAACATTTCCCCCCTCCCCAGAGAATTACGTAGTGATTCTCATTATAACTACTAATGTAAGACCCGCTTATTATTCGGACTTGCTCCGGACCGCTCCGCGACATATTTTTGGTTCTACCTTCGACTTAACCAGTTTACTAAAAATTCCACCACCTTCATATACTCGTAGTTAATTCCATTCCTTCTATTTTAGGTTACAATGGTAACGAAAATACGACTAAATGCGCATAGGATAAAAAAGAAATAATAAAAATAAAAAAAAAACAACGGACAACCCGTCACCAAAACAAAACAATTAATCTCAACCACGGAAGGATGAAAACAATACGGAGGCAACGCGGCAACAATGGTAACCTTTTCTCTTAATTCATTCCTATTATATAACTACTTGATTTCACTTTTAGCCCGTTGCTCACGTTAACTTTTCTTAGCCTAGTTTCAATCACCACCACCTCTTACTCTACGTAACTTACTACTAATTCACTAGCTACTTAGTTCTCTTCTCTTCTTCCTTCCATTACTTAATCGAGCTATGCATCCTGTACTTATAATTAAAACCATCACCATTATCCCCTTATTTATCGTTACCCCACTCATACACATGGCCACAACTAATTCAACGTCAATATCATGCTTTAATGCGATTGATAATTCCTCCGGTTTTATTCATGCAACATATCTCTTTAGGTCTTTAGAGTGCCATATCCCCACACTTTTCCCATTAGAGTCTTCCAACTCATAGGTCCAACCAGACACTTGCTTTCGCACCGTAAAAGGTCCCACATATTCCGGTGCTAATTTGGCTGAAAAAAATTTCGCTGCATCAGATAAAACGAAATTACGCCGCCACACCAGATCTCTTGGTAGGAATTTCTCGTCTCGCCGGCGGAGATCGTACCTTGACTTCGCTTTAGCCGCCGCTTTCCTCAATCGTTCTCGCACCTCTTCCAGGACCACCCGCAGCCTTTCTGCCTTCTGAGCCCCATTTACATCCGTGTCCCCTTTACCGTGTGCCTCCGGCTTGCTTAGAGTTCCCGGATGAATCACCATTTCTTTCCCAAAGTTCAAGAAGTATGGCGTGACTTTCATGTCTTCATGGGTGCATGTTCTGAGAGCGCAGCCGATTTGTGGAATCACTTTATCCCAATCTCTGTGGTTTTCGGATACGTATGACCGTAACAGTTGCTTGATGTTTTGATTCACCCTTTCCGCGGGATTCGCCTGTGGATGGTAGAATGCCGTGAATCGCAGCGTCATCCCGTGAGTCTCGGCCATCCTTGAGAATTCCTTTGAGCGGAATTGAACTCCATTGTCGCACACCAGCACCCGTGGGACTCCAAACACAAACAGCACATGCTCCTCAAGAATACGCCTTACAGTGGCTCCCGTTGCCTTCCTCACAGGAAATATTAGCGGAAATTTCGTAGCATAATCTACCACCGTCAAAATATACATGTATCCGTGCGATGACCGGGGTAGCGGACCTACTAGATCCACACAGATCATCTCCCAGGGCGATGTTATTTCCCCAACCCTCGATACCATATGTCCAGTTGGTTGCTTTCGCTCCACTTTCACCGACTGGCAAACCTTGCAACGCCTGACATACTTTTGTACATCCGCAGCCATCTTCGGCCAGTAGTAACTCTGGCCCAGTCGGTCTAATGTCTTTCGTACCCCCAAATGACCTGCTGTGGGCGCGTCATGGCACTGAAACAAAGCTGTAGAGCGTTCCGTGGACGGAACTACCCTCTTCCAGGCAACGTCGGACTGGAGTTCTGGGTATCGCCCTTCCACATGTTTCCATAGATGGCCATTACTGATCCGCCAATTTGGGAACCGATCTGGATCCTCTTCTACTTCCTTCTTCATTTTCTCATACCAACGATCGTTCTTGATTTCGCCTCCTCGCACCTCCGCCACCTCGATGGACCGTGAGAGAGCATCTGGGACCAGATGCTCCTTACCTTTGCGATGGACGACATCGTAATCGTACTGCTGCAACCTCACCGCCCACCGAGCTAGACGGCCACTGGGGTCTTTTAGATTGTGGAGCCAGACCAGAGAGTGATGATCGGTGACTACCCTGAACTTAGTACCCTCCACGTATGGCCTCAACTTTTCAATGGCCCATACGACCGCGAGACATTCTCGTTCTGTGGCGGAGTACTTCTGTTCGGCACTAGTCAGGGCGCGACTGAGGTAGCAGATCACTTTTTCGCCCTCGGGGTGCTCCTGTGTCAATACCGCTCCCACTCCGCTACCTGAGGCGTCTGTCTGGACGGTAAATGGCAGAGTGTAGTCCGGACAAGTTAGTATTGGTGCCGTCGCCAGCTTTGTCTTCGCTCGGCTGAACGTCTCTTCGCATTCTTCAGTCCATAGAAATTTCCGGTTCTTCTTGAGGAGGTTCGTGATTGGCGACATCAACGTCGCAAAATCCGGAATAAATCTCCGATACCACGATACCATCCCCAAGAATTGCCGTACCTCCTTTACTCCCTTTGGACGAGGAATGTCCATCACCGCCTTTACCTTATCTGGGTCTACACTCAGCCCGTTCTCGTCCACAACATAACCCAGATAACGAAGACGAGTGCGGCAGAACTCGCACTTCTCCCGAGAGACCCTCAATCCAGCCTGGCGCAATCTATTGAGGACTTCTTTCAGGATCCCCAGGTGTTTCGCGAAGTCCTGGGTGACCACCACAATGTCATCCAGGTACGTGAACACAAATGGCTCCAAATCGGGTCCCAAAACCTTGTCAATGAGTCGTTGCCAAGTTGCTGGGGCATTTTGTAACCCAAAAGGCATTCGACGGAATTGGAACAGCCCTCTGTGGGGGACAGTGAAGGCGGTGAGCTCCTTGGAGTTTTCCGCCATCGGCACTTGCCAATACGCGGATTTAATGTCCAGGGAAGATAAATATTTCGCATCTCTTAATTTATCCAGAGTTGCCGTGACGAAGGGCAGAGGATAGGCATCTCTTTCCGACACCTTGTTGAGCTTCCGGTAGTCCACACAAAACCGGAACGACCCATCCTTCTTCTTAATCAAAACAATCGGCGAAGCCCACGGACTGCTGGAAGGCTCCACTATCCCTGCCTCAAGCATTTCATTTAGTTCGGCGTCAATATGCTTTTGTACTGCCGGTGAGACGGGATAGTAGCGCTGTTTGATCGGATTGGAATCGGTTCGTATGACGTGTTCTACCCTATCGGTGCAACCAATTCCTTCCCCCATCATCCGGAACTCTTCTTCGAGCATTGCCTCCAACTCCACTTCCTCCCCCTGTGTCAATCGGCTCCTGCCGATCAGTTGCTCGGACTTGAGCCCCTCCAACGACGCGACCATCTCCCACTGCTCCTTCGCCACATTCAACACAATTCCGAATAGCCGCAGGAAATCCACTCCCAGTATGAGATGCGGAATCGCAGGTGCTACCAAAACCTCCAGCCATCTCTCTTTTCCATGCACCGTGATTGGGCAATACGCTACTCCTTCCACACCACAACCCACTCCGTTTGCCAATCGCAGGTCTCTCCGACCGCTTTGTTTTAGTTCGACACCTAGACTCCGGATCAGCTCCCATCCCTTCCCACCAATCACTGATTTCGACGCTCCTGAATCCACCAGCCCCAGAAATCTCTGACCCTGAATTGCTATCTCTACGTAAGGGCGGTTATCCCCCTCTGCGCTGTGCAGTATATACCCCACTTGGCTATCTCTTGCGACGCTCGAAATCGGACGAGGGCCTAGTTTGTCGCCCACTAGGCCCGATTGCCGTTTCCCTGGCGACGATCTCCCAACGGCCCATTTTGGCTGCTATTCTGGTTACCCATTGGGGCATTACTCCTTCGTCCTCCGCCTCGACAATTCGGACAATCCGCTCTCCTGGCTCCTACCCTACCACACCCGAAACATCTTCTAGCCTGGTCGCACTCCCTGGAAGTATGGCCCAACTTCCGGCAATTCCAGCATGTGATGCTTCTCGATCCGCCCGGTACTTCCACTGCGGCTAAGTTTTGCGTCTCCAAATACGCCAGGTCCGGTTCTAGTACCCTCGTTCTTCTTGGAGTAGGTGGCACGAATGACTCCACGGACACTCGCGTCGCCTCCAATGAACGCCCCAGCGTCACCAGTTCTCCAATCGATTCGAATTTCACCAGAGCCAGCTGAGTCTGGTAAAAGGGAGCAATATTTTTCCGGAGTATTTTCAACTTCTCCGCTTCGCTCGGTTGGTCACTCAATCGACGGAACAAACCTTCCATGACCGCCACAAATACCCCTATTGACTCCGTGTTGCCCTGCGTACGACGTCTAATTTCATCCAGTAGCCTATCATCGTAGTCTGCGGGAAGGAATTGGGCTCGTAATTCCTTCACCAGGCCCTCCCAACTCTGGCAGATTGCGCGGTTCGCTCGAAACCAAATTAGGGCTTTTCCTTCAAAAAGGTCTACGGCCGACCGGAACAGCTGCGCTTTTGTTAGACCCTTTGCCTCCCTGAGCTCTTCCACCCGTTCGAGGAAAGCGCTCACCGAATATGGCGATTCCCCACTAAATTTCAACCCCCACTTGTGGAGGTCTAACGGCTTTTGAGGCTGGAACACCGGCGTACTCGGGGCTGGTGAGCTTGGAGTATTCAAGGACCAATCCTCGTCCGATTCCTCTGCCAATTCTCCACCAGCTTTATACAACAGATCCCCCATGGCGATTAGAAGTTGGCCCTTTGTCTGCCTCATAAAATCAATTTCCTCGGCCGTTACCCCTTTCATATAGCCTAGACGTCGTAGCCCAAAACATATTTTCCCCTTTAACTTTAAAAAATCTCCCGAGTTGAAATCTCCCGAAAAGGATCCTACTAACGATCCAACCTCTTCTAATTTCAGAACCAGTGCCGCCTGATCTTCGACAAAAGTGAAAGGATACGAGATCGACGCAAAAGACTCCCCCAACAACATCTCACTTCTTAACGCCCCCCGCAGCACCTTCCGCATCGAATCTACCGTGTCCGCCTCTAGGCCTCGAATCGCGAGCTCATAAGAGAGCTCGTCTTTACTGAGACGATCCACGGAGATTTTCTTCACCGCACTCACGGTCGACATTTCTTTACTTCTTTTCACAAACCTGCCTTAACTTTTTATTTGCTTGTTACCAACCGCAACAAATAGCTTAGCTAAACTGTTGAACCCACTGGTGGTTGCCCAATGAGATCGACGAAAAAGTATACTACTAACACAATTCCCGTGCCCTATCCACGCTAGAACATTTAGTTAAACTTTTACTAGGTTCGGATTTAGCCGTGTAACCTGTCTTCTTGACCTTCCTATTCAACTCGACAGCGTCTTTGACCACACGAGCATCGGGGACCTACTCCCATCAACGAGAAAGTATCCCTCTTCCAATTGCACAACGTAACGCGAATCAAAATCCCCAATTCGCGGCGCTCGCTCCGCACTTAATTACTTTCCCTTTACTATCCTGAATCCAACACCAACCCAGGTTGAATCAACAATAATTGCGACTAGGGCAACACGCTACGTCACAGAACAATCGATTTTAGGCACCGGAGGTTCGTGATACTTCCTACACACCCCACTGAAAATTCGGGCAGTCAATTCTTCCCACCTCGGTTTTCCCCGGTCTGTAAATGTTGACACGATTTCCTACACTCTTACGCTAATAATGCTCACCACCCGGTAACGCAAAAACCAACACTTCACACCATAAATTATTCTTTATGACTCACTTCACACACTATCGAAGGTAGAACCAAGAACCATTTTCAATAAAATTCAATACTTATATAATAAATTTTAAATAAAATTCAATATTTGTAAGAATGATGTTCAATATTTGTAAGAAGAAGTTAGCATGCGATACTATTAAATATTTTTCTAAATCTCGCTCGCTTAGTGAAAAGCTTAATTAAAATTCCCGTTTCCAATTTACTTATTTCAGTCCCATCCGCGTTCTCTAAATAATTTACTCTTTTTAATCAAATTTTGACTCAATCGTTATCTCTTCAAAATTAAATACCGACACTCGCTTTAAAATTCACATGTAAAATTTAAATTTAAAATGCATTCAGCTAAAATTCACGTTTTCAAAATAGTTTCATCGTTAATTTTTCAAAACCGTTTTGTCACCCCGTAGAACGTTGGGCGCCAATTTATTACCGCTCTAATTCGAGCAACGTGCCTCCGCCTCGCGATGGAGGGCGAAGGGGACAGTTCCGGTTGGCTAACTCCCGTGGAAACGGGTGTGGGTCGTTTACAGGCGCCACTCGCTTTACAAATTGTAACCGGAACCGTCTCTTATACCACCGTCTCTAAGCGAGAAATCGACGGCGGGTACTTATTTTTAAGATTTTAAATTTTCGCGGTAGCCACTTGATAATCAACGATTCGTCCTGCCAGAGGGGCACAAGGTAACACCAGCACTTGACAATGTTAACAACGTTTTATTGATCGCAAATTACTTCCAAGTCTATACCTATCGACGGCGCCGCGTTACCTACTCTACTTCCTCTTAATATAATCACAGTAAGGAAACTTAGCCTACCTTGAATCTTATACGCTCTAACTCGCTCGTACACTCTCCGCCAAATGGGTGCTTCCCCGAAGCGTCGCTCTACTGCTGCCGTGAGTTACGTTTATCTGCGATATCGATTCCAATCACACCGGTGCTTCCCCGAATGACAAATATGGCTGTCGATGTTGGCCCAATGGTATTCGTTGCGGTTCCAGTTGCTGTTGCTCGCCGTCGCTCGCTTGCTGTGAGCCGTGTTCCTTTAGGCGCTCCGCCCCACTTGATTATTGTCGAAGCTTTTCCCCGTGCTATTTTTTCCTCAATAATCCTTGGAGTTTTCGCACCACTCGCTGTCGACCAATAGCTCAGGATAAATCCTTGTTCCTCGTCACGTCCAGACGGATTCCAAACCGAAAAGAAGAAAATCGGTTACAAAAGAAGGAGCTTGCGCCAACGCGTGCGTGTCTCACCTTGGTTGCCAGAAGAAGAGAGCTCCCAAGCCCTGTCGACTCGCCACGAAACCTTTCCCTAGAGGGATTTCCAACCGCTTCTGCGGTATCTGCGAATTCCGTTGTCCACCAAGTGCTATTGGGATTGGTAATATGCTGGCGGGTGCATTGGCCCCTTGCACGCGCATTCGCAAGTTCATTTTCTTGCAGTTCTCGTTGTCGGAGCGCACCCTTTCCAATTGCCGCTTGGTGGCGGTTCGATCGCTGTTTGACATTTGTCAAGTTTGTCTTTCATCTTGCGACTAATGTTTTTCCTGAGCGGTGCCGTGTCATTTATCAATAATCGCACATTCTCCAACTGATGAGATTCGTCGTCATCATTTCGTACGCTGGGACGACGACTTGTATCTACCTAGGTCTGGATAATATACTCCTTGTATTTGTGGCTGTTTTTAATTACAGATGGAAGATGATCGTGATTGTTTACGTTTTTCTTTCCCGTAGAATTTCGAAGGGGATCCGCGTCATCGATTTCGCGATTCATTGAAGATCGTCCTGATGGTAAGGAATTAGAACTATTCGAAGTAGATTTGACTAAAATTGATTTGTCCTTTTCCGTGGCATTTAAATCGTCTATATCGGTGTTAATCCTAGCAGCATCATCATCATAATCACTGATTCGATCATCACAGCCATTAACTAGTGAAGATGGCGTTTTCACTACGCTGTCTTCGTCATTAAGATTCGTATGCGATGAAACTGAAATTGATCCTGAATCATTCGAAGCAACAGTGTCCCATCTTTCTATGTACTTTTTCCTGTCTAGATCAAACACATCGCCCTTGCAATTTGTCGCAATTGTGGCGTTAACGAAACTGTCATTATGTATCGTTCCGGATGTCCCGACTTCATTCGACTTTTTATCAAGCTTTTGCTGATCGGGTTGTGTATTCTTTTGCTTGTTTTCTATATGATTTGGCATTGTTGACTGGTAAACGTCATTACGGTTAGAATTGGTACTAATATTACTATTGGTGTGATCTCCATTCGTCGTTGGAGACTGAAAATTATTGATACTAACAGCATTATCCACGATAACGTTACTACTATTGGGTCGATTGATATCCATTCCGATAAGTCGCGACTAAATTGACGCCTAAATGAATTCAAAAGTGAGGCTATCATACGGAATACCTCAGAATGGAAATTTTTATAAATTTTATGTTTATTGTCGGGCACTGTGAAGAGTGGCGATGGTTGTTGTGGTCGTCGCTTCAAAGTCTCCGTTTCACCCGATGGAATTAGTCGATTGGGAATGGCTTTCGGCTGCTGCGATGGTCTTTTCCGCTTGGCTCCTTAGCTACGTTATGGGTTGCTCGCTTCTGGGTCAAGTGATCGTCGATCGTCGTATGTAAATCGTCGGCGATGGCTTGGCTTGGCGGGGAGTGCTCGATTTCATCACCGGGGAGTCCAAGTTCGCCGCGACACCATCACACTTATAATTACAATTTTTCTACAATTTAATTTCAATATCATTCAATTCATCTATATAGTTACATTCAATTATCGTTACCAGTTCTATTACCGTACTAACTTAAATTCTACTTTATTTTTTTTTCTTTTTATTTTTAAATACATACAATCTGATTTGCCCTACGCACTGGCGTAACAAGCGATTTTCATTTGTTTAGAAGCCTGCAGTCATTTTTAGGTGGAAAAGTATTTCAAAACAAAGATGATGTCCAAATCAGCCTAACTACATTTTTTAATTCAAAAGATAAGAAATTTTATTCCGATGGAATTCAACAATTACCACAAAGGTGGGAACAGATTGTAGATAATGGAGGAAAATATATAATCGATTGACATTAAAATTAATTGTGTTTTTTTATGTAATTAAAAGTACCTTAAAAAAACGCGGGGACTTATGGACTGACCTGATATATACATAAATATATATATACATATTTCTTTAGTTATTTATTCACCAAGCAAGGTGAACATATAGAGAAGAATGAAATAAAATAGTAAATGGATAAAATTACGACATAAAATAAAAAACCAAACTATATATGAATGCAAGACTAATAAATAACGCATAAATAAAGTAGTTACAAATAGATATCAAATAAGGTAGCAAATAAATGACAAATAACTAAGTGAATTTATTACTAATGTTCGAAGAACATTTTACTAATGTTCGAAGAACATTAGTATTAAAATCGATTCGGCCAAAAATTCATATTTCTTTATATATATATATATATATATATCATCAAAAAATTTCAGTGAGATAATCTCGGGAACGCGCCATCCCATTGAGCTGAAACTTTCAGGATACATTGATGTATATGCAGAATAGGTCCACGTCTCTTTAAATGTCAGTTATTGTTAACCTTTTGGCGCCGGCGGCCATTTAAGTGATATTTTTAATATACCTATTATTTCGTGCACAAATAATTTTCGCAAAAATAAAGTTAACGAAATAAATTTCTAACGTGTTTTACATATGAATCGGATAATGCTTTGGAATTTTTTAACCCTATGTGTGCGCTGGGTGCCTAAAAAAAGAGGACGGGAAAATTTAAAAATTTTTAAATTTCGATAACTTTTGACAGAGCTATTCAACCATTACGAAATTTTCAAACCATATTAATATTATTTAGTTGTAGATTTGTGTAGCTTTAAATTAGCTTGCTGGCAACCCTGTAGCTAGGGCAGGCAACGAAAGTGAAAACCTCCAAATCATCGTCTCTCTTGAAAAAATGCCGTTTCTTCAAAAAAAAGCCACTCATATATAAATCTTGTGCTTTGTTTACATAACCAAAAAAAAAAAAGATATTGTATAACGGGCACGCCTGGTAACCCTTGCCCAATTTACCTATATTTTTAGCATCAAAAACTTCTGTTCACGGAAACTCACGATCCAATGAACAGAATGAATTGAAATTTGCAGAATGTATTGGTCTTGAATAGGACCAGGTCTGATAGAAGTGATTTTGAAATGCGGGCGATTCTGTGCCAGTGGTGCCATCTTGAAAAACCACTAAAAAAGATAACTGTTTTTAGCCCTATAAATTCTGATTGAATCGTTCGATTTTGACGAAACTCACACAATTGCTGGACCTTACTTTAAGCCACGTTTGGTAGAAATTTGGTTGAAAAATTCGGTTGGAGCTGCCAGCTATGATAATTTTGGTGCCTTCATTTTGAAAAAAAAAATTTGGAAGTGAAAACATTCAAACCATCGAATATTCAAAAAAATGTCTGTTTCTTACAATAAAATCAATCTGTATATAAATCTTATGTTTTATCTACACGTTCAAAATAAAACTTTGGAAATTTCATGTCGGACAAGAACGGTAACCCTCTCCCAGTTAACCTATATTTTTAGCATCAAAAACTTCTATTCACGGAAACTCACGAACCAATAATCAGATACAGCTAAAATTTGCAGAATGCATTGGACTTACATAGAACCAAGTCTGATAGAAGCGATTTTGAATTGTGGGCAACTCTGTGCCAGTGGTGCCATCTTGAAAAATTCCAAAGAAAAAAACTTCTTTTTGCCCTATGAAATGTGAATAAGTTACCAGATTTTCATGAAATTGGCACAGTAGCTAAACCTAACTCTAATCTCTGTTTGGTGGAAATTTGGTTGAAAAATTTGATTAGTGCTGCCAGCTATGGTAATTTTTGTGTCTTTGGTTTTGAAAATTCGCTCAGGAAAATGAAACTTTTTGCACTATAACTTCCAGTGCAGTCATGAAATCAATACGAATTTCATACAATTAATGAAACTTGTCATAAACATTATTCAGGCCAAATTTGGTTGAAAAGCCACAATAGGGTTGCCAGCTATTGTTGGTTTTGTGTTTAATTGCAATATCTTTATTAAGCGGTTTTATCGTAGAATTTTCAAATGGTAATGATATTGTAGTGAGAATAAACAGCAAATATTAAGCTTTCGATCATTTGAAAAAACTCGCTGCAGGTAACCCAAAATTTCTTTATACTCCTATAACTTCGAATGTAATTAAACAACGTGAAGCAGATTTGATATATTTTTGGCTTTGATACTGGCGAAAGGTTGCCAGCACGAGTCGGTTGTGCTACTTTTGTATCAATAAATGCTTACAGTTAGTATACATACCGGAAACATTTACAATGAAAATAAATAACCGATGTTACAATTCGCAAAGTTCTGCAATTTTTTTTGGATCGCAGCCCCAAACACCAACTTCAGTTACAGTGCTGCAGGCACTGAGCATTTTCTTCATTGATGTTATATGAGATGCTGCTTTCAAAATGATGTGAAATAAGCATCTGATAACGAATATAATTAACCCGTGTTTTGCTCTCATAAACGTTGAAATTCATGCCAGTGGTAATATCTGAAACATTCCACCATATGAGTTATAATGCATTCTTGAGACGAAAGTAACACGTGGCATTTGAAACAGTTTGGCCGTAATAAGCAGCTTATGTGGTGGAATATGCACTCAAAACCTGCTCGATTCTTCTACTGTTCTTCGAACATTAGTGTTTCTAGCGGTTCAGGTGCGCTAGAGTTTTTATATTAAATAAAATTTTTTTTATGTATATACATAAATATATATATATATATATATATATATATATATATATATATATATATATATATATATATATATAATATACAAAATATATATATATATATATATATATATATATATATATATATATATACATATATATATATATATATATATATATATATATATATATATATATATATATATATATATATATATAAATATATATATATATATCTATATATATATATATATATGTATATATAATCTATGTATAGCAACATGCATTTTTGGCCAAAGTGATAAAGTGATTTTCATACTGATGTTCTTTTTCGAACATTAGTAAAAATAACAGAAATATTAAATAAGTAACAAACAAATTAAATAAGTAACAAATAGATTATTAAAACATTGATATATGGTATATGGCTTGAAGCTAAGGGGTACGGATGGCATAAAAAGAGACGATTAGAATAATAATTTGGAAATCGTAGGAGAATATTTCAATTTTATTCTGCTTCAGAGGCCTATTCCGCAATACGATTGAGTTTTCCGTATCAATATTCTCTGCTTTGATAAGCTTTAGAGACGATATACGTTGTCTATGCTAATTTATAGATGCGAAGGGAACCATGATCACAATTCAATAACCTTAACAAGTAAATTATATCGATGGATATCAGTCGGAGATGTTAAAATTTGTCATAGCTAGCGTAAATAAAAATTAATGATTTCCAACTGCAAGTGGTCACATCAGTCAAGTATAAACTGTGTGCTAGTGTCTGATGAGAATCAGAGCAAACTTTCGAAAACACTTTGCCAAGCAAAATTTTCACTGTAAATAAAAAAAATTGCACTTTTAATCATCACGCAAAAACAATTTCAATTTGATACGGCTTCGGAGGCTTATTCCGCAAAACGATCGAGTTTTTCGTATCACTATTCTCTGCTTCGATAAGTTTTAGAGACGATATACGTTGTCTTTGCTAACTAACAGACACGATGGGAACCAGGACCACAACTCAATAGCCTTTACAAGTACATTATATCGATGGATATAAGTCGGAGATGTTAAAATTTGTCATAACTAGCGCAAATAAAAATTAATGGCTTACAACTGCAAGTGGTCACTTCAGTCAAGCATGCACTGTGTGCTGGTGTCTTATGAAAATCAGTGCATACTTTCGAAACCACTTTGTCACATAACATTTTCAATGTAAAGAAAATTTTTACTAATGTTCGAAGAAGAACATTAGTATTAAAATCACTGTTTATACCGCGACCAATGCCTATGTTGACCACCGGAGAAGTATGATGCTTCACCACACTTCCTTCGTTTCGAGTGGTGCACCCGCAACGATCGCCCAACTATCGACTTCGAGTGTTGCACCCGAGTCTAAGCGCTTACCTTCCTTCGAATGTTACACCCGAAAGATGATTTTGCCGTAAATCAAATAGTGCTAGCGATTCGCCAGACTATTTACGTTCCGAGTCGTACACCCGAAAAACCTGCAAGTTATCAGAGCCGAGTGTTGCACCCGATCCAATTACTTGACTGATTACCTGAATGTTATTACTGGTTAGTAAACACTTCAACTGACTACACAACTGTTTGATGCGACTGATAGAAAAACACACTGATCAAGACTGAGACTGACACTATTTTATTTATGATTGATTTCTTATATAGTAAACATATTATGACCTAACTGTTATTTGCAAATATAAAAATTGATAAAGAAATATTAATTTAAGTTCCCGGTCACGCCGTCGACGTTTCGAGCGCGGTAGTAATGAAGGCGCGCGAAAAATTTGAAGTTTATCTGAACATCCTCCTCGCCTTGAACGACGTTCAACTAAGGTGCTAAATTGGTGTTGGGACGAAATTTTTTAAAACGATAACTTTAGCTGCTGTAGCGACGAATCGTTTTTATACAGCAAGCTGCGGATGATGGTGAGATGGTTGTAAGCCTTCAAATGTGTGAAGCAGCGTGGTGTCGTTTTGCGGACTCCAATGGTCCCTCATTGTCTTCTGCTGACCTTACTCGGCGACTGGATTCTCGTGCTTCAGCCGAGTCTTCAATGGGTGAAGCGTTGGTAGTGGGAGAGTCTTCATTATGATTCGCGATTGGAAGTGGAGCCAGATTATGAATTGGTCTTCTGAACACTCCTGAAACTGTTCGGACGTCTGCCACACGGACGAGGCCGTCTTTTCCTTCGATGGTTTTGACAACTCTTCCTAAGGGCCATTTTAGTACTGGCACGTTGTCTTCCTTTACCATGACCATTGTTTCTGGTTTAATGCTGACATGTTCTTACTTCCACTTGTACCGATGTTGGAGCTCGCTTAAGTATTCCTTTGTCCATCGGTTCCAAAACACAGTTTTTAGGTGGTTGACAAGTTTCCATCTTTGCAGCAAACCTCCTTTCTGTGAAGTCGTAGTCGGATCAGTTTTACTTGTTAATGGCTCTCCAATGAGGAAGTGACCTGGTGTCAGGGCGGATAGATCATTGGGATCGGATGACAGTGGAGTTAATGGCCTCGAATTCAAAATGGCTTCAATCTCAGTCATAACCGTTTCCAACTCTACGTATGTCAGCTCTGCAGGTCCTACCTTTCTTTGAAGCAGATATTTGGCTGACTTTACAGCTGCTTCCCACAGCCCTCCAAAGTGAGGAGCTCTGGGAGGAATAAGCGGAAATCGATGTTTTTACTGGCGCAGATGCGAGATATCTTCTCTTCAGCTTTACTATGGTATATTGCGTCCTTTAATTCATGTAATTGGTTTTTCGCACCTACAAAATTAGTGGCGTTGTCACAATGTAAGGTTCGACAGTTGCCTCTTCTGCTGACAAAACGCTTTAATGCGCCTATGAAGGCATCTGTTGTCAAATCACTAACAACTTCAATGTGAACGGCCTTTGTTGAGAAACAGCAAAATATTGCGACGTAAGCCTTTTGAGGTCGCTTTCCTCTAGTCTTGTAGTGTATCCAGAATGGACCGCAAAAGTCCACACCAGCATTCAAAAATGGTCTAGCCGGTTGAACTCTTTCTAAGGGCAATGGTGCCATAAGTTGGTTCAATAATTTCGGCTTCGATTTGTGACAGCGTACACAGTGATTCACTACTAACCGTGCAGCATCCTTTCCCTTAATGGGCCAGAATCGCTGTCGCATGTGGTCGAGTAAGTTTTGAGCTCCAACGTGGCAGTGAGTGTTGTGAGTGTGAGCCATGAGCAGCCTGGTGACATCATGAGCATAGGATAAAAGCATGGGGTGCTTAGCATCATATGAGATGAATGCTTGTTCCAGTCGCCCTCCTACTCTTATAATCCCATTGCTGTCGAGAAATGGAGCAAGGGTGTTGAGTTTACTATTTGCACTGACATTGCCTGTGCGCTTAAGCTGTTTTAGTTCGTCTCCGAATCCTTGTTCCTGAGCTTCTTTAATAATGATTGTTAGAGAGTTTTCTAGTTCTTTGACCGTAAGTCCTGAATGTAATTTCTTCTGCTGACGACAATTGTGCACAAACCTTAAAACGTAGGCTATTACTCGTTGCAAACAACCGAACGAGTTGCGATGGTTAATTGAACTGGTCAAGTACGAAGGTTCAAGCGTAGCTGCCAGAATTATTTTTGCTTGTTTAACTTCTAAGTTCGTCTCAGAGATTGTGGGTTTGAAACTCCATGATAATTCTGGAGCATGAAGAAATATAGGTCCATAGAACCACGTAGTGCATTCTTTCAACACCTTTGCTGACACTCCTCGTGAAGTTAAATCAGCCGGATTATGTTTTGATGGGACGTACCTCCAATGGCTAGGTAACGTGACCTCTTGAATGGCTGCAATACGATTGGCTACAAATGTATGATATCTTGATGACGATGAATTGATCCATGCTAAGACTATTTCAGAGTCTGTCCAAAAGTAACAAGGTTGATCCCATTTCAAGTCTTGTTTCACCCGAAACACAAGCTGAGAGAACAACTTAGCTGCACATAGCTCTAATCGTGGCAAGGTGATGGTCTTTATTGGCGCGACCTTTGACTTTGCGCACAATAGCCTGACAATAATGGTTCCATCTTGTAGTTTGGAACGTATGTATAACGCGGCGCCGTATGCCTTTTCTGAAGCATCTGAAAATGCATGGAGCTCACTTGTTTGAGCTACCTCTCCTGAGTATATGTGTCGTGAGATTCGGATATCGTTGAGCACTTTGAGGTCATCACGGTATTGAAGCCAAGCTGTATGCATCTCGATTGGTACCGCGGCATCCCAGTCCAACTTGAGAGTCCACATTTGTTGCAGAAATATCTTAGCCCTTGTAGCCACTGGGCACAACAGGCCCAGAGGATCAAATAAATGTGCGATGTCAGATATCACCTTTCTTTTGGTTACCTTACTTGGAGGTTCCCAATGAGTCCTAATTTGGAAGTCATCTGATTTCGGAAGCCACGTTAACCCCAATGCCTTCACAGAATGATCGTCAAGATCATTTAAATCAAGTTGAATTGCTCTGTCTTCAGCTGGTATGTGTGAGAGCAATTCAGGGCAGTTTGAGCACCACTTGCGTAGTTTGAATCCTCCATCTTTAAGTACATCGTTCAGCTCTGCCTGTATTATTAATGCCTTGGCTATCGTATTTGCTCCAGTCATCACATCATCGACATAAAAATCTTCTGTGAGAGCTCTAGCAGCTGACGGATATTGTGCGGCATGTTGCGCTGCTAGTTCTTGAAGACACCTTGTTGCTAAGTATGGTGCTGTTGTTGTTCCGTACGTAACGGTACACAGTTTGTAGTATCTGAGCAGTTTGGTTGGTCCTCTCGCCAAACAATCAACTGATACTTCCTGTCTTTGTCATCAATCAATATTTGACGGTACATTTTTTCTACGTCAGCTGTGAAGACGTAGCGTGGAAGTCGGAATCGAAGCAGAATCGAAAAGAGTTCATCTTGTAAGGTAGGACCAGTGAGAAGAACATCATTCAATGAGATGTTAGTGGATGTTTTCGGCATGCGTCAAAAACTACCCGTAACTTCGTGGATGTGCTTTCAGGCTTCATAACACAATGATGTGGAAGGAAATAATATGGGTGTTGGATTTTCTCCAAATCACACCCTTCCATATGTCCCAACGTAATGTATTCACGCATAAACTCAATGTATTGATGTTTCACATCTGGGTTTTTTTTGAGTCTCCGTTCTAAGGAGTGAAATCGTCTCTCTGCGATATCTCTTGACTCGCCTAGTTTGTTGGGGCTATCAGCAAACGGAAGTTTGACGATGAATCGTCCATCAATTTTTCTTTTCAGCGTTTGTTGAAAGTGTTCTTCACACCTTTGTTCAGCGGGAGACAGTCTTTTCTGATTCTTCCACTTGTATGCTGAGTTGAGTGTCTTCGGGGGTGGCGATTCCGCATGTTATATTGCGCCCTCCTTCATTAACTATATGCCCGGCAATAACCCATCCAAGTAAGGTGTTTTGCAAGGTTGCTACGTTAGGCCCCAGACGAATCTGACCTACTGATAGCAGTTCGAAATAGTGCTCGGCTCCTAATAGCATATCTATGTGCCTAGGCTCGAAAAACTGAGGATCAGCTAATTTAACGTTCTTGGGAATCGGCCACTTCGTAGTATCTATGAAATGTCCCGGTTGCTGACCGACGTTTTGAGGTAGGACGAATGCTTCGACTGTAGTAGAGAATGCCGTTAGTAGTAAGGGTGGGACCTTCGTATCTTAAAAGCATTATACGAGTAAGGGATAGCATGTGAGCAAATGATAGAGCCACCTTTGCCGAATGCATTATACTGTTTGGTTTTTGGTAGAATTGTTAAGGCGTAGAGTTGAAGGAGATGGCTTGTGTTTGCAGATCTCCAACATTTTCCGAAAGAAATGTATTGTCTGTCTGGTTACATCTCACTCTACCCAAAACACCTACCCAACACACCAGCATTTTTTGCCGGTATTTGTTGCTGTTTTGTGTGTTACGGGGCAAGAATTCAGTTACCATGAGTACCAGTCTCTCGCTGACGACGTTTTTGCATCTTGGATGTAGGAGTGATTACCATGAATGCCAGTCTCTCGATGACGACGTTTTTGCATCTTGGATGTAGGAGTGATTACCATGAATGCCAGTCTCTCGATGACGACGTTTTTGCATCTTGGATGTAGGAGTGATTACCATGAATGCCAGTCTCTCGATGACGACGTTTTTGCATCTTGGATGTAGGAGTGAGTAGGCAGACTGGTGCGATGTAAACAAATCATCGCCAGTTCCAAGAGTTTGTTTGTTTGGTAGTGCTTTGTTTTGTTTTTTTGCCGGCTGGTAGAGCAAGTCTGCCTGAGCACGTGTATGTGAGGTAGGTCAGATGAAGACGAGTTTACGAATATTTTTGTCTTTTGTTTTTCTTATAAGATCATGATGATGATGATGATTCGCGTTTTCGGAAGATTGTATTTTATACCGGTGAGATGTATTCGAACGAGACCGTTAAGACATGAATTGTGATAATTTTTTCACTGATTATTTATGTGGGTATAAATTGAATGAGTGAGTGAATGTGTATGGAAGAGGAAAGCGGTTGAAAATAACTTCGTTTCGCATGTGAATTCAGGTCTTTAATGTTAGTAAGTACAAGTGTGAATGAAAAAGGAATTGTATGTAAAAGTGTAATATTTTATTTGAATATGAATGAAAATACAATTGTTGTTTGATATTTTTGTTTTGCTTGTATATTTAAAATAATTGTACATTGAAACAGCTTCACAAATAACTCCACCAAGAATTAATCCGAATCCAGCACATTTTAATAAGTTGTAGAGGCAATGCTCTATTCTGCAATATTTCTTTGATGCAATCGGTGTGTCGTAGGGTCCACAGACGTCTTTTCCGTTGGCATAGAAACATTCTGGGGACAATCGTAAGTGTTCGCTCTCGACATCAGCAGGTGCGTTGAATGCATCCATGGTAACCGAACAGAAGTAACATCTGACCTGGTCTTTTATGTTTGTGTAAAAGAATCCACTACGTGCAAGCTTAAGTATTTTTCGTTCGTCAATATTTAGATTGGTGAACGTTTTGACTCGGTCATATTCTCGCTTTAAACACAACATCTTGAATGAATGTCGTTCACTTTAGAGCACGTCTTTTATATTTATCCAGGAATTATGATGAGAAGAAAAGCCGAGCCATTTAACAAAAACACGATCTCCTCTTCTTCTAATAATTTTCTCAACAAGGTATGGGTCAGGGTGTTTCACTCTAGTTAACTCAGGTTCATAGAACCCACCTTGTATCAAATTTCCTTGATAGTCTTCCAGTGAGTATGTTCGTGGTTGTGTTTTCTTTACCTCTTTTATTGTGAAAATTTCTGTAGACCAGTTTGGTGTGTAGCCTTTTTCAAATACGTGTTTATGTTTACTTATACGTACATGATCTCCAGCTTGAAATTTTGGTTTTATGTTACTTTGACTTTTCTGTATAGTTTTGAAAGTAATTCAATCTCATTTGTGGCGTTTACATCCATAGATCGCATCTTAATAACCCGATGTTTTGTCCTGTTGTACCGGCCAATTAATTTTTGGAGTAAGCTAACCCAATGATAAGTTCCATTCATACTGAATTCTTTCCACATTATACCTTTAAAAGTTCGATTGAAGCGCTCAACAATCGATGCTTTCAATGCACTGAATGTTGAATAGTGGTTAATCTCATACTTTTTCATGATATGTTGAAATTTTTTATTGAAAAACTCCTTTCCATCATCAGTTTGTAGATTTCTGGGAATACGTCTTTGTTCAAGAATTGTTTCCATCGCCTTGGTCACTTCATTAGCACTTTTGTTTTTGACCGGTAGTGCCCAAGCATACTTAGAAAAGGTGTCAATTATTGTGAGAAGAAATTTGCAGTCTCTATTCTCTGATGAGTATGGGCTCATATCAACCAAATCCGCCTGCCATAAATCATCGATACCCCTGATAGTGACCCGACGTCGTTTAAAATTTTTACGAGCAGGTCTGTGTAACTCGTTGACAATTTGCCTTCTACTCATAACGATTAAATGTATAAATATAGGCCGTTTACTTGTTTTTATGTTAAAATCTGTGAAAATTTGCAAAAATGACGCACTTTATTCACCCCTTCACAATGATGGTTGCCGGTCCATCTGGATGTGGCAAGACGAGTTTTATAGAGACACTTCTTAGAAATGACTCTATGATACAGCCTCGGTTGAAGAAGGTTATTTGGTGTAATGCTGAAACTCAAGCTGTTCCAACAAAAGTAGTTTTTAAAAATATCGAATTCTTAAGTACGATTCCAGAAGAGTTTGTGAATAATGCGAATGAGCCGATACTTATTGTTTTGGACGATATGATGTTAAATGCGTTTTCAAGACAAGTTTGCGAACTTTTTACCAAAGGATCACATCATAGGAATTTTTCGGTTATATTAGTAACACAAAATGTATTTCATCAGGGAAAATTTTTCCGTGACATATCATTGAACTGTAAGTATCTGGTATGCTTCAAGAATCCACGTGATAAAAGTCAGTTTCATCATCTCGCTAAACAAATTTACCCTGAAAATAGCAAGGAGCTTGTGAGAATATATAAAGAAATCACTCAGGCGCCACACAGCTATTTATTAATAGACCTAACTCAGAATACAAATGATATACTACGATTCCGTACTGATTTATTTAACAAAAACTTTGTAACGTGTTATTGCTCGAAGGATAGTTTAAAGCAAGAGAATGGTGTCACGAATGAAGCGATTAAAGGACAACAAGCATATGTTATACGTGCTTAGACATGCTCGACCGGGTTTGAGAAATGCTATACTTAAGAATGCCGATCCAGAGGTAATTAAAACACTTTGCGAAATCACATTGAATACGTTGAATGGTAACCACAGACCTCGTGGAAAGATATATAACCGTCTCTGTAAATATAAAAAGTGTATGCGCAAGTTAGTAGATGCTAAACGGTCAGTTCCGCGACAACGTAAAGTACTAATTCAACAAGGCTGGTTTCTACCAGTATTACTGGGCAGTGTACTTTCAGGGGTGATTGGTTCACTAATTGAGAAATATGTATAGGAACAGTAATCTGAATAAAATGCTACTTCTGTCTCCTGAAGTATATGCAAATTTGAAAGACACTATTGAAAGTTCTAATAACCAGAGTTTGTTCGATAAGGCTATGAATAAGATATTGAAAAGTGAAAAATTCAGCGATATAGACAAATGGTATCATTATCGAAACGAACTTATAAAATTTTTAAACACACGTCGTAGAAGTAAAGGATTTCTAGAAAGAAAAACTCAAATGCCTTCTTCGAGCGAGCATGTACACAAGAAACAGAAAAGTTTGCGAGACAACACGACACAAACTAAATATGTTTTTAGAGATGAGAAACCTACGCAAACTACACCTGTACGAGTGGAAAAATTGTTTGAATCATTAGGTGAAATCACACCTCCAAGGAGTGTATTATCGGCTGCAGCAAAGCGTCGTCTATCGGCAAGTGGAATAGCCAAAAGTCTGAAGCCACCATCGAAATTTAGAAAAACTTCAGCTGACAAAGATTATAGGATAATAACTGGTGATGACGGAATAACACAATACACAGTACCTGTTGATATGAGTCCTGATGAAGTAGAAGACGTTCTAGGGGAGATAGACAATCTTGATGATGAGGGGTCCAATGTCTTTAAAATGGAGAAAGAAGGTGAAGAAGATTCTGAAAGTATCACGGATGTGGAAATGCAAGAGCTGCCTAGTTACTCTATATTAAGGCCCTCTCGATTCGATCCTAATCAATATACGTCTGATCAACCCGTCAGAAAACATCCTGTTCGACAGAGTGAGAGACTGAAAGAAAAAAAGGGCGTAGCTCGAGTGTACCAGATCTGGCTTGGGAAAGAATTTGAAATGCCTGTAACAGTAACAGATGATGAATTCTACGTATGCCTTTTAAGCAATAGCTCTCTGAGCATTTACCCTGAAAACACATTATCATCTTTTGAGAATATTCTTCCTGCTTCTTGTAAGCTTGGTAGCGGTTGGCGTGTTGGAATAACAGAGATAATGTTGCCAAAACGAAAAAAAGGAGAGACAGTGTCAACCAGCAGTGTTTCTAAGCGTTCTAAATACAGTATCGGAGAAGAAGAAGCTAGTATGATGAAAAGAAGTCGACGATCAACTGCAGCGGAATCGGGCAAGTCTGAAGTAACAGAAATAGTTGCAAAAATCATGCCTTTGAAAAAAAATCTTGTTCTCTTAAGATGGAGTGATGCTACTTTGCGGAGACTTTGTTATGAAAAAAACGATATCAATTTTTCAACATTCCTATCATCATTTTTCTTGGTTATTAAACCTGACTTCTATAACTACTATTTGACATCAATTAAGGAACTGGTATTCAAACATATCGAAAAAGATCGAGATGAAGGAAGTATTCCCGACATCAGTGATTCTAAGAAGATTGGAGGTTTCTGCTTACATGTTTACCAAGGCGAGAAAATTGCCGAAAAAGTTTATTTAAACTCAAACAAAAAGTTTAACTCGCTTCAGGACTTTATTGATTATATAATTGGACAGATTTCGAGGTTGAAAAGAAATTATGTAGAGCTATTAAGAATGATTGACGAATACATATATCCTGCACATAGCTTAAGACGTGAGTGGGAAAGAAAAGCGGGGATCAAGCCTACCTCGCATACGTTTCATCTAAAAGACTATGGTGTAAAAATAAATGTGGAACTGCCAATACCTTCACCGATTAACATTACGGATTTTGTGTCACTTTTGTTGAGTGGAATAGAGTTTTCAGACGAAGATTTAAAAAAGAAAGCTGAAATTTCCGGTAGAACAGTGTACCAAGTACGAAAACAATTATTTTACAAAATTGGTCAATCAATTCGTCAATCCATAAGTGATGCCGCTAAAGAATCCGGTAGCGATATATTACCTGATGAATGAGCAAAAACTGAATCAGATACAATACTAAACATTCCATACAAAAGGAGTGATGGAACAACGGGTACAACACCAGTGCCGATTGAAGTGTCTAAAACTGAAAATATTGCTGGCCTATTCATTGATGCATTTTTAAAAACACCTGTTGACAAACGCGATCCAGATCTGATAGATGTCTCGATAAAAGAATCTTTCGATAAGTCCATATTTCTTGATAGTCTAAGTCGGTTGGAAAAAAATTTACATGAGCTTGATAAAAGAACACGTCGTGCTACGACATCCAAGACCGTTAGTGATTGTGAAAGCCCCAATTTAATTCACGTTTACACAGACATTATCAAACCTAGAATATTAGCTGATAAATTGGTGCGAAATCTTCGTACGATTCCTTAGCAAGATTGCGACAGTATTTTCAGATTCAAACATGTAGAGTACTGTGCTGTGGAAAAAACTTTTTTCGAAAGCATTTCTATTAAAGTCACAGATCAACAAGGTGAACCAGTAGACTTTGAACCAAGTTTTACTCCCACATATATAATGCTTCACTTTAAACGACGGTAAGAAAAAGTATAAATATTCACATACATTGATGTAAGGGTTATAGTGTTAATATTCAATGCCGATGTTAACGACATGAACTCGCACTACACACGCTATTATTTAGTCCAGAGTGGTGGAAATTTATCAGATATTGGGGACCTCTATCGAGCCCCAATTATCTATCAGCGCGGTAGAGGTATAGGAAGTTTTTTCAGTGGTTTATTACGTTATCTAAAACCTTTGGCTGCGTCAGGTGTAAAAGCTATAAAACGACAAGCTGTCAAGACCGGTAAGGCTATTATACAGGAGGTTGGGAATAAACCTCTTAAAGAACTCTTAAGAGAACACGGACAAACTGCAGCACAAGAGTTAGCTCAGAAAGGTATAAACAAACTTTTTGATAAGATGGATGGAGCAGGTAATCGAATGGCTATAAAAAGAGCTAACCCGTTCACAACAATTCAATTCAAGTCTTCTCCTAAGCGACGTAAAGCTGGTAAATTGAAAAAAAGTGTAAAAAGAGCGTCACGTAAAAAGATTAAAAGAGTGAAAAGTAAACGAAAAGTTATCAAGAAGCGTGTCTTGGACATATTTGACAAGTAATTAACATGTCCTCCTACAAAGAATGCATGAAATCCGAATTGGACATTTTCTCCACATCACCGATTCAAAGCAACATTTTAAAAACCGAAGAAGTTGCATACAAGCCAATAGCTTCATTGGATAACTCATCTGTACTGGAATTCATCTCTCTCGGCCATGGTGATACGTATCGTGATTTGTCCAGCATATATCTACGGCTCAAAGTGCAGATGGTTAAAATAAAGGATGGATAATTTGATGCATTCGCTTTTTAGACAATGTACAGTGCAGCTGAATGGGAAGAATATAGCTCAAACAGACAACAACTACCAGTACAGGGCATACATTGAAAATCTATTGAATTACGGGAAAGATGCAGCAACAACTCATCTCGAATCGGTTGGATGGTATCTTGACCAGAATGAAATGGAAATGATTGAAGGCGTTGGCCCAAAGTCTGAGAATAAAGGTTATCTTAGTAGATCAGAGCTATTAGAGAAAAGTAATGTTGTCGCGTTAATGGGCAAGATCCATAGCGATATATTTAACCAAGAAAAACTATTGATTAATGGTGTAGATTTACGCGTTATATTATCATTAGAGAAACCTGAATTCTACCTGTACTCGAAAGATGATGAATTCTCGCCTCGAATTAAAATACTGGAAGCAACAATGTACATGAATCATGTAAGCGTCAATCCCAATATTCTTCTGGCCCATGAAACAGTACTGCAACGTTCAAATGCAGTATACCCGTACAAACGCGTCGAAGTGAAAACATACACGTTACCAACAAATACATTCACACTATCACTGGACAATATAGTGGTTGGTCAATTACCGAACTTGCTCATTTTCGGGATGATAGACAACGACGCCTATACTGGAAAACGTACTAAAAATCCATATAACTTCAAACACAATAACATCACGAGATTTAATTTGTCAGTTAATGGTGTACAAGTACCAAATCAACCAATAGAATTCGATTATTCAAAAGAAAAACCACTCAGCACCCGGGGGTACTTGAGCCTTTTCAAGGGTACTGGTATCAATTATTTCGATAAAGGTCATCAGATATCCAAACAATTCTTCGACAATGGCTGCTTTTTACTAGCATTTGACTTGACAGCAGATAATTCATACGAATCAAGTTGTGGCAGTTTATTGAATCAAGGTGTTGTGAGAATCGAGGGAAGATTCAAAGAGGCATTAAAGAATAGTGTGACATGCATTGTATGTGCAGAGTACGATACGAATATTGAAATCGATAAAAATCGAAACGTTTATTCGAGTCTATAAAAAGTATATAAAGAAGTTCAACACTTCTGTATTTATTATTTATCTGTGCCTTGACTGGAGATAACTACAGTACCATGACTCACTGTCTAGTAAATACCGAGTATTTTTCAGAAGGGCACTTTACCTTCTTTAAAAAAATTGCGTTTGCAGGCTTTATTTCACCAGATAAAGTGTACACAAAGGAGATCGTTTACAAATATCCTACATCAACAGTTAGCACTACAGATCATACTGGCGTGTCTGGAAACCTTGAACTTAAACGTCTGGATGAGGATCTTATAAAAACCCTCGCAAAGTTTTCAACTATTTTCGTACATGGGGAGCCAACAAAGGAATTCCTCCAGAGCTACGTCACGCCACGTACTAGAATCATTAACCTTGAAGTAATAACCTCTAAAGAACAGGAATGAACACGATTGAACTTGCTAATTCATTAAAGCGGAATTACGTTACTAAAAGATTTTTCAATGGCGTTTACCCGTGCGATCACTTACCCCGTCAAATAAAAAAACCAGCGTGTATTATTGCGAATACTGATCCAGCTCATAAAAGTGGAACGCATTGGGTAGCCTTTTACATTCCTAGGAAAGGTCCTATCGAGTACTTTGACTCTTTCGGTCAGTACCCGAGAAATGTTTATTTCAAGACTTTTTTACACAGTAACTCGAAAGTCATTTTAAGTAGTAAAAAACGATTACAAAGTTCATTTTCAACAACATGCGGTCATTATTGCTGTGTATATCTCTATTTTCGATGTCATGGTAGAGGCTTGAAGCAATTTTTAAACAAGTTCTCTGACAAAGACTTCTTTTCGAACGACAATAAAATTTTAAATTTTTACCGGAAAATTTACCTGGAAAACCCCACGTCACAAAATGGCGGGGTTTATAGCAATCAAGTGTGTAAAATTCAACTTTGCACGAGTATAAAAAGGTGATGTGCAAAATATCAATGTTCAGTTCTTTTATCAGAAGCACTCCTACAAGATGATTAAGGCGGTTACAGAAAAAGCTAGCCGCAAGCGGAACAAAGCCTGTCAGGCCACGGACAAGGTAACTTCAACCAAAGTGATTAAGAAGACGACAAAAAATCCTGCAAGACAACGAATCTACGAGAAAAACATTCGATTGAACTACACTTATTATCTGGACGAATATTTCCATAAGAGCGAAGCTGCACTCGGATTTGATTCACAAACGTTTCAAGCAAAAATAATCTTTCGCTGTGGCGGTCAAAAGTCGCTGGAGGCAGACTACAATCAATGGATTTCACTTCGAGAACACCTCAACGAATTAAAGGCACGAGTAGACGAGTTTCCGAATAATCAGCAGGGGCTTTTAGAACTCTATCAGATCCCCGTAGGTAATGGCAGTATGACGCTAACACATCCCGAACTATTCATGCTGTTCAACTTTATGGGTTTTTTCAACATTGTAATGCACCACAACAATCAGACTGCCGAATGTGTGAAGGAGTATTACGGGCAATATTGTGACAAATGTCGTGAAAAGGGTGTGCCTAAGCTGGATAACAACGACTTCTTCATTCCATCTCGAACATCATAAGTACACTTGAACTATTCCAGACTTTTTTATGAGATACCAATACTCTGTAGTTGTAACCTTATTTTCCATGTATTGCAATAAAATTTCCAATTATTATCGATAAAATCTCATGTTTTATTTTTACTTAAAAAATTTAGTATACATAAGATAATACATATAACGATTCACGCAATTTTGTGCTGCACATCTTGTCGTTGTAAATGTATCGTGAATTCTGCAGGTAGTTTTGAACTGTTTGAGAAATTGTAGTTTAGGTACTTGTAACTGTACTATATTAGCGCCGGGTACGTATTTCCTTATAAAACCCTCCTTCATGCCACTTTTTACATATATGGTAGATTCGTTGAACTTCGCAAATATTTCCGGAAGCTGCATATAATTAATATCGCTGTCACTCCAACGTAAACCATTTATATTTTTCACCTCAAAGGCGTTTTGTTTTCGAGCTTTTTCATCCAGTTCCTGATATGCGTAAGGAGAAGCGAAGTGGTAGACTGTTGGTAATGTTGACGCAAAAGGCAGTACCGCAAGTTCTTTGACGAAATATTGACCATTGTTTCCAGAAACACACTGTATATCGAAAACAAACACGGACATGTTTTCAGCAAAGTAGTAAGAAATAAAATAAACAGGTTTTTTTGAATTTCACAACATTTATATATTTATACTATCCAAGGATATTTCACAACATGTCTTAGAAGCTTATACTAGCTTATATAGCTACGTGAAGAATATTAACTTATATAACTGCATATATTTGAATTCTACGGTATTTTCATTTTGTTTATAAAGACTCTTGTGTCATATTTTATCATTCTTCAAAAATAGTTTGACTTTAAATATACTTAAAATCCTTACATCACCTTAGCCTTTTTATGACCGTATGGAAATGAAAAATTATTTTCTGTAACAACTCTTTTGTCAAAAGTGAACTGTAAACGTTTTTGCTCAACTGTAGATAAAACATCATTATTTATGTGAAGTGAATGCTGCAAAATGTGTATAAATGGCGAAATTTTTTGCAATCATCATTACTCGATCTCTGCGCCTTCGCAAGAGCAAATATGGTAAGTTTTCTTATTAACTTTGTTTAAAAATTATAAATAATATATTTTTGCAGAACACCTTCGATCTTTTGCCCAATACTGCGGTAAACGGGTATGACACCCTTGTACCAATTACATCTTTAGAAATTGGTAAGGAGTATTGCACCAAATATTTTGAGCTAGTGAAGACGAAGTATGGTCTTCGGCTGACCGTGCATTTGGAAAATGGAGAATATGATTATCTGCCCCCTCGTTTTGCCGAAAAAATTAATAAACAACGTCAAGTAGAGGACCTGAATCAAATACCTCAATCAATGGTATTTGAAGGAAAGGACGAGGATAAAGGTGGATTCATCAATTTGAAATTTGTAAAAAAATCTGCATAATAATTATACAAAATATTGATTCAAAATATTGATTATGAAATTGTTGAAATAAACGAAAAATCAAAATAAAAACTATTTACGAAAACTGTAAAAACAAAAAAAAAAGCAACAAGTGTATTTTCATTCATATTAAGAGCTGTTTCGATGTACAATTATTTTAAATAAACAAGCAAAACAAAAATATCAAACAACAATTGTATTTTCATTCATATTCAAATAAAATATTACACTTTTACATACAATTCCTTTTTCATTCACACTTGTACTTACTAACATTAAAGACCTGAATTCACATGCGAAACGAAGTTATTTTCAACCGCTTTCCTCTTCCATACACATTCACTCATTCAATTTATACCCACATAAATAATCAGTGAAAAAATTATCACAATTCATGTCTTAACGGTCTCGTTCGAATACATCTCACCGGTATAAAATACAATCTTCCGAAAACGCGAATCATCATCATCATCATGATCTTATAAGAAAAACAAAAGACAAAAATATTCGTAAACTCGTTTTCATTTGACCTACCTCACATACACGTGCTCAGGCAGACTTGCTCTACCAGCCGGCAAAAAAACAAAGCAAAGCACTACCAAACAAACAAACTCTTGGAACTGGCGATGATTTGTTTACATCGCAGCAGTCTGCCTACTCACTCCTACATCCAAGATGCAAAAACGTCGTCATCGAGAGACTGGCATTCATGGTAATCACTCCTACATCCAAGATGCAAAAACGTCGTCATCGAGAGACTGGCATTCATGATAATCACTCCTACATCCAAGATGCAAAAACGTCGTCATCGAGAGACTGGCATTCATGGTAATCACTCCTACATCCAAGATGCAAAAACGTCGTCAGCGAGAGACTGGTACTCATGGTAACTGAATTCTTGCCCCGTAACACACAAAACAGCAACAAATACCGGCAAAAAATGCTGGTGTGTTGGGTAGGTGTTTTGGGTAGAGTGAGATGTAACCAGACAGACAATACATTTCTTTCGGAAAATGTTGGAGATCTGCAAACACAAGCCATCTCCTTCAACTCTACGCCTTAACAATTCTACCAAAAACCAAACAGTATAATGCATTCGGCAAAGATGGCTCTATCATTTGCTCACATGCTATCCCTTAATCGTATAATGCTTTTAAGATACGAGGGTCCCACCCTTACTACTGCCGTTGCCTTTGAATAAAGCAGCACATTGACTCTATGCTGCGCTCGAATCATACCATATCCCACGTCTTGAATATTTAGCGGATCGATTGTTTGCTGTAAATTCAGTTTTTTCGCTAACCGCTCGCTAATTAAATTCAGCTGCGAACCCGAGTCAAGCACTGCTCGACACTCTATTACAGAACCGTCTTGGTTTATCAACTTGACGATAGCTGTGCTAAGTAAGACGGTTCCCTTCATTTTCGGAGCGATTTGTGTCGCTAAAACTGTTTTAGCACTCGAAGTTTCTATCCCATTACATTTTATGCTGGATAGAGACGGTTAGGTTAAGGTAAGGTTAACGTGGCTGCCGATCTTCAGAGGCCTGACGACCAGCACACATAGCCACAGGAGAGGCCCGTTGTGATACCACAATATTTTAGTGACTCTCTTCTACTCACTAAAGTCAGGAAACCATTTGCTTCCTTTGAGAAACCGGACTATCCCCTTTAGCTTTACCAGGGACAGTTCCGTCAGGTTTGAGAGAAAGAGTGCACCAAGTGCCGCCAGTCTTCTCCTTGCCAAAGCCGGACACTGGCACATGAGGTGAAGGACGGTTTCCTCCTCATCCTCAGAGCCACAGCTCCGACAGAAGTCATTAAACCGTCCTATAAGGCAGTGTCCCGTTAGAACGCCCACAGTGCAACGAAGGGCGCTTCGAGTTAAACCTAAAAGCTGCCTGGTGCGATGCGCATCCATGGATACCCAGGACTGCCTTGTTATTACACAGCAAGATGAGCGTTAGCGTCAGCTCCCAGAATCAGCGGCACACTTGTTTTCCTGGCTTCAGCCACAATCCCCCTGACAATGTCGCAGGGAGGGCTAGTGCCATGATCATGTGCCATATAGCAAGAAGCAAACCAGCATGGTCTTTGGTCGCATTCCACTGCAACAGCCATGTTATCCTTGTCACAGAAGTGATGTAATACAAGGATATTTATGGTTTTCCTGACAAGAATACAGGCACGTGGCTTACAAGAGCCACCAGGTGTTATCAGTCTGTATCCATTGGTGCGTAACCCGCAAACCCGGTTGTTAACAACCCATGGTTCTTGGATAAGAATTAGCTCCTCCTCTGTCCTAGACAGGCGGAGTAGCAGGGCAGCTGTTGCTGCTATGGAATGGTGAAGATTCACTTGGAGTACCTTCACCATTAATGAGTAAGTTAATTAGGGTTAGATCAAGGTCCTCCCCCTCGGACATAGAAGCCGCATCAGCCTCTTGCTCTGCGCCCAGAGTCATGAGGTCTAGGCAGCCACCCAACTCGGAGGCAGTTCCGACACTAACCCCATCGGCAAGGAGGGATTTCAAATCTGATTCCTCATCAGATTTCTCCCTCAGAAAGACATCAGACCCTTTTTCAAGTGGCTCCACTGTCGTTTGGGTCACCATCTTTGAGTCAGGCTTGGCAGGTATCGGATCTCCCGAAGTAGAGCTCTTTGGTCTGTTGCTTCGATAGATACGTAGGGCCAGTTTTTCGACCCCGTTCCTGATGATGCCCTTTCGAGCATCCAATGCCGGCAGCGCCTTATCGATGATGACGAAGAGGGCTTCCCGCCGATTGTCCACCGGCTCACCAATCTTCACAACCCTCCAATCCTCCGTAGGAAGATCAGGGTTGAAGAGCCGAATAATGTCCAGGACCTCCACTGGATCCGAATGGAAAGCAGGAATCCATGTCCTGCATCTTGGCCGACTGAGGATCTCATCCTTGGACACCACCTTAATCCTGGCGCCTGGCCAGAGTTCCCCCAGCTCGGAGATAGCCTGCTTGTAGAAATCGGCCGACCGTTGGTCTCCACACGCGACCAGCCTGATTCCCTTGTGCCAGCCCGCGTCATTCACCGTAGGTGGAGGACCCGAGCTAGCCTTCTGCAGCTTACAGCAGACTACGAAAAGAGCCTGCCTTATCTTGAGCCATTTTTCGGAGGAGATGATTCCATCTCCCTTGCTGGCATCGATTACAGCCCAGACAAGGCACTCTTTGGCCATTTCATTAAACGGCCGAGTTATCCCTGAAGGGCTAGTTGTTGTCTTCTGCTGTTTGCAGTCCTGCCTGCCCTGGTACTTCTGCTCAGCCGACCTCTTTTTGTCCTTGTCGGACATTGTGTCAGGGGAGACGTTTTGAAATTTCCTCAGAACTTTGAAGGCTGCCCTTCTAGTTCCGTAAGCCCGAGATGATTTGGCGGAGGAGCGTTGCGTGCCTGAGGAGGAGGTGGCACTGGAGGTAGAACTTGTTGACGGACGGGTTGGCTCATTCGCCGCTACCTTCCCGTCACACTGGCCACAAATGGGCTTCGTGGCTTTTACAAGGCCAGGCTTGGTGACCAGAGCCCCGGAAACAGGGGTTGAGGAAGAGCAGATCGGCCGTGGAGCTGGCTCAATTGTCATGTCTCCACAGTCTTCTGCAAGCTTAGTCGCTGTGCTGGTAGCCATTGGAGCTGACTCATTCGTCATGTCTCCACGAACTACAGCAGCTTTAGTCTCAGTCTGCAGAGCGGGCTCATTCACCATATCTCCACTTCTTCTGACTTTAGCTGCAATCGCTGATACAGCCATTTTTGTCTCCCCCTTCACATAAGAGGTTGGATTAATTTTGTTGTCAGGCTTTTGCCTGACGAGTTTTGGTTTTTTATTATTATTTTTACTATTCATTCTTTAAGGGTCCCCACTCAAAGCCGCTATCACAAGTCCGATTGTGTAGTCACCTTAAATGATCCCATGGTAATCTAGTGCAAGCAGGGAAGCCATGCGAGGGTTGCCACCAGCCCTTATGGGGACAAGTGGTCAGAGCCGGATCGGTGCTAATCAGGAGTCCAACTCAACTGAACCTACACCACCAACTTAATGGCGACGAGACGAGAGAACGTACTAAGAGGCCTGCCAGGGTTTTAACGGGACGGAGATGATCGTATTAACTCGGAGCCGTTCACGAAGTGGATTTCACTCCGTCGCTACCGCGCCTGAGGACGACTAGGTCCGGAATGCTACGACCACCAGCCCAAGGGCAACAACGAGTCATTAGACAAAGAGAAGTCCGAGGACGAAAGCGGTCGTGATCATGAAGAGAGTCTAGATAATTTAGCATTACCCAGGATGCGCCGCGAAGAGGCGATCTAGTTTACATCCCCTGGATAGAGTAAGTTCATCATTCCTTGAAATTGAATTGCCGAGATGAATCAACGTATTGTGTTTTTTTGAACATTTTCGGCATCCACGTGATGTACAGTTGGTACTTGAATGGCCTTTCCGCATAGAATTGAAACACAATTGATGCTGTTTAAGCAGATTGATTCTCTCGCTTGGACCTTCACTCAAAAACATTTCACACATGTGTAATGGGTGGATTTGCTCACAAAGTACACACTTGGTTTCAGTTGCGGCTAGAAACGACGACGATTTAGGCTGTCTTATAACCGCATGTGTTTTTTCTGATATTGCTTTTATTGCCCTCTCTCCAAGTTACTAAAGTGCCTGGAAACGCAATTCAAGAAAGTCTAATATTTGTTTGGTGCTGACCAATTCCCGCGGAGAGCATAGTGATTGCTCAAATGCCGCATGAGTGGTCCTGTCAAGTTTTTGGATCAAGAGAAATACTATTATCGGATCCCATGATTCAGTTGACACTCCTAGGTTATTGATCCCCAGAAGGCATTCTTTGGTAATGTCATGAAGCTTCTTAATGGCGGACGCATCTTCATCTGGAATTCGCTTCTGGTTAAATAGTTTGTTTAACAATGCTGTTACAAGCAACCTTTTATTGCTGTATCGATTGTTAAGTATAGTCCAAGCACCTTCGTAGTTCTCACTGGAGATAGGCAAGTGGTTGACTAAAGCTTTGGCCTCTCCACAGAGGTTGCTAGTCAAATAGAACATTTTTTGAATGTTGCTAATGGGTTGGTTGTAAACCAGCTCTGTGTATAAATCATGGAACTGTGTCCACTCTAAATAATCTCCACTGAAGACTGGCAGCGTTATTTTTGGTAGCCTTATTTGATTCCGGTTAGTACGAACCTCTATTTTCTGAGCTGGCTCATCTGATGCTCGTTCCTGAAGAGACACAATCGTATCTTGTGTCCAGAAGTGCAACTCACGACAAATTTCTGGCATGTAGCCGTCTGTGGCGTCTTGGTTTACGCACTCTCATATGGTTTGGTCATTCTGCTGCAATTCATCCAAGTATTGTAGCAGCAGCCTGATTTTAAGTTCGAAGTACGCCTTTGAGTGCACTTCGTCTACTCTTGATTCTATGTTCTGAATCATGTGAGTTAACATGTTCATGTGGGCCCTTTGTTTACGTATTAACTTCGTTCCGCTCACTTCAATGCACTCTTCATTTGCATTGTAGTTCTGATCACTTTTCGTTTTGAATGATTGCTGTGAATCACTGCTGGATGCCGTAACAGGGAGTTTGGATGTCATATCATGAAACATTGTCCCTTGTAATTTTGCTTGCCCTTCCCGAAGTGTTTCTGATAACTTCCTGTAGAGATTTGCAATCTCCTTGCAGTACTGGCTGGAGAAGAATGGGTGCTCGGGGTTTTTTTCTTGAAATGCTAAGATAGCCTCATGATTCTGCTCAAAACTAGCTCAATATTTTTGGACTGACTCCAGTCTTTTACTAAAATATTCGGCCGTCTTCCTGGAGGATGAATCCTTTTTGAAGTTGGTAAGGATTTGCTCCAACTTCTCTCCCACGTCTGCTTGCGCGGAGACTAACTCTTCCATAGTGCCGAATATGGGGCTGTGAAATCTGATTCGAAATCACGTCGGGGTCATCAGATGTTTATACCGCGACCAACGCCTTTATTGACCGCCGGGGAAGTATGATGCTTCACCACACTTCCTTCGTTCCGAGTGGTGCACCCGCAGCGATCGGCCAACTATCGACTTCGAGTGTTGCACCCGAGTCTAAGCGCTAACCTTCCTTCGAATGTTACACCCGAAAGATGATTTTGCCGTGAATCAAATAGTGCTAGCGATTCGCCAGACTATTTACGTTCCGAGTCGTACACCCGAAAAACCTGCAAGTTATCAGAGCCGAGTGTTGCACCCGATCCAATTACTTGACTGATTACCTGAATGTTATTACTAGTTAGTAAACACTTCAACTGACTACACAACTGTTTGATGCGACTGATAGAAAAACACACTGATCAAGACTGAGACTGACACTATTTTATTTGTGATTGATTTCTTATATAGTAAACATATTATGACCTAAGTGTTATTAACAAATATAAAAATTGATAAAGAAATATTAATTTAAGTTCATTGTCACGCCTTCGTCGTTTCGAGCGCGGTATTAATGAAGGCGCGCGAAAAATTTGAAGTTCATCCGAACAATCACTTTGGCCAAAAATTCATATGTCTATATATATAAATATATATATATATATATATATATATATATATATATATATATATATATATATACATATTTATACTATATATATATATAAATATATATATATATATATATATATATATATATATATATATATATATATATATATATATATATATATATATACATATATATATATATATATATATATATATATATATATATATATATATATATATGTATATATATATATATATATATATATATATATATATATATATATATATATGTATCTATATATATATATATAGATACATATGTATATATATTTTTTTTTTTTTCAAGAATATTTTTCCTAAGTGCAAGAGGCATAACTACCCTATAACCCCATAATATGCACCCTCTCTTCTATCGATAATTCATTTTTCATCAAAAAGTAAGGCTTTAATTCACTTCAACTTTATGTGGCCAACCATGTTCAATGAACTCCTTAACCTTACACAATATTTCATCTTCGTGTGTTTTGCCTGAAATTCCTTTTGCATCAATGGGTAACATTTCATCATTTGAAATGTAATTTATGCATACTTCTTGATCTGGAAAATTATCAATATTGCCCTGCATAACGGGAAGATGAGAAAGGAAATCTGCTCTGTTTTCATTTGATTAAACATATTTAATTTTAAATATATATCCTGACAAAAATAATGCATAACGCTGTAGTTTGTGATATGCCATGTTTTTCCCCGAATAAAGATGTAAGCAGCTTTGAATCGTTACATGACACAAATTATCTGTCGAAGAGATACTGGTGGAAATAACGCACTGCCCAATAAATTGCTAATGCCTCCTTTTCAATTTGGCTATATCTCTTCTCTGCTTCACTCAACACACGAGAAGCGTAGGCAATGGGCCTTTCTACACTTGTATTCTTGATGCACTCCTCAAACCGGTTTTCTGGGCAAGAGACGGAAGAATCAAGGGGAATTCTCTACAAAAAGTTGAGAATTCCCCTTGATTCTTCCGTCTCTTGCCCAGCAAACCGGTTTGAGGAGTGCATCAAGAATACAAGTGTGAAAAAGCCCAATAGGTTTATTGATACCATTTGAAAGCGTGTAACTTAATACCGCCCCTAGACCATGACAACTAGCATCCGTAACCAACTGCAATGGCAAGTTAATATCATAATGCATTAATACCTCAGGTTTCACAAAAAAATGTTTAATTTCATTTAAGGCAGATTGACATTTTTGTGTCCAAACCAATTTCGTTTCCTTCTTTAGCAACTTTTATAAAGGACTTAATCGCTCTGATACAAAGGAAACGAACTTCCGATAATAATTGATTGTTTTTAAAAACGATTGCAACTTTTGAACATTTTTGGGTACTGGTAATTGCAACATTGCTTGCAACTTTTCTGGAGAGGGACGAATGCCATACTGGTCAATGACAAATCCTAAATAATTCACTGAATCTTTGAAAAATGCAAATGAAAAATGCACATTTAGACTTCTTAACGGTCAATCCGCTATTTTGTAATCGCTTTAGAACTTATTCTAATTTTTTGTATACACTACTGCTTTTATCGTATACTAAAATGTCATCCTGAAAAACTGAGATGGACAAGTGCTAATGCCAAAAGGCAACCTCATTTATTTGAACAATCCTTTGTGTGTACAGATCGTGGTAAGTATTTGACTTTCCTTATCAAGCTACATTTGCTGATAAGCATGTGCTAAGTCAATTTTCGCAAAAATTCTTGCACCAGATAATGATCTTAATAAATCTTCAACTCTTGGAAGAACGAATCTTTCTATTTTAATATGCGGATTAAGAGTAATTTTCGTGGCTCAGTCCGAAAATTCCTCGTGTTCAAGAATTTTCATGTTAACCAGCTTTTCTTTTTCACTTTTTTTTCTATTTCATTTTTTTTTCAGACTAAATGGCAAAGGTTATGGCGGAAAATAACGTGGAGACACATTGTCACCTAATTTCAATTTAGTTTTACCTTTGTTAAAAGTTCCTAAAGCATCACTAAACACTTCGGAATCTTTCTCCACTAGCTTTTGCATCTCAACACACATCTCGAGTTTCTTTACGCTGAATTCAATATTGAATGTTTGCATAAAATTACGACCTTACAATGGTGCACACTTACTATCAACAATATATAGCTTCAAATTATTACACGCACCTTTAAATTCAATTCACCAATCGGGAAAAATTTCCAACCATTGTAATTAATTAATTTCACGTTTGATCCTTGGAATGGAATATTAGGAAACCACTTGATGTATTCACTGTTGCTAATGCAGCTTATCGCCACACCACTATCTAATTCCGCTTTTATGGAAATCTTGTTTACAATCACTGTCAACAATATCAGATCTATACTATTAATGCGTTCGAATGCAAATAATTTATCCTCTCTCTCGTATTCTTTAATACAGTTCTGCTTAACAGGTTTTTGAAATTTTCATTTAGCATTTACAGCTGATTTACATACTTTGACTCAATGACCTATTTTACCGCAATTTAAACATCTTAAATTTCTATACTAGCAGGTTGTTGATATATGACCGATAGTTCCACAACAATAGCACTTATCGCTCGCAGACGGCAATTTGTGATCCATTCGTTGTTGTAGCTTCTAAATTTTGTTGATGGATTCTGTTTTGATTAAATGGGAATTTATGACGTGTATGGATGCTTTTTTTTAGAAAACCACTTGATGTAATCACTGTTGCTAATGCAGCTTATCGCCATACCACTATCTAATTCCGCTTTTATGGAAATCTTGTTTACAATCACTGTCAACAATATCAGATCTTTACTTTTAATGCGTTCGAATGCAAATAATTTTTCCTCCCTCTCGTATACTTTAATACAGTTCTGCTTAACAGGTTTTTGAAATTTTCATTTAGCATTTACAGCTGATTTACATACTTTGACTAAATGACCTATTTTACCGCAATTTAAGCATCTTAAATTTCTATACTAGCAAGTTGTTGATATATGACCGGTAGTTCCACAACAATAGCACTTATCACTCGTAGACGGCAATTTGTGATCCATTCGTTGTTGTAGCTTCTAAATTTCGCTGATGGATTCTGTTTTGATTAAATGGGAATTTATGACGTCTATCGATGCTTTCTTTTGCAATGCTATTTGCATAGCTTTATCAAAAATTAATTATGTGCAGTGGAAAAACAACTTTTCTTTTATTCGGTTCGACGAAATTCCCAGTATGAAAATGTCTCGTAAGACTTCGCTCAAGATAGACCAAAAATCACATGTTGTGGACAATATTTTAATTCGCCTTGCCCATTCTTGAATTTGCTCAGATGTATCCATTCGAGCTGCATAAAATTTTTCTTGCTTTAAAAACAATTTCACCATATGTTTTGCTCTGAGGTTTCACAGGAAAACATAAATTAATCAACAGTTTATAAGATTCTTCCGAAATCACAGTTAACAAAATGGCCCTGTGCCGATTTGCATCCGAAATGTTGTTTGCCGTAAAAAATTGCTCGTAGTGCTTTACGTACACTTTCCACTCCATCGTTGAATGATTGAACTCACGCAATGTGCTTATTCCCAGACTCACTGTTGTCTCCATCATCTTTCTTTTCAAATTTTACAGCAAAATTTACAGATTACCTCCAAAAGTCTTTCGTTTTCCTCGTCGCCAATATTATGTCTTCATTTTATAATTAGAAATGAAGACTTCTATTTTTGGATTACATTATAAATACCCGATTTATTTTTTTAATCCAAACTTAACGTGTACGCTTACAAACTGGCTTCAAACAACTAAGCGACTAGTTACAAGCAACGATAGAGAGGAAGTTTTAGTTACGATTTTGTGTGTAACTTGGTAACTTGGTCGTAGAAACATCTACCAAATTAAATATCTTAAAATATATTATATTAAATATATTATATTAAAGTAAAAAAAAAACTCTAAAGCACCTGAACCGCAAGAAATATTAATATTCACAGAACAGTAGAAGAATCGTGCAGATTTTGAGTGTATATTCTACCACACGTGCTCTACCCTGTTTCGACTGCAAAATCACTTTGATCTTTACAATGCATTTAAACTCATAGGGTGGAAGGATTTCAGGAATTTCAAAATTTAGGAGAGCTTAACACTGCAAAACTTTGAAAGCAACGTAACATAACACAAACACAAAAAAAATGCTTAGTACTTGCAACACTTTACCAGCACTGCAATGAAAAGTTTTCCACAATTGCCTCACGTCAAAATCAAAGAGTCCGATCGATTTTGATTTTATCCCATGATTTCGTCGAAATTTACAGGGAAAGAAAGATAATCGGGGTCAAAAAATGAAAGTTGGTTGGGACCGAAAAATTTCTAGAACTTACAAAATTTAAACATTGGTAGCTTATTTTCATTGTAAGTGTTCCCGATATGAATACCTAATGTAAGCATTTCTTGATGCGAAAAAAACAAAATAACGTCTCTGGCTGGCAACCTTTTGCTAGCATTAAAGCCAAAATATGTCACACCTGCCCCATATTTAAACCAACCTACTCTGCGAATTTCGTTTTGATCCGATGACTGCATTGATGAAATCTAGGGTTGCCAGTCGCAAAATTTTTCCAATTTTCGTAAACTTAATATTTGCTGTTTATTGTCACTACAAGATCATTACCGTTTAAAAATTTTACGTTACAATCGGTTGAAAAAGATTTTGCAAATAAATACAAAACCAACAATAGCTGGCAGCCCTATAATGGTTTTTTACCAGATTCCTTTTTATTTATTTATTTTATTTTATTTATCAACCAAGCAAGGTACAAGTAACATAAACAGTAAAAAAAGCAAAGTTGTAAATTACTAGTACATAGAAACAAAACGAAAAATTAAATAAAATAATTAACAAAATAAATCAATAATAAATTAATAAATAACAAATAAATAAAACATTGTTATATAGCTTAGGATTAAGGGTTGCGGATGGCTTGGAAAAGGGAGGATTTGAAGGATAATTTTGAGACTGTTGGAGAATACAGATTACTTATGCTATTGAATATCCTGCAGCATCTATTTATCGGCTCATTAGCTGCGTAAGTAGTGGAGTGTGGATATTCCTTAAGTAAACGGGAGGACCTGGTATTTCTTACAGGGTTATTCAACACCATTTTGCTATTCAGGAATTCAACTTTGATGACGCCTCTAATGACGTCAAATGTGAAGCAGGCCGAAATCAT
>OZ022264.1:128711936-128729436 GCA_963978885.1 Nemotelus pantherinus | reverse complement strand
CATAAGCCTCGTGGGACTTCGTTAAAAACTGCTTAGCAATTTCGTTATATTCTTCCTGAATAGCCGAACTAACGTCAATATTATTTTTAATCCGTTTATAAAGCTTGTTCTTACGATTCCGTAAATGCCTAAGGTCTCTATCAAGCCATGGTTCAGAGAGTTTATTCTTTTTCTTTATCTTTGGTACATATCTCTCAACGGCGTCAAATATTTTATTGTAAAAAGTAGAAATGGCTTCCTCAAGGTCTAAAGTTGAAAGAATATTCGTCCAATCTATAGAGTCAAGAAAATGGTGAATGCTTTCATAATTAGCATTACGAAAGTCATATACAATTGAATTATTGTACGTTCTTAAGTAAGTAGAATCAGGAGTGGCAAGTTCAACTGAGAGTGCTGTATGGTGCGAACTATTACAAAAAAGATGCTCTATGTCATTAGTTAGACTTACCACTACCTCGTCATAAGCGTTAGTGAACACAAGATCTAACCAATTACCGTTTTGGTTGGGAGCCGGACAAACTTGCTGCAAATCATTGCCATAGAAGGTACTCATAAGGTTAAAGTCGTTGCGATCTGAAAGGTTTACAGGGAGCAGGTAAGTGTCATATTCATCGGGAATGAAATATAGATTGGGGCGATTGAAATCTCCCAGGAATATAACTTTGTCCTTTTCGTTTAGGGATGATACGAAGGAGGATACAGATTCGCATAAATGGTCGTATACCGATTCGTCGGATCTGGGTGGAATATAAACTACACCAATGTAAATCGATGTATTATTCAAAGAGATTTGAACAATTAAGTGCTGGAACATTACGTTTGGTGTGGTATCGATGCGTTTGCTTGAAAATTTGTTGCTCACAGCAATTAAGACACCACCTCCTCGCGTTTGGCCTGTAGAGCAGTAGTCGCGATCATCTCTGTAAATGGTCCAGCTACTGTCAAGAATTTCCTCGTTTGTATGTGAGTCATTAAGCCAATATGTATAGCAACATATAATATAATCTATGTATAGCAACATGCATTTTTGGCCAAAGTGATAAAGTGATTTTCATACTGATGTTCTTTTTCGAACATTAGTAAAAATAACAGAAATATTAAATAAGTAACAAACAAATTAAATAAGTAACAAATAGATTATTAAAACATTGATATATGGTATATGGCTTGAAGCTAAGGGGTACGGATGGCATAAAAAGAGACGATTAGAATAATAATTTGGAAATCGTAGGAGAATATTTCAATTTTATTCTGCTTCAGAGGCTTATTCCGCAATACGATTGAGTTTTCCGTATCAATATTCTCTGCTTTGATAAGCTTTAGAGACGATATACGTTGTCTATGCTAATTTATAGATTCGAAGGGAACCATGATCACAATTCAATAACCTTAACAAGTAAATTATATCGATGGATATCAGTCGGAGATGTTAAAATTTGTCATAGCTAGCGTAAATAAAAATTAATGACTTCCAACTGCAAGTGGTCACATCAGTCAAGTATAAAGTGTGTGCTGGTGTCTGATGAGAATCAGAGCAAACTTTCGAAAACACTTTGCCAAGCAAAATTTTCACTGTAAATAAAAAAAAATTGCAATTTAATCATCACGCAAAAACAATTTCAATTTGATACGGCTTCGGAGACTTATTACGCAATACGATCGAGTTTTTCGTATCACTATTCTCTGCTTCGATAAGCTTTAGAGACGATATACGTTGTCTTTGCTAACTAACAGACACGATGGGAACCAGGACCACAACTCAATAGCCTTTACAAGTACATTATATCGATGGATATAAGTCGGAGATGGTAAAATTTGTCATAACTAGCGCAAATAAAAATTAATGGCTTTCAACTGCAAGTGGTCACTTCAGTCAAGCATGCACTGTGTGCTGGTGTCTTATGAAAATCAGTGCATACTTTCGAAACCACTTTGTCACATAACATTTTCAATGTTAAGAAAATTTTTACTAATGTTCGAAGAAGAACATTAGTATTAAAATCACTGTTTATACCGCGACCAATGCCTTTATTAACCGCCGGAGAAGTATGATGCTTCACCACACTTCCTTCGTTCCGAGTGGTGCACCCGCAAGATCGCCCAACTATCGACTTCGAGTGTTGCACCCGAGTCTAAGCGCTAACCTTCCTTCGAATGTTACACCCGAAAGATGATTTTGCCGTGAATCAAATAGTGCTAGCGATTCGCCAGACTATTTACGTTCCGAGTCGTACACCCGAAAAACTTGCAACTTATCAGAGCCGAGTGTTACACCCGATCCAATTACTTGACTGATTACTTGAATGTTATTACTGGTTAGTAAACACTTCAACTGACTACACAACTGTTTGATGCGACTGATAGAAAAACACACTGATCAAGACTGAGACTGACACTATTTTATTTATGATTGATTTCTTATATAGTAAACATATTATGACCTAACTGTTATTTGCAAATATAAAAATTGATAAAGAAATATTAATTTAAGTTCCCGGTCACGCCGTCGTCGTTTCGAGCGCGGTATTAATGAAGGCGCGCGAAAAATTTGAAGTTCAACTGAACAATCACTTTGGCCAAAAATTCATATGTCTATATATATAATATATATATATATATATATATATATATATATATATATATATATATATATATATATATATATATATATATATATATATATATATATATATATATATATATATACCATATATATATATATATATATATATATATATATATATATATATATATATATATATATATATATATATATATTTATATATATATATATGTATCTATATATATATATATATATATATATATATATATATATATATATATATATATATATATATACATATGTATATATTTTTACTAATGTTCGAAGAACATTAGTATTAAAATCGATTCGGCCAAAAATTCATATTTCTTTCTATATATATATATATATATCATCAAAAAATTTCAGTGAGATAATCTCGAGAACGCGCCATCCGATTGAGCTGAAACTTTCAGGATACATTGGTGTATATGCAGAATAGGTCCAGGTCTCTTTAAATGTCAGTTATTGTTAACATTTTGGCGCCGGCGGCCATTTAAGTGATATTTTTAATATACCTATTATTTCGCGCACAAATAATTTTCGCAAAAATAAAGTTAACGAAATAAATTTCGAACGTGTTTTACATATGAATCGGATAATGCTTTGGAATTTTTTAACCCTATGTGTGCGCTGGGTGCCTAAAAAGAGGACGGGAAAATTTGAAAATTTTTAAATTGCGATAACTTTTGACAGAGCTATTCAATCATTACGAAATTTTCAGGACATATTGATATTATTAAGTTGTAGATTTGTGTAGCTTTTAATGAGCGTGCTGGCAACTCTGTAGCTAGGGCAGGCGTTGAAAGTGAAAACCTTCAAATCATCGTCTCTCTTGAAAAAATGCCGTTTCTTCAAAAAAAAGCCACTCATATGTAAATCTTGTACTTTGTTTACATAACCAAAAAAAAAAAAAAGATATGGTATAACGGGCACGCCTGGTAACCCTTGCCCAATTTACCTATATTTTAAGCATCAAAAACTTCTGTTCACGGAAACTCACGATCCAATGAACAGAATTAATTGAAATTTGCAGAATGTATTGGTCTTAAATAGGACCAGGTCTGATAGAAGTGATTTTGAAATCCAAGTGATTCTGTGCCAGTGGTGCCATCTTGAAAAACCACTAAAAAAGATAACTGTTTTTAGCCCTATAAATTCTGATTGAATCGTTCGATTTTAACGAAACTCACACAATTGCTGGACCTTACTTTAAGCCACGTTTGCTAGAAATTTGGTCGAAAAATTCGGTTGGAGTTGCCAGCTATGATAATTTTGGTGTCTTCATTTTGAAAAAAAAAATTTGGAAGTGAAAACATTCAAACCATCGAATATTCAAAAAAATGTCCGTTTCTTACAATAAAACCAATCTGTATATAAATCTTATGTTTTATCTACACGTTCAAAATAAAACTTTGGAAATTTCATGTCGGACAAGAACGGTAACCCTCTCCCAGTTAAACTATATTGTTAGCATCAAAAACTTCTGTTCACGGAAACTCACGAACCAATAATCAGATACAGCTAAAATTAACAGAATGCATTGGACTTAAGTAACACCAGATTTGATAGAAGCGATTTTGAATTGTGGGCAAGTCTGTGCCAGTGGTGCCATCTTGAAAAATTACAAAGAAAAAAAACTGCTTTTTGCCCTATGAAATGTGAATCAATTACCAGATTTTCATGAAATTGGCACAGTAGCTAAACCTAACTCTAATCTCTGTTTGGTGGAAATTTGGTTGAAAAATTTGATTGGTGCTACCAGCTATGGTAATTTTTGTGTCTTTGGTTTTGAAAATTCGCTCAGGAAAATAAAACTTTTTGCACTATAACTTCCAGTGCAGTCATGAAATCAATACGAATTTAATACAATTAATGAAACCTGTCATAAACATTATTCAGGCCAAATTTGGTTGAAAAGCCACGATAGGGTTGCCAGCTATTGTTGGTTTTGTGTTTAATTGCAATATCTTTATTAAGCGGTTTTATCGTAGAATTTTCAAATGGTAATGATATTGTAGTGACAATAAACAGCAAATATTAAGCTTTCGATTATTTGAAAAAACTCGCTGCAGGTAACTCTAAATTTCTTTATACTCCTTTAACTTCGAATGTAATATAACAACGTGAAGCAGATGTGATATATTCTTGGCTTTGATACTGGCAGAAGGTTGCCAGCACGAGTCGGTTGTGCTACTTTTGTATCAATAAACGCTTACAGTTAGTATTCATACCGGAAACATTTACAATTAAAATAAATAATCAATGTTGCAATTCGTAAAGTTCTGCAAATTTTTCGGATCGCAGCCCCAAACACCAACTTCAGTTACAGTGCTGCAGGCACTGAGCATTTTCTTCATTGATGTTATATGAGATGCTGCTTTCAAAATTATGTGAAATAAGCAACTGATAACGAATATAATTAACCCGTGTTTTGCTCTCATAAACGTTGAAATTCATGCCAGTGGTAATATCTGAAACCTTCCACCATATGAGTTATAATGCATTCTTGAGACCAAAGTAAAACGTGGCATTTGAAACAGTTTGGTCACATGTGGTGGAATATGCACTCAAAACCTGCACGATTCTTCTACTGTTCTTCGAACATTAGTGTTTCTAGCGGTTCAGGTGCGCTAGAGTTTTTTTTTTTCAAGAATATTTTTCCTAAGTGCAAGAGGCATAACTACCCTATAACCCCATAATATGCACCCCCTCTTCTATCGATAATTCATTTTTCATCAAAAAGTAAGGTTTTAATTCACTTCAACTTTATGTGGCCACCCATGTTCAATGAACTCCTTAGCCTTACACAATATTTCATCTTCGTGTGTTTCGCCTGAAATTCCTTTTGCATCAATGGTGTCACGGTCGAATACAGTACGCGCGAATTGCAATCGTAAGTTCGTATAAAAAAAAAAGAAAACAAAAAAAAAAACCTCCACCGCCCTCCGGAAGTGAGGCCGATGAAGGTGAAACTCAAACACTAATTGTTAGTAAGATCGCATAATTGAATGTAGTTTAGTGTAACGATAAGTATACTAGTAGTTTTTAAGTCACGAATTTCTACGACACGAAACAGCGACCACACGGGACGACGGATACAGAATATGGGATCTACTGAATACCTCACTACAGAAATCGACAACACAGGAAGAAAAACTTTAAAATATTCGCATCAAAGATACGATACGAATCAGACGCGCGAAACAAATAGCCTGGAATCCACCGATGGCAGACGTGCGAATACGCAGAGCAGCGCATGGATCGACGCGCTCTCACCCAGTAATGCCTGACCATGGTCAACATTTGACCTACATCGAGACGGGATCGAATATACACCCGAACGAACCCACGAATTAGCTCTGGTCTGGCGAATTCGTAATTAACCAGCAACTGACACGCGATGCGAATGAAGGCGATATTATGATCTGGCCAAATATTAACCGCGACACTATTATGCGCTACCGATTTATCCAATTGGATGGAATTCGTGGCTGCTCACCAATGTATACGAGAACGCGATCGATGGCATCAGAGAATCACGCGAATTTGGGAAAATGGTTGATGCCGGCAGATGAATATACACCATAGAAATAGATTACTTACGTACCTGGCCATTGTGTGCTGCTATTCCGGAATGGGTTGCTGATTTGCATGTTTTATGCATTCACGCCTAACACGCGTCTCTGACTCGATATCTCGAAACGGCACAACAATCATCTGACAAGGTGTAAATGACAAATGAGTGATCATCTGGCTGTTCCAAGTTGGGACGTGCAGACGGCAAGTGGATGCGATGTTCCACTCGAACGAAACGAAACGCTGGTTAGTGCACCCAACGGGTCAGAGAAGTCCCGATAAGTGTGAAAATTTTGGGGCTCGAGCGCTGAAACTGATGGCGGGACTTTCTTTTCGATTGAGAATTGGTAAGCGTTCGGAGGTGCATTAGATCGAGGGTCGCCAGGACTTAACTGATTCCTTTTTTTCGGAATTCGAACGAGAATTGTAATTGGAGTGGACTTATCGATTTGGGATCATCGTTGGAGGAGTGTTTTTACAATTTAATCTTCTAAGCGCCTGCTGCGGAGCGAAGTTTATTCTACGATTGGATCCAGTGTAGCAGATACTTAGTCGAAACGAGTGCGAAGTGGAAATTCATCGACGAAAAGGAGCTGCGGTCGTACGAACGAAAAGTATAGCGAGCGTCGAACATATCAGGGCCCCAACGAGGGATCTACCAGGTTTTTATCTTTAGCTATTATATTTTCTATATTTTCTTTGAACTTTTTAACGAATTAAGTGTTTAACTAATAGTATATAATTCGTGTACGAATCAGTTTTGGCGCCAGTAGTTTTTTTAAGGAATATATAGTGTTAGATTTAAGTCAAAGCAAAAACGAAAGAATAGAGCTTGATTATAGATTGTTAAACGAGTGTTTGTGTTTCCGGGATATTGTTGATACAGTTTTCCTTCGCGATACGTTACGCGGTGCTATTTGGTGGAACCCGTTACCCTCTTCTAGTTTCTGAGTGGCGGACAGACGGCGAGTTTTCGGATCAGAAACGAGTGGCGCCCACCCACCCCTTTTCTTCGCGTGAGCGTAGTCAGCCCGAAAACCGCCGCCCTTACGTTCCAGTTGGGGACGAAGGTCTCTTCGTTTTGAACACAAAAGGGTTTGATAACGGTAACAAATTGGCGCCCAACGTGGGGCATAACGGTAGTAACGGTACGCAACGGTACGTGGAAAATTTTGTCTAGCCAAGTCCCAAATTGTGGGAGGCTCGGTAGGCGTGTAAATTTAGAAAGAAAGAAACCATTAAGGCATATTTCGAAATATCTTCGAAGAGAAATCGCGGTACGGGTATTTGATTTAGAATTCACCCCATTCGTGTTGCAGTTAAATAGGGGTTGTTTGTTTTAGAATCTTATACTTTTCTATTTATTATATTGCATAACAATTATTGATGTGGTGTATATTATTGATCACCGTATATCTATATATGTTTATCTGAATTCTGGATCCCGAGCATTGTTGTGTGAATTGGAGTGTATGTGCCAAAGTGAGTAATCGAAGAACTAAAAGCATTTCATTTGAATTCTGGAGCAGAGTGTGTATGAGTTTAGATATAGTGAATTATATTGAAGCTTGGGTGTGTGAAATTGTATAGGTGTGTTACTAGCAATAAGAGGCCGGATTTTCAGGACAGAACTGTGCGGGAGTAGAGAGCGTGAATAGAGGATCGAGCGAAAAGGCGAGCACTGATCTATCACGTTGTCGTTATTTAAGTCACTTGGGGGGGTTTTATTTTAGATTTTCTGGGTCTAGGAACTAGTTACATTGGAATTGAGGGATAAACCATTTAGAGAGTGCGGTTTTGGTGATTTCGTTGACTACTGACCAGTCTGAGAGGAATTTGTTCTTTTTGAGTTCAGTGCGATGAAGATTTTAGTTGATCGCTTGAGCAAGGACGAGCTCACATATGAGCTCGCTATTCGGGGCTTTCCACAGGATACCGTCGACAATATGCGGAAGACGTTGAGGGCTACGTTAAAGGCAGAGGCGGCGTCAGACACGTCCTACGTGGAGGCAGCGTATCAATATGAGTATGATACGGATTTTTTGGAACTGTCCGCGAAGGTGTCGGAAATCGAAGACTTGGTAGCAAGAGTTGCGGGGGATCAGACCTCTTTAGACTACATTAAAGCGAGAGTGAAAATTGAGTTTGGTTTCCGCCGGCTAGGTAACGTACAGGCAGTCACTCAGGAACAGAAGGAGGGCGCGAAGATGTTACGGAACCGGTTGATAATTTCGATGGGAACGTTGGTCGGGAACACAGAAGAATCCAGCGATGGCGAAGATGAGACAGCGAATAATGTCCCGGTGATTTCTCCACCGCAGGCGGCGAGAGCTTCGAGCCTGGCGGAAGTGGCAAAATGGGGGATTAAACTCAGTGGGGATTCGACAGGGTCAGTGAGTGCTATTTTGGAGCGCGTGGAGGAGTTACGGCAGGCCAGGGGACTTACAAAGCCGCAACTTTTTAGAGCAGCAGTGGATCTCTTTGAATCGCAGGCTCTCATTTGGTTCTGGGCGAATCGTGGCTTGGTCAGTTGCTGGGATGAGCTTGTGCAGGAACTGAAGGCAGAGTTTTTGCCTGCAGATTATGAGGATCGCCTGCGTGATGAGATCCGAAGGCGCACCCAGGGAGAGCACGAGTCAATGGGAGTATACGTGGCGGTAATGGAGCGTCTGTTCAGCCGGTTGAGGACCAACTACTCGGAAGAGAAAAAGTTAAGAACGCTGCGTAGAAACATTGCCCCTTTCTACCAGCAGCAGTTGAGTCTAACGCCTATCACGTCGGTAGCTGAGTTAGTGAGGATGGGACGGACATTGGATGCCACCAGAGCGTCTGTGGCAGCGTTTGTGCCACCCTATACGCGATCCCGACGCTGTTTGGAGCCAGACTTGGCATACGTGGGAGCAGAGACTTCGGGGCAGATAGCCGTACTGACCGGGCACGGGCAGGTGCAATGTTGGAATTGTCGGAAGGATGGTCATCTATCTAGAGAGTGCACAGAGCCTAGACGATGTTTCGGGTGTGGCAGACAAGGAGTGATGCGAGCAGCATGTCCCACGTGCCGGTCTAGAGCGAGGGAGCCAGTGGCGCGAGCACGTGCGGACCATCGGGATTCGGGAAACGACCGGCGTGCTCACTAAGCGGCGGAGGGAGCACGAGGACGAGGCCGCCGCAACTGATTCCTTCAGTGGACGTGGATTACGCCTTAGTAAGAAGCGGCGAGGATAGTCGGCCGCACTTACAAGTTGAGGTAGAAGGTGTGGAGATGGAGGGGCTTCTGGATTCGGGCGCGAGTCGAACGATCTTGGGAGAGAAGGGATGGTCACGGTTGGAAGCCAAAGGGTTGATTTTGGACCGAGACAGAGTAGAGGAGGTGCGGCTGGCAAATGGAGAGACGTGCGCTGTGGATGGTGTGGCAAGGTTAGAATTCAGTTTAAAGGGTCGTAGATATTAGATAGAAGTGCTGGTGATCGCGGCAATTCCACAAGAGGTAATCCTAGGAGTAGATTTTTGGCAGCTTTTTGGAGTCGTGCTTGACATGAAGGGGCAACAATGGACCTCCGTGGCCACTGTAGAGTCAGGAACCGGGAAAGCGCTACGAGGTCGGTCACACTTGACGCAGGGTGAGGTGAAGATTCTGTCGGAGCTATTAGACCAACAGTTTGAATTGATGGGGGATGGCTTGGGTTGCGCAAAGTCTGTCAGCCACGTCATAAAGACAAAATCGGAACCAATCAAGCAGCGGTATTATCCCGTTTCCCCCGCGGTTCAAAAACAAATAAACCTGGAATTGGACGACATGTTGCGAATGGGAGTGGTTGAGCCATCGAAAAATGCTTGGTCCTCCCCGATCTTGTTGGTCCGTAAAAAGGACGGTTCCTACAGATTTTGCTTCGATTTTCGCAAAGTAAACGCGGTGTCGGTAAAAGATGCGTATCCGCTACCTTATATCTCGGCAACTCTCGACAAGCTTCGAAATGCAAAATATCTGTCGACGCTTGACGTGAAATCGGCGTATTGGCAAGTGCCCATGGCGGAGGAATCTCAACAATACACTGCCTTTACCGTGCCGGGTAGGGGTTTATTTCATTTTCGGCGCATGCCTTTCGGTCTCCACAACTCAGGAGCCACCTGGCAAAGGTTAATTGATACGGTATTGGGGCCTACTCTCGAACCTTTCGTTTTCACTTACCTAGACGATATCATTATTGTCACGGAAACTTTCGAGCGACACTTGGAAGTACTGCGAGAGGTCTTTTCTAGGTTGAGGGAAGAAGGTCTGCGAGTATCGAAAGAGAAATGCCAATTCTGTAGGGCTCAATTGCGGTATTTAGGTTACCTAGTGGATGAAAGAGGCCTGCATGTAGATCCCGAGAAGGTTGAGGCGATTAAGGGATTTCCTAAACCGACATCAGTCAAACAAGTCCGACAACTACTCGGTATGGTGTCGTGGTACAGGCGTTTCATCCCGGATCACGCCACTCTTGTCGCGCCATTAAATGATCTTTTGAAAAAAGGACGTAAGTTTATGTGGTCAGATATATGTGAGCAGGCTTTTGTCGCGTGCAAACAGAAACTTATGGCCGCGCCAATATTAGCCTGCCCTGATTTCGACCTCCCCTTTAAAGTGCAGACGGATGCATCGGATGTCGGAATAGGGGCTGTTTTGAGTCAGGCTCACCCATCAGGAGAAAAAGTGGTCTGCTATTTGAGTCGGGCTTTGTCGAGGCGGGAGAGGAATTATTCTGTCACCGAAAGGGAGTGCTTAGGGGTTGTGTGGGCCATAGAGAAGTTACGGCCATACATTGAGGGTACGCATTTCATTGTGATTACCGACCATCATTCCCTTGTCTGGTTAAACAAGCTGAAGGACCCGTCTGGCAGGTTGGCGAGATGGGCAGTACGCCTCCAGCAATTTGACTTTGAGATTATTCATCGGAAAGGGAAGGAGCATTTGGTGCCAGACGCCCTGTCTCGAGCGGTTGCGGAGGTGGGAGACATAGCGACTTCCCCGGCGCCGGCGTGATGGTTTGTGGAAATGGTGGAGAAGGTTCGGAGCAATCCCCGTAAGTTTGCTAATTGGAAAGTGATCGAGAATACTCTGTGGAAGCAACTACCAGGCTGTGGGAGCGAGAGGGACGGCAACCCGGTTTGAAAAAGGGTAGTTCCGAAAACGGAAAGGGGTTCCATACTGTACCGGTGTCACGACGACCCGAAGGTGGGACATCTTGGTGCTACTCGAACGTTGGCTCGCGTTGCCCAAAATTTCTACTGGCCCCGGATGCGGAGAGACATACAGAAATATGTACGTTCCTGTAACGTGTACCAAGCCTGCAAGGTGGAGAGAAAATCACCGATCGGCTTGATGTCTACGAGGGCTGGCGAGGCCAAATTACCATGGGAACTGGTCAGCGTGGATCTAGTGGGACCATTACCTAGGTCAACGAGAGGGTACACCTACATTCTCACAATTGTGGACTATGTCACCAAGTACTCAATAATACTACCAGTACGGACAGCGACGGCATCGGCTGTTTTCCGGTTGTTGGAAGAGAACGTTTTCTTGGTGTATGGAGTACCCAGAGCTCTGATATGCGATAATGGGGTGCAGTTCCGGGGAAAGCAGTTCAAACGGGCAGTGGAAGAGTATGGCGTTAAGATATGTTTCACTGCGCTGTACCATCCCCAGGCTAACCCGGTGGAGCGCCGTAATCAGGACATTAAATGCATGTTGAGATGTTACGCGTCAGAGAACCATCGCTCGTGGGATCAATACCTGAGTAAAATCGCGTGTGCGCTGAGAACGTATAAGCATGAAGTCACGGGCTTCACTCCCTACTTTCTAAACTTTGGGAGAGAAATAGTTACGTTTAGGGAGGAAGTGGAGCGGCCAGCAGGAGTGCAAGAGACGTTTTCACCAGTCAAAAACGCAATCAATTTGGAAAAGATACGGAAGGAGGTGGTCCAGAGGATGAAATGGGCAGCGGTTTCCAGTCAGAAGCGGTATGACCTTCGCCGACGCTCAGAGAACTTTCAGGTGGGACAAAGAGTTTGGCGGAAGAATTATGTATTGTCGAACGCTAGTAAAAATTTTTCAGCTAAATTAGCCCCGGCGTACATCGGACCTTTCACACTGAGAAGGAAGACATCAGCGTGGACATACGAATTGGTCGACGGAAATGGTAAAAATGCAGGCACTTGGCATGCGAAAGACCTCAAAATGTATGTGGAAGGCGAACGTGATTAACGTGAATTTTGGTGTCGGGTTTTGAATTTAGATACACTTTTCTTTTGAAAAGTTAGCCATTAGTCTCTGTGGTGGTGGGATGCCGGCGCGAAAAGCAATGGAAAAGAAGGGTGGTGGGAGTTAGTTTAACAATAACAGAATTAATATTATTGAGTAACTTCCGTGATTAAGTGTTGTAAAAAAAAAAAAAAATATTTGGTGAAGGGTTAGTAGAAGTAAGCCTAGTATAAGTTAATAGTTACATTTTGAGGAGTTAGTCGTATGAGTTATTATAGGGATAAAAATGAAATAATATACCATAGTTTGGGGCGTGACTTCCGTGCTTCTGTTGAGTAGATTTGATATTTATCTTTTCTTTTCCTTTTTCTCCTTTTTCGTCTTGTTTTTGCGCGTCTCGATTTTTATCTTTGTTTTTTTTCTTCCTTGATTTCCCTTGGTTTTTATCCTAAAATCGAGTTCAGGTCGTATTAGAATATTGAAATATTAAGGGCACAGGTACCAACACCAGTTAGAGCTATTAGTCGAGACACATAAGCATGCATGATAAGGTATGTCTGGGATTTGTAACGTGAATGTGTAATTCAGAATTCAAATAGGGAATATCAACGACTGGAAATTATTTTACGAGAAACTAAAGCGTACCGAAATATAAAACTCGGAATCAGAATATAATTTCGCGTGGCGTCTTTGAGAAATAGCGTCGAGAATTCCTAGGGAATTCTCTGAGGAGAGGGGGGTGTCACGGTCGAATACAGTACGCGCGAATTGCAATCGTAAGTTCGTATAAAAAAAAAGAAAAAAAAAAAAAAACCTCCACCGCCCTCCGGAAGTGAGGCCGATAGAGGTGAAACTCAAACACTAATTGTTAGTAAGATCGCATAATTGAATGTAGTTTAGTGTAACGATAAGTATACTTGTAGTTTTTAAGTCACGAATTTCTACGACACGAAACAGCGACCACACGGGACGACGGATACAGAATATGGGATCTACTGAATACCTCACTAGAGAAATCGACAACACAGAAAGAAAAACTTTAAAATATTCGCATCAAAGATACGATACGAATCAGACGCGCGAAACAAATAGCCTGGAATCCACCGATGGCAGACGTGCGAATACGCAGAGCAGCGCATGGATCGACGCGCTCTCACCCAGTAATGCCTGACCATGGTCAACATTTGACCTACATCGAGACGGGATCGAATATACACCCGAACGAACCCACGAATTAGCTCTGGTCTGGCGAATTCGTAATTAACCAGCAACTGACACGCGATGCGAATGAAGGCGATATTATGATCTGGCCAGATATTAACCGCGACACTATTATGCGCTACCGATTTATCCAATTGGATGGAATTCGTGGCTGCTCACCAATGTATACGAGAACGCGATCGATGGCATCAGAGAATCACGCGAATTTGGGAAAATGGTTGATGCCGGCAGATGAATATACACCATAGAAATAGATTACTTACGTACCTGGCCATTGTGTGCTGCTATTCCGGAATGGGTTGCTGATTTGCATGTTTTATGCATTCACGCCTAACACGCGTCTCTGACTCGATATCTCGAAACGTCACAACAATCATCTGACAAGGTGTAAATGACAAATGAGTGATCATTTGGCTGTTCCAAGTTGGGACGTGCAGACGGCAAGTGGATGCGATGTTCCACTCGAGCGAAACGAAACGCTGGTTAGTGCACCCAACGGGTCAGAGAAGTCCCGATAAGTGTGAAAATTTTGGGGCTCGAGCGCTGAAACTGATGGCGGGACTTTCTTTTCGATTGAGAATTGGTAAGCGTTCGGAGGTGCATTAGATCGAGGGTCGCCAGGACTTAACTGATTTCTTTTTTTCGGAATTCGAACGAGAATTGTAATTGGAGTGGACTTATCGATTTGGGATCATCGTTGGAAGAGTGTTTTTACAATTTAATCTTCTAAGCGCCTGCTGCGGAGCGAAGTTTATTCTACGATTGGATCCAGTGTAGCAGATACTTAGTCGAAACGAGTGCGAAGTGGAAATTCATCGACGAAAAGGAGCTGCGGTCGTACGAACGAAAAGTATAGCGAGCGTCGAACATATCAGGGCCCCAACGAGGGATCTACCAGGTTTTTATCTTTAGCTATTATATTTTCTATATTTTTTTTGAACTTTTTAACGAATTAAGTGTTTAACTAATAGTATATAATTCGTGTACGAATCAGTTTTGGCGCCAGTAGTTTTTTTAAGGAATATATAGTGTTAGATTTAAGTCAAAGCAAAAACGAAAGAATAGAGCTTGATTATAGATTGTTAAACGAGTGTTTGTGTTTCCGGGATATTGTTGATACAGTTTTCCTTCGCGATACGTTACGCGGTGCTATTTGGTGGAACCCGTTACCCTCTTCTCGTTTCTGAGTGGCGGACAGACGGCGAGTTTTCGGATCAGAAACGAGTGGCGCCCACCCACCCCTTTTCTTCGCGTGAGCGTAGTCAGCCCGAAAAACGCCGCCCTTACGTTCCAGTTGGGGACAAAGGTCTCTTCGTTTTGAACACAAAAGGGTTGGATAATGGTAACAAATTGCGAAGGCCCCGGCCAGATTCGAACTCACGATCTCCTGTTTACCAAAGTAAGTAACAAAGTAAGTAACATTTCATCATTTGAAATGTAATTTATGCATACTTCTTGATCTGGAAAATTATCAATATTGCCCTGCATAACGGGAAGATGAGAAAGGAAATCTGCTCTGTTTTCATTTGATTAAACATATTAAATACATATCCTTACAAAAACAATGCATAACGCTGCAGTTTGTGATATGCCATGTTTTTCCCCGAATAAAGATGTAAGCAGCTTTGAATCGTTACATGACACAAATTATCTGTCGAAGAGATACTGGTGGAAATAACGCACTGCCCAATAAATTGCTAATGCTTCCTTTTCAATTTGGCTATATCTCTTCTCTGCTTCACTCAACACACGAGAAGCGTAGGCAATGGGCCTTTCCACACTTGTATTCTTGATGCACTCCTCAAACCGGTTTTCTGGGCAAGAGACGGAAGAATCAAGGGGAATTCTCTACAAAAAGTTGAGAATTCCCCTTGATTCTTCCGTCTCTTGCCCAGCAAACCGGTTTGAGGAGTGCATCAAGAATACAAGTGTGAAAAAGCCCAATAGGTTTATTGATACCATTTGAAAGCGTGTAACTTAATACCGCCCCTAGACCATGACAACTAGCATCCATAACCAACTGCAATGGCAAGTTAATATCATAATGCATTAATACCTCAGGTTTTACAAAAAAATGTTTAATTTCATTTAAGGCAGATTGACATTTTTGTGTCCAAATCAATTTCGTTTCCTTCTTTAGCAACTTGTATAAAGGACTTAATCGCTCTGATACAAAGGAAACGAACTTCCGATAATAATTGATTGTTCTTTAACACGATTGCAACTCTTGAACATTTTTGGGTACTGGTAATTGCAAAATTGCTTGCAACTTTTTTGGAGAGGGACGAATGCCATACTGGTCAATGACAAATCCTAAATAATTCACTGAATCTTTGAAAAATGCAAATGAAAAATGCACATTTAGACTTCTTAACGGTCAATCCGCTATTTTGTAATCGCTTTAGAACTTATTCTAATTTTTTGTATACACTACTGCTTTTATCGTATACTAAAATGTCATCCTGAAAAACTGAGATGGACAAGTGCTTATGCCAAAAGGCAACCTCATTTATTTGAACAATCCTTTGTGTGTACAGATTGTGGTACGTATTTGACTTTCCTTATCAAGCTACATTTGCTGATAAGCATGTGCTTAGTCAATTTTCGCAAAAATTCTTGCACCAGATAATGATCTTAATAAATCTTCAACTCTTGGAAAAACGAATCTATCTATTTTAATATGCAGATTAAGAGTAATTTTCGTGGCTCAGTCCGAAAATTCCTCCGGTTCAAGAATTTTCATGTTAACCAGCCTTTCTTTTTCACTTTTTTTCCTATTCCTTTTTTTTCAGACTAAATGGCAAAGATTAGGGCGGAAAATAACGTGGAGACACATTGTCACCTAATTTCAATTTAGTTTTACCTTTGTTAAAAGTTCCTAAAGCATCACTAAACACTTCGGAATCTTTCTCCACTAGCTTTTGCATCTCAACACACATCTCGAGTTTCTTTACGCTGAATTCAATATTGAATGTTTGCATAAAATTACGACCTAACAATGGTGCACACTTACTATCAACAATATATAGCTTCAAATTATTACACGCACCTTTAAATTCAATTCACCAATCGGGAAAAATTTCCAACCATTGTAATTAATTAATTTCACGTTTGTTTCATCCTTGGAATGGAATATTAGGAAACCACTTGATGTATTCACTGTTGCTAATGCAGCTTATCGCCATACCACTATCTAATTCCGCTTTTATGGAAATCTTGTTTACAATCACTGTCAACAATATCAGATCTATACTATTAATGCGTTCGAATGCAAATAATTTTTCCTCCCTCTCGTATACTTTAATACAGTTCTGCTTAACAGGTTTTTGAAATTTTCATTTAGCATTTACAGCTGATTTACATACTTTGACTAAATGACCTATTTTACCGCAATTTAAGCATCTTAAATTTCTATACTAGCAGGTTGTTGATATATGACCGGTAGTTCCACAACAATAGCACTAATCACTCGTAGACGGCAATTTGTGATCCATTCGTTGTTGTAGCTTCTAAATTTCGCTGATGGATTCTGTTTTGATTAAATGGGAATTTATGACGTCTATCGATGCTTTCTTTTGCAATGCTATTTGCATAGCTTTATCAAAAATTAATTATGTGCAGTGGAAAAACAACTTTTCTTTTATTCGGTTCGACGAAATTCCCAGTATGAAAATGTCTCGTAAGACTTCGCTCAAGATAGACCAAAAATCACATGTTGTGGACAATATTTTAATTCGCCTTGCCCATTCTTGAATTTGCTCAGATGTATCCATTCGAGCTGCATAAAATTTTTCTTGCTTTAAAAACAATTTCACCATATGTTTTGCTCTGAGGTTTCACAGGAAAACATAAATTAA
>OZ022264.1:128701936-128706936 GCA_963978885.1 Nemotelus pantherinus | reverse complement strand
TACATTTTATCGATGGATATAAGTCGGAGATGTTAAAATTTGTCATAACTAGCGCAAATAAAAATTAATGGCTTCCAGCTGCAAGTGGTCACTTCAGTCAAGCATGCACTGTGTGCTGGTGTCTTATGAAAATCAGTGCATACTTTCGAAACCACTTTGTCACATAACATTTTCAATGTAAAGAAAATTTTTACTAATGTTCGAAGAAGAACATTAGTATTAAAATCACTGTTTATACCGAGACCAATGCCTTTATTGACCGCCCGAGAAGTATGATGCTTCACCACACTTCCTACGTTCCGAGTGGTGCACCCGCAACGATCGCCCAACTATCGACTTCGAGTGTTGCACCCGAGTCTAAGCGCTTACCTTCCTTCGAATGTTACACCCGAAAGATGATTTTGCCGTGAATCAAATAGTGCTAGCGATTCGCCAGACTATTTACGTTCCGAGTCGTACACCCGAAAAACCTGCAAGTTATCAGAGCCGAGTGGTTGCACCCGATCCAATTACTTGACTGATTACTTGAATGTTATTACTGGTTAGTAAACACTTCAACTGACTACACAACTGTTTGATGCGACTGATAGAAAAACACACTGATCAAGACTGAGACTGACACTATTTTATTTGTGATTGATTTCTTATATAGTAAACATATTATGACCTAACTGTTATTAACAAATATAAAAATTGATAAAGAAATATTAATTTAAGTTCATTGTCACGCCGTCGTCGTTTCGAGCGCGGTATTAATGAAGGCGCGCGAAAAATTTGAAGTTCATCCGAACAATCACTTTGGCCAAAAATTCATATGTCTATATATATAAATATATATATATATATATATATATATATATATATATATATATATATATATATATATATATATATATATATATATATACATATTTATACTATATATATATATATATATATATATATATATATATATATATATGTATATATATATATATATATATATATATATATATATATATATATATATATATATATATATATATATATGTATCTATATATATATATAGATACATATGTATATATATATTTTTTTTTTTCAAGAATATTTTTCCTAAGTGCAAGAGGCATAACTACCCTATAACCCCATAATATGCACCCCCTCTTCTATCGATAATTCATTTTTCATCAAAAAGTAAGGCTTTAATTCACTTCAACTTTATGTGGCCAACCATGTTCAATGAACTCCTTAACCTTACACAATATTTCATCTTCGTGTGTTTTGCCTGAAATTCCTTTTGCATCAATGGGTAACATTTCATCATTTGAAATGTAATTTATGCATACTTCTTGATCTGGAAAATTATCAATATTGCCCTGCATAACGGGAAGATGAGAAAGGAAATCTGCTCTGTTTTCATTTGATTAAACATATTTAATTTTAAATATATATCCTGACAAAAATAATGCATAACGCTGTAGTTTGTGATATGCCATGTTTTTCCCCGAATAAAGATGTAAGCAGCTTTGAATCGTTACATGACACAAATTATCTGTCGAAGAGATACTGGTGGAAATAACGCACTGCCCAATAAATTGCTAATGCCTCCTTTTCAATTTGGCTATATCTCTTCTCTGCTTCACTCAACACACGAGAAGCGTAGGCAATGGGCCTTTCTACACTTGTATTCTTGATGCACTCCTCAAACCGGTTTTCTGGGCAAGAGACGGAAGAATCAAGGGGAATTCTCTACAAAAAGTTGAGAATTCCCCTTGATTCTTCCGTCTCTTGCCCAGCAAACCGGTTTGAGGAGTGCATCAAGAATACAAGTGTGAAAAAGCCCAATAGGTTTATTGATACCATTTGAAAGCGTGTAACTTAATACCGCCCCTAGACCATGACAACTAGCATCCGTAACCAACTGCAATGGCAAGTTAATATCATAATGCATTAATACCTCAGGTTTCACAAAAAAATGTTTAATTTCATTTAAGGCAGATTGACATTTTTGTGTCCAAACCAATTTCGTTTCCTTCTTTAGCAACTTTTAGAAAGGACTTAATCGCTCTGATACACAGGAAACGAGCTTCCGATAATAATTGATTGTTTTTAAACACGATTGCAACTTTTGAACATTTTTGGGTACTGGTAATTGCAACATTGCTTGCAACTTTTCTGGAGAGGGACGAATGCCATACTGGTCAATGACAAATCCTAAATAATTCACTGAATCTTTGAAAAATGCAAATGAAAAATGCACATTTAGACTTCTTAACGGTCAATCCGCTATTTTGTAATCGCTTTAGAACTTATTCTAATTTTTTGTATACACTACTGCTTTTATCGTATACTAAAATGTCATCCTGAAAAACTGAGATGGACAAGTGCTAATGCCAAAAGGCAACCTCATTTATTTGAACAATCCTTTGTGTGTACAGATCGTGGTAAGTATTTGACTTTCCTTATCAAGCTACATTTGCTGATAAGCATGTGCTAAGTCAATTTTCGCAAAAATTCTTGCACCAGATAATGATCTTAATAAATCTTCAACTCTTGGAAGAACGAATCTTTCTATTTTAATATGCGGATTAAGAGTAATTTTCGTGGCTCAGTCCGAAAATTCCTCGTGTTCAAGAATTTTCATGTTAACCAGCTTTTCTTTTTCACTTTTTTTTCTATTTCATTTTTTTTTCAGACTAAATGGCAAAGGTTATGGCGGAAAATAACGTGGAGACACATTGTCACCTAATTTCAATTTAGTTTTACCTTTGTTAAAAGTTCCTAAAGCATCACTAAACACTTCGGAATCTTTCTCCACTAGCTTTTGCATCTCAACACACATCTCCAGTTTCTTTACGCTGAATTCAATATTGAATGTTTGCATAAAATTACGACCTTACAATGGTGCACACTTACTATCAACAATATATAGCTTCAAATTATTACACGCACCTTTAAATTCAATTCACCAATCGGGAAAAATTTCCAACCATTGTAATTAATTAATTTCACGTTTGATCCTTGGAATGGAATATTAGGAAACCACTTGATGTATTCACTGTTGCTAATGCAGCTTATCGCCACACCACTATCTAATTCCGCTTTTATGGAAATCTTGTTTACAATCACTGTCAACAATATCAGATCTATACTATTAATGCGTTCGAATGCAAATAATTTATCCTCTCTCTCGTATTCTTTAATACAGTTCTGCTTAACAGGTTTTTGAAATTTTCATTTAGCATTTACAGCTGATTTACATACTTTGACTCAATGACAATATTATGTCTTCATTTTATAATTTGAAATGAAGACTTCTATTTTTGGATTACATTATAAATACCCGATTTATTTTTTAATCCAAACTTAACGTGTACGCTTACAAACTGAATTCAAACAACTAAGCAACTAGTTACAAGCAACGATAGAGAGGAAGTTTTAGTTACGATTGTGTGTGTAACTTGGTAACTTGGTCGTAGAAACATCTACCAAATTAAATATCTTAAAATATATTATATTAAATATATTATATTAAAGTAAAAAATATATTAAAATTAAATATATTATATTAAAGTACAAAAAAAAACTCTAAAGCACCTGAACCGCAAGAAATATTAATATTCACAGAACAGTAGAAGAATCGTGCAGATTTTGAGTGTATATTCTACCACACGTGCTCTACCCTGTTTCGACTGCAAAATCACTTTGATCTTTACAATGCATTTAAACTCATAGGGTGGAAGGATTTCAGGAATTTCAAAATTTAGGAGAGCTTAACACTGCAAAACTTTGAAAGCAACGTAACATAACACAAACACAAAAAAAATGCTTAGTACTTGCAACACTTTACCAGCACTGCAATGAAAAGTTTTCCACAATTGCCTCACGTCAAAATCAAAGAGTCCGATCGATTTTGATTTTATCCCAAGATTTCGTCGAAATTTACAGGGAAAGAAAGATAATCGGGGTCAAAAAATGAAAGTTGGTTGGGACCGAAAAATTTCTAGAACTTACAAAATTTAAACATTGGTAGCTTATTTTCATTGTAAGTGTTCCCGATATGAATACCTAATGTAAGCATTTCTTGATGCGAAAAAAACAAAATAACGTCTCTGGCTGGCAACCTTTTGCTAGCATTAAAGCCAAAATATGTCACACCTGCCCCATATTTAAACCAACCTACTCTGCGAATTTCGTTTTGATCCGATGACTGCATTGATGAAATCTAGGGTTGCCAGTCGCAAAATTTTTCCAATTTTCGTAAACTTAATATTTGCTGTTTATTGTCACTACAAGATCATTACCGTTTAAAAATTTTACGTTACAATCGGTTGAAAAAGATTTTGCAAATAAATACAAAACCAACAATAGCTGGCAGCCCTATAATGGTTTTTTACCAGATTCCTTTTTAATAATGCCTATAATAAGATCCATACGGCATACGAAATTCGTTTTGATTTCATGACTGCACTGGAAGCTATACGACAAAAAGATTTATTTTCCTGAGCGAATTTTCAAAACCCAAGACACCAAAATTATTTTTAAACAAAATTTCCACTCAACACGGCTTAGAGCAAGGTTACATTGTAGCTCAATTTCGTGCGAATCTTGTAACTGAATCAAAGTTCATAGGGCAAAAAGCAGTTTTTTTTCTTTATAATTTTTCAAGATGGCACTACTGGCACAGAGTTTCTCGCATTTCTAAATCGCTTCTATCAGACCTAGTCCTACCTTAAACCAATACATTCTGTGAATTTCATTTGTATTAGATGATTGGGTCGTGAGTTCTCGTGAAAAGAAGTTTTTGATGCTTAAAATAAAGGTAAATTGCAAGAGGGTTACTGTTCGTGTCCGATGTGAAATTTCAAAGGTTTTGTTATAACTGTACAGACAAGGCATAAGACTTCTAAATGAGTTGATTTTTAATGTAAAAGACAAACATTTTTCAGGAGTGTCGATGGTTTGAAAGTTTTCACTTTCAATGCCTGCCGTAGCTGATGGGTTGCCAGCACGTTCATAA
>OZ022264.1:128699921-128701736 GCA_963978885.1 Nemotelus pantherinus | reverse complement strand
AATTTATGCATACTTCTTGATCTGGAAAATTATCAATATTGCCCTGCATAACGGGAAGATGAGAAAGGAAATCTGCTCTGTTTTCATTTGATTAAACATATTTAATTTTAAATATATATCCTGACAAAAATAATGCATAACGCTGTAGTTTGTGATATGCCATGTTTTTCCCCGAATAAAGATGTAAGCAGCTTTGAATCGTTACATGACACAAATTATCTGTCGAAGAGATACTGGTGGAAATAACGCACTGCCCAATAAATTGCTAATGCCTCCTTTTCAATTTGGCTATATCTCTTCTCTGCTTCACTCAACACACGAGAAGCGTAGGCAATGGGCCTTTCTACACTTGTATTCTTGATGCACTCCTCAAACCGGTTTTCTGGGCAAGAGACGGAAGAATCAAGGGGAATTCTCTACAAAAAGTTGAGAATTCCCCTTGATTCTTCCGTCTCTTGCCCAGCAAACCGGTTTGAGGAGTGCATCAAGAATACAAGTGTGAAAAAGCCCAATAGGTTTATTGATACCATTTGAAAGCGTGTAACTTAATACCGCCCCTAGACCATGACAACTAGCATCCGTAACCAACTGCAATGGCAAGTTAATATCATAATGCATTAATACCTCAGGTTTCACAAAAAAATGTTTAATTTCATTTAAGGCAGATTGACATTTTTGTGTCCAAACCAATTTCGTTTCCTTCTTTAGCAACTTTTAGAAAGGACTTAATCGCTCTGATACACAGGAAACGAGCTTCCGATAATAATTGATTGTTTTTAAACACGATTGCAACTTTTGAACATTTTTGGGTACTGGTAATTGCAACATTGCTTGCAACTTTTCTGGAGAGGGACGAATGCCATACTGGTCAATGACAAATCCTAAATAATTCACTGAATCTTTGAAAAATGCAAATGAAAAATGCACATTTAGACTTCTTAACGGTCAATCCGCTATTTTGTAATCGCTTTAGAACTTATTCTAATTTTTTGTATACACTACTGCTTTTATCGTATACTAAAATGTCATCCTGAAAAACTGAGATGGACAAGTGCTAATGCCAAAAGGCAACCTCATTTATTTGAACAATCCTTTGTGTGTACAGATCGTGGTAAGTATTTGACTTTCCTTATCAAGCTACATTTGCTGATAAGCATGTGCTAAGTCAATTTTCGCAAAAATTCTTGCACCAGATAATGATCTTAATAAATCTTCAACTCTTGGAAGAACGAATCTTTCTATTTTAATATGCGGATTAAGAGTAATTTTCGTGGCTCAGTCCGAAAATTCCTCGTGTTCAAGAATTTTCATGTTAACCAGCTTTTCTTTTTCACTTTTTTTTCTATTTCATTTTTTTTTCAGACTAAATGGCAAAGGTTAAGGCGGAAAATAACGTGGAGACACATTGTCACCTAATTTCAATTTAGTTTTACCTTTGTTAAAAGTTCCTAAAGCATCACTAAACACTTCGGAATCTTTCTCCACTAGCTTTTGCATCTCAACACACATCTCCAGTTTCTTTACGCTGAATTCAATATTGAATGTTTGCATAAAATTACGACCTTACAATGGTGCACACTTACTATCAACAATATATAGCTTCAAATTATTACACGCACCTTTAAATTCAATTCACCAATCGGGAAAAATTTCCAACCATTGTAATTAATTAATTTCACGTTTGATCCTTGGAATGGAATATTAGGAAACCACTTGATGTATTCACTGTTGCTAATGCAGCTTATCGCCACACCACTATCTAATTCCGCTTTTATGGAAATCTTGTTTACAATCACTGTCAACAATATCAGATCT
>OZ022264.1:128672421-128694921 GCA_963978885.1 Nemotelus pantherinus | reverse complement strand
CTAACAACTTATTCCCGAGGAAGTAGGTGTTATGTGAGACGGTGCATTTTCGGGAGAAACTTATAACTTGGCACTTAGCAATGTTGAGAGAGAGCTTGTTTTCATTGCACCAATGATCAAGTGAATCAAGTTTGGACTGGAGAAAGAGTGCATCGGATTTAGATTTAATGATATGATAGACTTTGAGATCGTCGGCATAAAGTAGATGAGGTATATTTGATAGGACGTCAGATAGGTCAGAAATAAAAATATTAAAGAGAAGTGGGCCTAGATGGCTACCTTGTGGTACACCAGAGGTAGCAGAAATATTTTTCGATAAAAGTCCTTGAAATTTTACCAGCTGAGTTCGATTTACAAGATAAGAAGTCAGCCAGCTAAGCAAAGATCCACCAAGTCCGAATTTCAGTAGCTTTAGAATTAAGGTAGGATGGTCAACTGTGTCAAAAGCTTTACTAAAGTCTGTATAGACTGCGTCAATTTGGTATCCTTTCTCCATTTTACACAGGACGTCTGAGATTAGGACTGTCAAATTTGTGGTAGTTGAGCGACCTTTTCTAAAACCATGTTGTTGCTCGTTCAGTCGGGAGTCAACAAGTGGAGAAAGTTTATCGTAGACAATCTTTTCAAAAAGTTTCGGAATAGAAGATAAGATGGCAATACCTCTATAATTTCCGATACAGCGTCTATCGCCATTTTTGAAGATGGGTGTGACATATGAAAGTTTCCAACGGGATGGGAAAACTCCAGACGAAAGTGATATGTTGAAAAAAATATGAAAGGGAGCTATAAGCTGCTCTACACATTTGCACAAGAAAGTTGGAGGAAGAAGATCTGGCCCTGGACCTTTGTTGCAGTCGAGTTCTGAAATAGCTTTACGTATTTCGTCACGTGTAATTTCTAAGTGACTGATAAAAGCTGTAGGAGTAGAATGGGACGAAGGGAGATGTGAGTTTGATGAGTCAGTAGCAATAAAAATATTCTGGAAATTATCTGCGAATAAATCACAAATCACATTAGGAGAGGAAGAAGTGATATCATTAAAGAACATCGATGATGGATAACCAGTAGTTTTCCGCTTCACATTTACAAAATCATAAAATTTTTTCGGGTCGCGGATTATATTTTCGCCGGTAGTCTTAATGTAGTTGTCATAAGCCTCGTGGGACATCGTTAAAAACTGCTTAGCAATTTCGTTATATTCTTCCTGAATAGCCGAACTAACGTCAATATTATTTTTAATCCGTTTATAAAGCTTGTTCCTACGATTCCGTAAATGCCTAAGGTCTCTATCAAGCCATGGTTCAGAGAGTTTATTCTTTTTCTTTATCTTTGGTACATATCTCTCAACGGCGTCAAATATTTTATTGTAAAAAGTAGAAATGGCTTCCTCAAGGTCTAAAGTTGAAAGAATATTCGTCCAATCTATAGAGTCAAGAAAATGGTGAATGCTTTCATAATTAGCATTACGAAAGTCATATACAATTGAATTATTGTACGTTCTTAAGTAAGTAGAATCAGGAGTAGCAAGTTCAACTGAGAGTGCTGTATGGTGCGAACTATTACAAAAAAGATGCTCTATGTCATTAGTTGGACTTACCACTACCTCGTCATAAGCGTTAGTGAACACAAGATCTAACCAATTACCGTTTTGGTTGGGAGCCGGACAAACTTGCTGCAAATCATTGCCATAGAAGGTACTCATAAGGTTAAAGTCGTTGCGATCTGAAAGGTTTACAGGGAGCAGGTAAGTGTCATTTTCATCGGGAATGAAATATAGATTGGGGCGATTGAAATCTCCCAGGAATATAACTTTGTCCTTTTCGTTTAGGGATGATACGAAGGAGGATACAGATTCGCATAAATGGTCGTATACCGATTCGTCGGATCTGGGTGGAATATAAACTACACCAATGTAAATCGATGTATTATTCAAAGAGATTTGAACAATTAAGTGCTGGAACATTACGTTTGGTGTGGTATCGATGCGTTTGCTTGAAAATTTGTTGCTCACAGCAATTAAGACACCACCTCCTCGCGTTTGGCCTGTAGAGCAGTAGTCGCGATCATCTCTGTAAATGGTCCAGCTACTGTCAAGAATTTCCTCGTTTGTATGTGAGTCATTAAGCCAATATGTATAGCAACATATAATATAATCTATGTATAGCAACATGCATTTTTGGCCAAAGTGATAAAGTGATTTTCATACTGATGTTCTTTTTCGAACATTAGTAAAAATAACAGAAATATTAAATAAGTAACAAACAAATTAAATAAGTAACAAATAGATTATTAAAACATTGATATATGGTATATGGCTTGAAGCTAAGGGGTACGGATGGCATAAAAAGAGACGATTAGAATAATAATTTGGAAATCGTAGGAGAATATTTCAATTTTATTCTGCTTCAGAGGCTTATTCCGCAATACGATTGAGTTTTCCGTATCAATATTCTCTGCTTTGATAAGCTTTAGAGACGATATACGTTGTCTATGCTAATTTATAGATTCGAAGGGAACCATGATCACAATTCAATAACCTTAACAAGTAAATTATATCGATGGATATCAGTCGGAGATGTTAAAATTTGTCATAGCTAGCGTAAATAAAAATTAATGACTTCCAACTGCAAGTGGTCACATCAGTCAAGTATAAAGTGTGTGCTGGTGTCTGATGAGAATCAGAGCAAACTTTCGAAAACACTTTGCCAAGAAAAATTTTCACTGTAAATAAAAAAAAATTGCAATTTAATCATCACGCAAAAACAATTTCAATTTGATACGGCTTCGGAGACTTATTCCGCAATACGATCGAGTTTTTCGTATCACTATTCTCTGCTTCGATAAGCTTTAGAGACGATATACGTTGTCTTTGCTAACTAACAGACACGATGGGAACCAGGACCACAACTCAATAGCCTTTACAAGTACATTATATCGATGGATATAAGTCGGAGATGGTAAAATTTGTCATAACTAGCGCAAATAAAAATTAATGGCTTTCAACTGCAAGTGGTCACTTCAGTCAAGCATGCACTGTGTGCTGGTGTCTTATGAAAATCAGTGCATACTTTCGAAACCACTTTGTCACATAACATTTTCAATGTAAAGAAAATTTTTACTAATGTTCGAAGAAGAACATTAGTATTAAAATCACTGTTTATACCGCGACCAATGCCTTTATTGACCGCCGGAGAAGTATGATGCTTCACCACACTTCCTTCGTTCCGAGTGGTGCACCCGCAACGATCGCCCAACTATCGACTTCGAGTGTTGCACCCGAGTCTAAGCGCTAACCTTCCTTCGAATGTTACACCCGAAAGATGATTTTGCCGTGAATCAAATAGTGCTAGCGATTCGCCAGACTATTTACGTTCCGAGTCGTACACCCGAAAAACTTGCAACTTATCAGAGCCGAGTGTTACACCCGATCCAATTACTTGACTGATTACTTGAATGTTATTACTGGTTAGTAAACACTTCAACTGACTACACAACTGTTTGATGCGACTGATAGAAAAACACACTGATCAAGACTGAGACTGACACTATTTTATTTATGATTGATTTCTTATATAGTAAACATATTATGACCTAACTGTTATTTGCAAATATAAAAATTGATAAAGAAATATTAATTTAAGTTCCCGGTCACGCTTTCGTCGTTTCGAGCGCGGTATTAATGAAGGCGCGCGAAAAATTTGAAGTTCAACTGAACAATCACTTTGGCCAAAAATTCATATGTCTATATATATAAATATATATATATATATATATATATATATATATATATATATATATATATATATATATATATATATATATATATATATACATATGTATATATTTTTTTTTTCAAGAATATTTTTCCTAAGTGCAAGAGGCATAACTACCCTATAACCCCATAATATGCACCCCCTCTTCTATCGATAATTCATTTTTCATCAAAAAGTAAGGTTTTAATTCACTTCAACTCTATGTGGCCACCCATGTTCAATGAACTCCTTAGCCTTACACAATATTTCATCTTCGTGTGTTTCGCCTGAAATTCCTTTTGCATCAATGGTGTCACGGTCGAATACAGTACGCGCGAATTGCAATCGTAAGTTCGTATAAAAAAAAAAGAAAACAAAAAAAAAACCTCCACCGCCCTCCGGAAGTGAGGCCGATGAAGGTGAAACTCAAACACTAATTGTTAGTAAGATCGCATAATTGAATGTAGTTTAGTGTAACGATAAGTATACTAGTAGTTTTTAAGTCACGAATTTCTACGACACGAAACAGCGACCACACGGGACGACGGATACAGAATATGGGATCTACTGAATACCTCACTACAGAAATCGACAACACAGGAAGAAAAACTTGAAAATATTCGCATCAAAGATACGATACGAATCAGACGCGCGAAACAAATAGCCTGGAATCCACCGATGGCAGACGTGCGAATACGCAGAGCAGCGCATGGATCGACGCGCTCTCACCCGGTAATGCCTGACCATGGTCAACATTTGACCTACATCGAGACGGGATCGAATATACACCCGAACGAACCCACGAATTAGCTCTGGTCTGGCGAATTCGTAATTAACCAGCAACTGACACGCGATGCGAATGAAGGCGATGTTATGATCTGGCCAAATATTAACCGCGACACTATTATGCGCTACCGATTTATCCAATTGGATGGAATTCGTGGCTGCTCACCAATGTATACGAGAACGCGATCGATGGCATCAGAGAATCACGCGAATTTGGGAAAATGGTTGATGCCGGCAGATGAATATACACCATAGAAATAGATTACTTACGTACCTGGCCATTGTGTGCTGCTATTCCGGAATGGGTTGCTGATTTGCATGTTTTATGCATTCACGCCTAACACCCGTCTCTGACTCGATATCTCGAAACGGCACAACAATCATCTGACAAGGTGTAAATGACAAATGAGTGATCATCTGGCTGTTCCAAGTTGGGACGTGCAGACGGCAAGTGGATGCGATGTTCCACTCGAACGAAACGAAACGCTGGTTAGTGCACCCAACGGGTCAGAGAAGTCCCGATAAGTGTGAAAATTTTGGGGCTCGAGCGCTGAAACTGATGGCGGGACTTTCTTTTCGATTGAGAATTGGTAAGCGTTCGGAGGTGCATTAGATCGAGGGTCGCCAGGACTTAACTGATTCCTTTTTTTCGGAATTCGAACGAGAATTGTAATTGGAGTGGACTTATCGATTTGGGATCATCGTTGGAGGAGTGTTTTTACAATTTAATCTTCTAAGCGCCTGCTGCGGAGCGAAGTTTATTCTACGATTGGATCCAGTATAGCAGATACTTAGTCGAAACGAGTGCGAAGTGGAAATTCATCGACGAAAAGGAGCTGCGGTCGTACGAACGAAAAGTATAGCGAGCGTCGAACATATCAGGGCCCCAACGAGGGATCTACCAGGTTTTTATCTTTAGCTATTATATTTTCTATATTTTTTTTGAACTTTTTAACGAATTAAGTGTTTAACTAATAGTATATAATTCGTGTACGAATCAGTTTTGGCGCCAGTAGTTTTTTTAAGGAATATATAGTGTTAGATTTAAGTCAAAGCAAAAACGAAAGAATAGAGCTTGATTATAGATTGTTAAACGAGTGTTTGTGTTTCCGGGATATTGTTGATACAGTTTTCCTTCGCGATACGTTACGCGGTGCTATTTGGTGGAACCCGTTACCCTCTTCTAGTTTCTGAGTGGCGGACAGACGGCGAGTTTTCGGATCAGAAACGAGTGGCGCCCACCCACCCCTTTTCTTCGCGTGAGCGTAGTCAGCCCGAAAACCGCCGCCCTTACGTTCCAGTTGGGGACAAAGGTCTCTTCGTTTTGAACACAAAAGAGTTTGATAACGGTAACAAATTGGCGCCCAACGTGGGGCATAACGGTAGTAACGGTAGGCAACGGTACGTGGAAAATTTTGTCTAGCCAAGTCCCAAATTGTGGGAGGCTCGGTAGGCGTGTAAATTTAGAAAGAAAGAAACCATTAAGGCATATTTCGAAATATCTTCGAAGAGAAATCGCGGTACGGGTATTTGATTTAGAATTTACCCCATTCGTGTTGCAGTTAAATAGGGGTTGTTTGTTTTAGAATCTTATACTTTTCTATTTATTATATTGCATAACAATTATTGATGTGGTGTATATTATTGATCACCGTATATCTATATATGTTTATCTGAATTCTGGATCCCGAGCATTGTTGTGTGAATTGGAGTGTATGTGCCAAAGTGAGTAATCGAAGAACTAAAAGCATTTCATTTGAATTCTGGAGCAGAGTGTGTATGAGTTTAGATATAGTGAATTATATTGAAGCTTGGGTGTGTGAAATTGTATAGGTGTGTTACTAGCAATAAGAGGCCGGATTTTCAGGACAGAACTGTGCGGGAGTAGAGAGCGTGAATAGAGGATCGAGCGAAAAGGCGAGCACTGATCTATCACGTTGTCGTTATTTTAGTCACTGGGGGAAAACTGTATCAACAATATTTATTTTAGATTTTCTGGGTCTAGGAACTAGTTACATTGGAATTGAGGGATAAACCATTTAGAGAGTGCGGTTTTGGTGATTTCGTTGACTACTGACCAGTCTGAGAGGAATTTGTTCTTTTTGAGTTCAGTGCGATGAAGATTTTAGTTGATCGCTTGAGCAAGGACGAGCTCACATATGAGCTCGCTATTCGGGGCTTTCCACAGGATACCGTCGACAATATGCGGAAGACGTTGTGGGCTACGTTAAAGGCAGAGGCGGCATCAGACACGTCCTACGTGGAGGCAGCGTATCCATATGAGTATGATACGGATTTTTTGGAACTGTCCGCGAAGGTGTCGGAAATCGAAGACTTGGTAGCAAGAGTTGCGGGGGATCAGACCTATTTAGACTACATTAAAGCGAGAGTGAAAATTGAGTTTGGTTTCCGCCGGCTAGGTAGCGTACAGGCAGTCACTCAGGAACAGAAGGAGGGCGCGAAGATGTTACGGAACCGGTTGATAATTTCGATGGGAACGTTGGTCGGGAACACAGAAGAATCCAGCGATGGCGAAGATGAGACAGCGAATAATGTCCCGGTGATTTCTCCACCGCAGGCGGCGAGAGCTTCGAGCCTGGCGGAAGTGGCAAAATGGGGGATTAAACTCAGTGGGGATTCGACAGGGTCAGTGAGTGCTATTTTGGAGCGCGTGGAGGAGTTACGGCAGGCCAGGGGACTTACAAAGCCGCAACTTTTTAGAGCAGCAGTGGATCTCTTTGAATCGCAGGCTCTCATTTGGTTCCGGGCGAATCGTGGCTTGGTCAGTTGCTGGGATGAGCTTGTGCAGGAACTGAAGGCAGAGTTTTTGCCTGCAGATTATGAGGATCGCCTGCGTGATGAGATCCGAAGGCGCACCCAGGGAGAGCACGAGTCAATGGGAGTATACGTGGCGGTAATGGAGCGTCTGTTCAGCCGGTTGAGGACCAACTACTCGGAAGAGAAAAAGTTAAGAACGCTGCGTAGAAACATTGCCCCTTTCTACCAGCAGCAGTTGAGTCTAACGCCTATCACGTCGGTAGCTGAGTTAGTGAGGATGGGACGGACATTGGATGCCACCAGAGCGTCTGTGGCAGCGTTTGTGCCACCCTATACGCGATCCCGACGCTGTTTGGAGCCAGACTTGGCATACGTGGGAGCAGAGACTTCGGGGCAGATAGCCGTACTGACCGGGCACGGGCAGGTGCAATGTTGGAATTGTCGGAAGGATGGTCATCTATCTAGAGAGTGCACAGAGCCTAGACGATGTTTCGGGTGTGGCAGACAAGGAGTGATGCGAGCAGCATGTCCCACGTGCCGGTCTAGAGCGAGGGAGCCAGTGGCGCGAGCACGTGCGGACCATCGGGATTCGGGAAACGACCGGCGTGCTCACTAAGCGGCGGAGGGAGCACGAGGACGAGGCCGCCGCAACTGATTCCTTCAGTGGACGTGGATTACGCCTTAGTAAGAAGCGGCGAGGATAGTCGGCCGCACTTACAAGTTGAGGTAGAAGGTGTGGAGATGGAGGGGCTTCTGGATTCGGGCGCGAGTCGAACGATCTTGGGAGAGAAGGGATGGTCACGGTTGGAAGCCAAAGGGTTGATTTTGGACCGAGACAGAGTAGAGGAGGTGCGGCTGGCAAATGGAGAGACGTGCGCTGTGGATGGTGTGGCAAGGTTAGAATTCAGTTTAAAGGGTCGTAGATATTAGATAGAAGTGCTGGTGATCGCGGCAATTCCACAAGAGGTAATCCTAGGAGTAGTCCAGGGCAGTTTGCTGGTCTGCTACTGGACGCGTCCCCAGGTGGCGGATAGGGGCAGCCCACAGTGGTACGACGGCTTCGGAGGGTTATTAAGTGCGAAGTGCGGTTTAACTGTGTGGTCGCTGCGATATAAGATGACACCACTGGTACATCTAACTGTGTACGTGACTGCGACTAGATGGCCAAAAATTGTTCATACGAATAAGCAGCCGTGGACCAAAACCATGCCATGAAAGCTTGATCTCATGATCCTGAAGAACTGCGCATCTGGGCCCCAGGTAATGTTTCCAGCATTATTTGACGGCTGCGGTAATCAAGCTCCCCTGCTCACCATTGATGCGTCGTGGCACTGCCGCCAGCAGGGCAGCGATGCAGATATGGTGTTTCTACATTGGCACAAACTGGCTTACTTTACACGGACAAAGATCTCGACTAACGATTTGGAATTGATGCATTTGGGCTGGTGGCTATGGTATTCTGGACCTAGTAACACCGGAGTGACATCCGAGTGCCAACGGCTCCAGGTTAATATCATACCGCCTCCGTCCTGTTAAAACCTTGGCAGGCCTCAGAGTACGTTCGAAGTTCGCGCTGTTGAGTTGGCGGGACAGGTTCAGTTGAGTTGCACTCCTGATTAGCGCTGATCTGGCTCTGCGCAGGCGACCCCATAAGGGCGTCTCGCAACCCTCGCGTGGCCTCCCTGCTTGCATTAGATAACCACGGGATCATAAAGGCGACTGTCCATCCGAACCTAGATAGCGGCTCTGAGGGGGGACCCATAAGATATGATAAACAATCAAATTAGTAACAATAATGATAAAGGGAACGAAGCAGACGGAAACACATCAGTGACGAAGGAAGTAAATCCTTTTATTGGTAGACCAAAGGTGCAAAGAACACCACCTGTGGGAAAAAACTCCGCAAGAACAGAACAGGGGCAGTCTGAAACATCTAGCGCCCTGAATTCTGCTGTGGCAGTTAGCGCGGCCACCACAAATAAAGTGGTTGAAGAAACTCCGCGTGCGGAACGGTGTTTGGTCCAGAGAAACATACGCAGGCACTGTGTTGTAGTGGGTACCTCTCCAGCGACGACGGCACGATCTTCTTCAAAGGGAAGCTATATTGCTGAAGAAAGGGCACAAGAAGAAAAGATGTTGCGAAAGTGCCGGGAAATAGTTAGAAAAATAGCAGCTGCATCCCAAGTGCAGAAAAATATATCACGGCAGGTGAAAGACGGTCTTCTTGAACTCGAAGAGGCTCTGGAAGTTGTAGAAGCTCGCAGAGATAATTGGAAGAAGGCCGAGCTAGAGCTTAGGCAAATTGAAGGAGCCCAGCCTAGAGAGCAGGGAGTAAAGGATACTCCTGAAACTCTATGCACTGTGCAAGCCAAAGCACAAAAACGGGCAAGAACACCTGAAGGTAGTCCTAACAAAGAAAATATCGTTCGAGCACGAACTGAAGTAGGCACTACCGAACAGCACACATGGGTGACTGTGTTGAAAAAGTCACGTAAAAGTAACGGCCGGCAAGATAAAGCGGCAAATTCTGGTTCAACCAAGAACTTGGCGTCGAATTCAGAAAAACCGAGGCGGAAAAAAAAAACGAAATCGCCTAGGGCAAGAAAGGAAGCTGTGGTAATAAAGCCTACCCAAGGGAAGAGTTATGCAGAAGTCCTTCAGCATATTCGGGCAGGGGTAAGCCCAAGCAAAGTTGGGGCACACGTTCACCAAATCAGAAAAACGGCAGACGGTGGGGTACTTGTGACACTGGCAAAGTGTGAAGACATCTCGAAATTCGGTGATGCAATCCAGGCAGCTGTGGGGGGTTTCGGAGAGGTTAAAAGGCTCGTCTCCAAAGTCAAAATCGAGATACTCGACCTCGATAGTCTTACGACAGAAGAGGAAGTGATAGCAGCGATTCGGGAAGAGGGGATTCAGAACGTAAAAGTTACCTTATTTCCCCCGAATACAAGGGAACAGAGGAAAGCCGTCGTTGAACTGGACGAAGCAAATGCTTTGAAGCTAGTTGATACTGGACGTATTAGAATTGGCTGGGTTAACGCTAGGGTTAGGAAGCGACCTGAAGTTGTGCGCTGTTTCAAGTGCATGGGATACAACCATACCAAAAAAGACTGCAAAGGGCCAGACCGTAGCACTAACTGCTGGAAGTGCGGACAAGTGGGACACGTTGCAAAGGTATGCTCGGCGGAGCCATTCTGCCTGCTGTGCAACGACAAAGGTAAAACAGGAGAAGCGAAGCATGTTCTGGGATCAGGAACATGCAAAGCTTTCCGAGAAGCGCTCGATGCGCAGAAGAAGTTGCTGCGTAGATGAGGGTTCTACAGGGGAACCTGCAAAGATGCCGCACTGCGGACGATTTACTCACGCAGCTTATGCAAGAATCCAGAGCTCAAATCGCAATGATCAGCGAACCATACCGAAGGAGAAATCCAGAGACATGGTATTCAGACACTTCGGGCTATGCAGCTTTATGGGTTGCAGACACTCGGAAAGTCCGGGTTGATCGGCGAGGTTCGGGCGATGGATATGTTTGGATTGAAAACTGCGGCATCAGCTTTGTCAGCTGCTATTTTTCACCGAACGACCCAATAATGGAATTTCGTAGAAAGATAGAAGCATTAGAAGACGCTCTTCGAGACCTTTCTGGCAAACTGGTAGTAGCTGGTGACTTCAATGCGAGAGCCTTGGAATGGGGGATGCCGACTCAAAACACAAGAGGGAGATTAATTATGGAAATGGTGTCCAGGCTGAGTATGGTCGTGGTGAACAGGGGCTCAACACCAACTTACCGCAGGCCAGGCTTCGGTGAGTCCATTCCCGATATAACTCTTGTCTCGGAGACGTTGTCCATGAGAACAAAGGATTGGAGGGTGATGGAGGAGTACACTGGAAGTGACCACAACTATATTACTTTCTGGCTGTCGGAGGAAAGCCCGGCCCCTCAGAACTTAAGACGGAAAATACTCGGGTGGAATATTTCGAAGCTGGATAAGAGGAAGCTATTGGAGTCACTAAGCAACAGCTTTACTGACGAAGTCAGCGCAGGACAAGCAGGGGTAGCAATGGGCCCTGGGGAAATAGGTACGGTTGTAAATTCGACCATGGGCGAAATTCGGCGAGCGTGCAATGCGTCGATGCCACTTCGAAAGTCACTACCGGGCAAACAGAGCGCTTATTGGTGGACTGAGGAGATAGCGGATCTAAGACGAAGAGCTTTAGCATGCAGGCGTAGGGCACAGCGGTCTATTGGACGACCGGAAGCGCTGCTACTTGTCGCCACCCACAAAAAGGCAAAAAAAGAACTGGGAATTGCTATAAAACGGAGGAAAAGGCAAATGTGGCAAACATTATGCGAAGAAGTGGACCGGGATCCGTGGGGCCAGGGTTACAAAATAGTATCGGGTAGGCTGGGCCGCATGGGTCCCGACCCACCCATGGAGGCGGATGTCCTGAAGAATATTGTAGATTCACTGTTCCCAGCGCACGATGTAAGAGTAGAGAACAACCGCACAGTCCGCCAGGAAGATATCCCTTTGTTCACTGAAGAAGAACTACGAAGCGCGAGTGTCAGAATGAAGAACCGAAAAGCCCCAGGCCCGGACAATATTCCAGTAGAAGTCCTAAAGGTAGTGGTGGAACGACACCCGTCAACATTACTACGCATGTACAATGAATGTTTACTAGCGGGTGTCTTTCCGTCACCCTGGAAAGTGGCGCGACTTGCCCTAATTTCAAAGGGAAAGGGAGATCGTAACACACCATCAGCGTACAGACCTCTCTGCATGCTGGACACTGCGGGGAAACTTTTGGAAGGGCTGCTGAAACCTCGACTAAAGGCAGCTATACGAAGAGCAGGTGACCTCTCGAAAAACCAACATGGATTTCGCAGTGGCCACTCAACAATAAGTGCCATCTGTGAAATAATTAGCGCAGTAGATCGCGCAGAGGCCGCTTGTCATCGGGCTAGACCCATTGTGTTTTTGGTAACGCTGGACGTTCGTAACGCCTTTAACTCGGCGAGATGGACAGACATACTGGATTCCCTTCAGCGACATTTTCAAATAGAGGAATACTTGCTGGCAATGGTACGGGATTACCTGAAAGATCGCCATTTGATCTATGAAACGAATCAGGGAACTGTATGCAAAACCATTACAGCTGGGGCAGCACAAGGATCCATTCTCGGGCCAGACCTATGGAATGTTGCGTATGATGGTCTCTTACGCCTCGAAATGCCGGAAGATGTGCTCTTGGTGGGCTATGCTGATGATGTAGCCGCTGTCATCACGTCTAGAAATCCTCATCTCGCCCAACTCAAACTCAATCAAGTAATGAGAAGGGTCGAAGCCTGGATGGAAAGCCATGGTCTCCAGCTGGCGATCGCGAAAACTGAGATTGTCATGCTAACCAAGAGAAGAATACCAACCATTATACCCATGACGGTTGGCTCTGAAGTACTTGAGACCAGAAACTCGGCTAAGTATCTTGGAGTGATATTGGACTCGAAGCTGGCTTATGGAGAGCACATCCGAAAAGTATGCGATAGGGCGCTACTGTCTGTTATCTCGCTTGGGAGACTCATGGCAAACGTTCACGGTCCTAGTCCGAGTAAACGTAAGCTCCTTATGACGGTGGCTCATTCAATGCTGCTGTATGGTGCGGAGATATGGGCCACTGCGTTAAGGTTTGAAAAGTATCGAGCTAGGATGGTGAGCGTCCAGCGTAGGGGAGCGCTGCGAATTGCAAGCAGCTACAGAACAGTCTCAGGAAACGCCGTGTTAGTGATAGCGGGAGTAATCCCAATTGATCTATTGGCGAACGAACGCAGGGAAGTGTTCCTGAACAGAGCAGAAGTGGGAAGAGAAATCTTGGTTGCTCAAGCACGAGCGCGAACGCTTGAGCTTTGGGAGGAGCGCTGGGCTACGAGCTCGAAGGGAGCATGGACGATTAGGCTAATTCGCGCCTTAAAACCTTGGCTTAATCGCGACCACGGTGAAATAAACTTCTACCTGTGCCAGTTCCTATCGGGACACGGCTACTTCAGGAAATACCTTCACAGAATGGGGAAAGTCAGGACGGAGTTCTGTAAGTACTGTGTTAAGGAAAGTGATGATGCTTTGCATACCTTTTTCCATTGCGCCCGCTTCAGAAGAGAGCGACACATACTTTTCTCTGCAATTGGCCCTGTGACGCCGGAGTCAATCGTGGAGATGATGCTACAGACAGAGGACGCCTGGTCAGCTGTGTCAGCATATGTGGAGCAGGTATTGCGCTTAAAAAAAGAGGAAGGATGTCTCATAGACTCCTGAAAGCCTGACAGAACGGAAGTAAGCCAATGGGACACCTGATAGGTGGAAGTAGCACGGCCGAGTTGAAGTAATGCGAAAGCGGTTCCGGCTCGGACCTTCGTGGTCGGCGGGTGACGTTTTTTAGTGAGTAAGAATCTCACATAATCTTGTTTCGTTCGCAAGATACCTATTGAAGGTTTTTGACATCCGCTCCCAAAAAAAAAAAAAAAAAAAAAAAAAAAAAAAAAAAAAAAAAAAAAATCCTAGGAGTAGATTTTTGGCAGCTTTTTGGAGTCGTGCTTGACATGAAGGGGCAACAATGGACCTCCGTGGCCACTGTAGAGTCAGGAACCGGGAAAGCGCTACGAGGTCGGTCACACTTGACGCAGGGTGAGGTGAAGATTCTGTCGGAGCTATTAGACCAACAGTTTGAATTGATGGGGGATGGCTTGGGTTGCGCAAAGTCTGTCAGCCACGTCATAAAGACAAAATCGGAACCAATCAAGCAGCGGTATTATCCCGTTTCCCCCGCGGTTCAAAAACAAATAAACCTGGAATTGGACGACATGTTGCGAATGGGAGTGGTTGAGCCATCGAAAAATGCTTGGTCCTCCCCGATCTTGTTGGTCCGTAAAAAGGACGGTTCCTACAGATTTTGCTTCGATTTTCGCAAAGTAAACGCGGTGTCGGTAAAAGATGCGTATCCGCTACCTTATATCTCGGCAACTCTCGACAAGCTTCGAAATGCAAAATATCTGTCGACGCTTGACGTGAAATCGGCGTATTGGCAAGTGCCCATGGCGGAGGAATCTCAACAATACACTGCCTTTACCGTGCCGGGTAGGGGTTTATTTCATTTTCGGCGCATGCCTTTCGGTCTCCACAACTCAGGAGCCACCTGGCAAAGGTTAATTGATACGGTATTGGGGCCTTCTCTCGAACCTTTCGTTTTCACTTACCTAGACGATATCATTATTGTCACGGAAACTTTCGAGCGACACTTGAAAGTACTGCGAGAGGTCTTTTCTATGTTGAGGGAAGAAGGTCTGCGAGTATCGAAAGAGAAATGCCAATTCTGTAGGGCTCAATTGCGGTATTTAGGTTACCTAGTGGATGAAAGAGGCCTGCATGTAGATCCCGAGAAGGTTGAGGCGATTAAGGGATTTCCTAAACCGACATCAGTCAAACAAGTCCGACAACTACTCGGTATGGTGTCGTGGTACAGGCGTTTCATCCCGGATCACGCCACTCTTGTCGCGCCATTAAATGATCTTTTGAAAAAAGGACGTAAGTTTATGTGGTCAGATATATGTGAGCAGGCTTTTGTCGCGTGCAAACAGAAACTTATGGCCGCGCCAATATTAGCCTGCCCTGATTTCGACCTCCCCTTTAAAGTGCAGACGGATGCATCGGATGTCGGAATAGGGGCTGTTTTGAGTCAGGCTCACCCATCAGGAGAAAAAGTGGTCTGCTATTTGAGTCGGGCTTTGTCGAGGCGGGAGAGGAATTATTCTGTCACCGAAAGGGAGTGCTTAGGGGTTGTGTGGGCCATAGAGAAGTTACGGCCATACATTGAGGGTACGCATTTCATTGTGATTACCGACCATCATTCCCTTGTCTGGTTAAACAAGCTGAAGGACCCGTCTGGCAGGTTGGCGAGATGGGCAGTACGCCTCCAGCAATTTGACTTTGAGATTATTCATCGGAAAGGGAAGGAGCATTTGGTGCCAGACGCCCTGTCTCGAGCGGTTGCGGAGGTGGGAGACATAGCGACTTCCCCGGCGCCGGAGTGATGGTTTGTGGAAATGGTGGAGAAGGTTCGGAGCGATCCCCGTAAGTTTGCTAATTGGAAAGTGATCGAGAATACTCTGTGGAAGCAACTACCAGGCTGTGGGAGCGAGAGGGACGGCAACCCGGTTTGAAAAAGGGTAGTTCCGAAAACGGAAAGGGGTTCCATACTGTACCGGTGTCACGACGACCCGAAGGCGGGACATCTTGGTGCTACTCGAACGTTGGCTCGCGTTGCCCAAAATTTCTACTGGCCCCGGATGCGGAGAGACATACAGAAATATGTACGTTCCTGTAACGTGTACCAAGCCTGCAAGGTGGAGAGAAAATCACCGATCGGCTTGATGTCTACGAGGGCTGGCGAGGCCAAATTACCATGGGAACTGGTCAGCGTGGATCTAGTGGGACCATTACCTAGGTCAACGAGAGGGTACACCTACATTCTCACAATTGTGGACTATGTCACCAAGTACTCAATAATACTACCAGTACGGACAGCGACGGCATCGGCTGTTTTCCGGTTGTTGGAAGAGAACGTTTTCTTGGTGTATGGAGTACCCAGAGCTCTGATATGCGATAATGGGGTGCAGTTCCGGGGAAAGCAGTTCAAACGGGCAGTGGAAGAGTATGGCGTTAAGATATGTTTCACTGCGCTGTACCATCCCCAGGCTAACCCGGTGGAGCGCCGTAATCAGGACATTAAATGCATGTTGAGATGTTACGCGTCAGAGAACCATCGCTCGTGGGATCAATACCTGAGTAAAATCGCGTGTGCGCTGAGAACGTATAAGCATGAAGTCACGGGCTTCACTCCCTACTTTCTAAACTTTGGGAGAGAAATAGTTACGTTTAGGGAGGAAGTGGAGCGGCCAGCAGGAGTGCAAGAGGCGTTTTCACCAGTCAAAAACGCAATCAATTTGGAAAAGATACGGGAGGAGGTGGTCCAGAGGATGAAATGGGCAGCGGTTTCCAGTCAGAAGCGGTATGACCTTCGCCGACGCTCAGAGAACTTTCAGGTGGGACAAAGAGTTTGGCGGAAGAATTATGTATTGTCGAACGCTAGTAAAAATTTTTCAGCTAAATTAGCCCCGGCGTACATCGGACCTTTCACACTGAGAAGGAAGACATCAGCGTGGACATACGAATTGGTCGACGGAAATGGTAAAAATGCAGGCACTTGGCATGCGAAAGACCTCAAAATGTATGTGGAAGGCGAACGTGATTAACGTGAATTTTGGTGTCGGGTTTTGAATTTAGATACACTTTTCTTTTGAAAGGTTAGCCATTAGTCTCTGTGGTGGTGGGATGCCGGCGCGAAAAGCAATGGAAAAGAAGGGTGGTGGAAGTTAGTTTAACAATAACAGAATTAATATTATTGAGTAACTTCCGTGATTAAGTGTTGTAAAAAAAAAAAAAAAAATATTTGGTGAAGGGTTAGTAGAAGTAAGCCTAGTATAAGTTAATAGTTACATTTTGAGGAGTTAGTCGTATGAGTTATTATAGGGATAAAAATGAAATAATATACCATAGTTTGGGGCGTGACTTCCGTGCTTCTGTTGAGTAGATTTGATATTTATCTTTTCTTTTCCTTTTTCTCCTTTTTCGTCTTGTTTTTGCGCGTCTCGATTTTTATCTTTGTTTTTTTTCTTCCTTGATTTCCCTTGGTTTTTATCCTAAAATCGAGTTCAGGTCGTATTAGAATATTGAAATATTAAGGGCACAGGTACCAACACCAGTTAGAGCTATTAGTCGAGACACATAAGCATGCATGATAAGGTATGTCTGGGATTTGTAACGTGAATGTGTAATTCAGAATTCAAATAGGGAATATCAACGACCGGAAATTATTTTACGAGAAACTAAAGCGTACCGAAATATAAAACTCGGAATCAGAATATAATTTCGCGTGGCGTCTTTGAGAAATAGCGTCGAGAATTCCTAGGGAATTCTCTGAGGAGAGGGGGGTGTCACGGTCGAATACAGTACGCGCGAATTGCAATCGTAAGTTCGTATAAAAAAAAAAGAAAAAAAAAAAAAACCTCCACCGCCCTCCGGAAGTGAGGCCGATAGAGGTGAAACTCAAACACTAATTGTTAGTAAGATCGCATAATTGAATGTAGTTTAGTGTAACGATAAGTATACTTGTAGTTTTTAAGTCACGAATTTCTACGACACGAAACAGCGACCACACGGGACGACGGATACAGAATATGGGATCTACTGAATACCTCACTACAGAAATCGACAACACAGGAAGAAAAACTTTAAAATATTCGCATCAAAGATACGATACGAATCAGACGCGCGAAACAAATAGCCTGGAATCCACCGATGGCAGACGTGCGAATACGCAGAGCAGCGCATGGATCGACGCGCTCTCACCCAGTAATGCCTGACCATGGTCAACATTTGACCTACATCGAGACGGGATCGAATATACACCCGAACGAACCCACGAATTAGCTCTGGTCTGGCGAATTCGTAATTAACCAGCAACTGACACGCGATGCGAATGAAGGCGATATTATGATCTGGCCAGATATTAACCGCGACACTATTATGCGCTACCGATTTATCCAATTGGATGGAATTCGTGGCTGCTCACCAATGTATACGAGAACGCGATCGATGGCATCAGAGAATCACGCGAATTTGGGAAAATGGTTGATGCCGGCAGATGAATATACACCATAGAAATAGATTACTTACGTACCTGGCCATTGTGTGCTGCTATTCCGGAATGGGTTGCTGATTTGCATGTTTTATGCATTCACGCCTAACACCCGTCTCTGACTCGATATCTCGAAACGTCACAACAATCATCTGACAAGGTGTAAATGGCAAATGAGTGATCATTTGGCTGTTCCAAGTTGGGACGTGCAGACGGCAAGTGGATGCGATGTTCCACTCGAGCGAAACGAAACGCTGGTTAGTGCACCCAACGGGTCAGAGAAGTCCCGATAAGTGTGAAAATTTTGGGGCTCGAGCGCTGAAACTGATGGCGGGACTTTCTTTTCGATTGAGAATTGGTAAGCGTTCGGAGGTGCATTAGATCGAGGGTCGCCAGGACTTAACTGATTTCTTTTTTTCGGAATTCGAACGAGAATTGTAATTGGAGTGGACTTATCGATTTGGGATCATCGTTGGAAGAGTGTTTTTACAATTTAATCTTCTAAGCGCCTGCTGCGGAGCGAAGTTTATTCTACGATTGGATCCAGTGTAGCAGATACTTAGTCGAAACGAGTGCGAAGTGGAAATTCATCGACGAAAAGGAGCTGCGGTCGTACGAACGAAAAGTATAGCGAGCGTCGAACATATCAGGGCCCCAACGAGGGATCTACCAGGTTTTTATCTTTAGCTATTATATTTTCTATATTTTTTTTGAACTTTTTAACGAATTAAGTGTTTAACTAATAGTATATAATTCGTGTACGAATCAGTTTTGGCGCCAGTAGTTTTTTTAAGGAATATATAGTGTTAGATTTAAGTCAAAGCAAAAACGAAAGAATAGAGCTTGATTATAGATTGTTAAACGAGTGTTTGTGTTTCCGGGATATTGTTGATACAGTTTTCCTTCGCGATACGTTACGCGGTGCTATTTGGTGGAACCCGTTACCCTCTTCTAGTTTCTGAGTGGCGGACAGACGGCGAGTTTTCGGATCAGAAACGAGTGGCGCCCACCCACCCCTTTTCTTCGCGTGAGCGTAGTCAGCCCGAAAAACGCCGCCCTTACGTTCCAGTTGGGGACAAAGGTCTCTTCGTTTTGAACACAAAAGGGTTGGATAATGGTAACAAATTGCGAAGGCCCCGGCGAGATTCGAACTCACGATCTCCTGTTTACCAAAGTAAGTAACAAAGTAAGTAACATTTCATCATTTGTCATGTAATTTATGCATACTTCTTGATCTGGAAAATTATCAATATTGCCCTGCATAACGGGAAGATGAGAAAGGAAATCTGCTCTGTTTTCATTTGATTAAACATATTAAATACATATCCTTACAAAAACAATGCATAACGCTGCAGTTTGTGATATGCCATGTTTTTCCCCGAATAAAGATGTAAGCAGCTTTGAATCGTTACATGACACAAATTATCTGTCGAAGAGATACTGGTAGAAATAACGCACTGCCCAATAAATTGCTAATGCTTCCTTTTCAATTTGGCTATATCTCTTCTCTGCTTCACTCAACACACGAGAAGCGTAGGCAATGGGCCTTTCCACACTTGTATTCTTGATGCACTCCTCAAACCGGTTTTCTGGGCAAGAGACGGAAGAATCAAGGGGAATTCTCTACAAAAAGTTGAGAATTCCCCTTGATTCTTCCGTCTCTTGCCCAGCAAACCGGTTTGAGGAGTGCATCAAGAATACAAGTGTGAAAAAGCCCAATAGGTTTATTGATACCATTTGAAAGCGTGTAACTTAATACCGCCCCTAGACCATGACAACTAGCATCCATAACCAACTGCAATGGCAAGTTAATATCATAATGCATTAATACCTCAGGTTTTACAAAAAAATGTTTAATTTCATTTAAGGCAGATTGACATTTTTGTGTCCAAATCAATTTCGTTTCCTTCTTTAGCAACTTGTATAAAGGACTTAATCGCTCTGATACAAAGGAAACGAACTTCCGATAATAATTGATTGTTCTTTAACACGATTGCAACTCTTGAACATTTTTGGGTACTGGTAATTGCAAAATTTCTTGCAACTTTTTTGGAGAGGGACGAATGCCATACTGGTCAATGACAAATCCTAAATAATTCACTGAATCTTTGAAAAATGCAAATGAAAAATGCACATTTAGACTTCTTAACGGTCAATCCGCTATTTTGTAATCGCTTTAGAACTTATTCTAATTTTTTGTATGCACTACTGCTTTTATCGTATTCTAAAATGTCATCCTGAAAAACTGAGATGGACAAGTGCTTATGCCAAAAGGCAACCTCATTTATTTGAACAATCCTTTGTGTGTACAGATTGTGGTACGTATTTGACTTTCCTTATCAAGCTACATTTGCTGATAAGCATGTGCTTAGTCAATTTTCGCAAAAATTCTTGCACCAGATAATGATCTTAATAAATCTTCAACTCTTGGAAGAACGAATCTATCTATTTTAATATGCAGATTAAGAGTAATTTTCGTGGCTCAGTCCGAAAATTCCTCCGGTTCAAGAATTTTCATGTTAACCAGCCTTTCTTTTTCACTTTTTTTCCTATTCCTTTTTTTTTAGACTAAATGGCAAAGATTAGGGCGGAAAATAACGTGGAGACACATTGTCACCTAATTTCAATTTAGTTTTACCTTTGTTAAAAGTTCCTAAAGCATCACTAAACACTTCGGAATCTTTCTCCACTAGCTTTTGCATCTCAACACACATCTCGAGTTTCTTTACGCTGAATTCAATATTGAATGTTTGCATAAAATTACGACCTAACAATGGTGCACACTTACTATCAACAATATATAGCTTCAAATTATTACACGCACCTTTAAATTCAATTCACCAATCGGGAAAAATTTCCAACCATTGTAATTAATTAATTTCACGTTTGATCCTTGGAATGGAATATTAGGAAACCACTTGATGTATTCACTGTTGCTAATGCAGCTTATCGCCACACCACTATCTAATTCCGCTTTTATGGAAATCTTGTTTACAATCACTGTCAACAATATCAGATCTATACTATTAATGCGTTCGAATGCAAATAATTTTTCCTCCCTCTCGTATACTTTAATACAGTTCTGCTTAACAGGTTTTTGAAATTTTCATTTAGCATTTACAGCTGATTTACATACTTTGACTAAATGACCTATTTTACCGCAATTTAAGCATCTTAAATTTCTATACTAGCAGGTTGTTGATATATGACCGGTAGTTCCACAACAATAGCACTAATCACTCGTAGACGGCAATTTGTGATCCATTCGTTGTTGTAGCTTCTAAATTTCGCTGATGGATTCTGTTTTGATTAAATGGGAATTTATGACGTCTATCGATGCTTTCTTTTGCAATGCTATTTGCATAGCTTTATCAAAAATTAATTATGTGCAGTGGAAAAACAACTTTTCTTTTATTCGGTTCGACGAAATTCCCAGTATGAAAATGTCTCGTAAGACTTCGCTCAAGATAGACCAAAAATCACATGTTGTGGACAATGTTTTAATTCGCCTTGCCCATTCTTGAATTTGCTCAGATGTATCCATTCGAGCTGCATAAAATTTTTCTTGCTTTAAAAACAATTTCACCATATGTTTTGCTCTGAGGTTTCACAGGAAAACATAAATTAATCAACAGTTTATAAGATTCTTCCGAAATCACAGTTAACAAAATGGCCCTGTGCCGATTTGCATCCGAAATGTTGTTTGCCGTAAAAAATTGCTCGTAGTGCTTTACGTACACTTTCCACTCCATCGTTGAATGATTGAACTCACGCAATGTGCCTATTCCCAGACTCACTGTTGTCTCCATCATCTTTCTTTTCAAATTTTACAGCAAAATTTACAGATTACCTACAAAAGTCTTTCGTTTTCCTCGTCGCCAATATTATGTCTTCATTTTATAATTTGAAATGAAGACTTCTATTTTTGGATTACATTATAAATACCCGATTTATTTTTTTAATCCAAACTTAACGTGTACGCTTACAAACTGGTTTCAAACAACTAAGCAACTAGTTACAAACAACGATAGAGAGGAAGTTTTAGTTACGATTTTGTGTGTAACTTGGTAACTTGGTCGTAGAAACATCTACCAAATTAAATATCTTAAAATATATTATATTAAATATATTATATTAAAGTAAAAAATATATTAAAATTAAATATATTATATTAAAGTAAAAAAAAAACTCTAAAGCACCTGAACCGCAAGAAATATTAATATTCACAGAACAGTAGAAGAATCGTGCAGATTTTGAGTGTATATTCTACCACACGTGCTCTACCCTGTTTCGACTGCAAAATCACTTTGATCTTTACAATGCATTTAAACTCATAGGGTGGAAGGATTTCAGGAATTTCAAAATTTAGGAGAGCTAAACACTGCAAAACTTTGAAAGCAACGTAACATAACACAAACACAAAAAAAATGCTTAG
>OZ022264.1:128564921-128667421 GCA_963978885.1 Nemotelus pantherinus | reverse complement strand
CGAAAAACCTGCAAGTTATCAGAGCCGAGTGTTGCACCCGATCCAATTACTTGACTGATTACCTGAATGTTATTACTGGTTAGTAAACACTTCAACTGACTACACAACTGTTTGATGCGACTGATAGAAAAACACACTGATCAAGACTGAGACTGACACTATTTTATTTATGATTGATTTCTTATATAGTAAACATATTATGACCTAACTGTTATTTGCAAATATAAAAATTGATAAAGAAATATTAATTTATGTTCTCGGTCACGCCGTCGTCGTTTCGAGCGCGGTATTACTGAAGATGCGCGAAACATTTTAAGTTCATCTGAACAATCACTTTGGCATAAAATTCATATGTATATATATAAATATATATATATATATATATATATATATATATATATATATATATATATATATATATATATATATATATATATATATATATATATATGTATCTATATATATATATATATATATATATATATATATATATATATATACATATGTATATATATTTTTTTTTTTTCAAGAATATTTTTCCTAAGCGCAAGAGGCATAACTACCCTATAACCCCATAATATGCACCCCCTCTTCTATCGATAATTCATTTTTCATCAAAAAGTAAGGCTTTAATTCACTTCAAATTTATGTGGCCACCCATGTTCAATGAACTCCTTAATCTTACACAATATTTCATCTTCGTGTGTTTCGCCTGAAATTCCTTTTGCATCAATGGGTAACATTTCATTATTTGTAATGTAATTTATGCATACTTCTTGATCTGGAAAATTATCAATATTGCCCTGCATAACGGGAAGATGAGAAAGGAAATCTGTTCTGTTTTCATTTGATTAAACATATTTAACTTTAAATATATATCCTGACAAAAATAATGCATAACGCTGCAGTTTGTGATATGCCATGTTTTTCCCCGAATAAAGATGTAAGCAGCTTTGAATCGTTACATGACACAAATTATCTGTCGAAGAGATACTGGTGGAAATAACGCACTGCCCAATAAATTGCTAATGCTTCCTTTTCAATTTGGCTATATCTCTTCTCTGCTTCACTCAACACACGAGAAGCGTAGGCAATGGGCCTTTCCAAACTTGTATTCTTGATGCACTCCTCAAACCGGTTTTCTGGGCAAGAGACGGAAGAATCAAGGGGAATTCTCTACAAAAAGTTGAGAATTCCCCTTGATTCTTCCGTCTCTTGCCCAGCAAACCGGTTTGAGGAGTGCATCAAGAATACAAGTGTGAAAAAGCCCAATAGGTTTATTGATACCATTTGAAAGCGTGTAACTTAATACCGCCCCTAGACCATGACAACTAGCATCCGTAACCAACTGCAATGGCAAGTTAATATCATAATGCATTAATACCTCAGGTTTCACAAAAAAATGTTTAATTTCATTTAAGGCAGATTGACATTTTTGTGTCCAAATCAATTTCGTTTCCTTCTTTAGCAACTTGTATAAAGGACTTAATCGCTCTGATACAAAGGAAACGAACTTCCGATAATAATTGATTGTTTTTAAACACGATTGCAACTTTTGAACATTTTTGGGTACTGGTAATTGCAACATTGCTTGCAACTTTTCTGGAGAGGGACGAATGCCATACTGGTCAATGACAAATCCTAAATAATTCACTGAATCTTTGAAAAATGCAAATGAAAAATGCACATTTAGACTTCTTAATGGTCAATCCGCTATTTTGTAATCGCTTTAGAACTTATTCTAATTTTTTGTATACACTACTGCTTTTATCGTATACTAAAATGTCATCCTGAAAAACTGAGATGGACAAGTGCTAATGCCAAAAGGCAACCTCATTTATTTGAACAATCCTTTGTGTGTACAGATTGTGGTAAGTATTTGACTTTCCTTATCAAGCTACATTTGCTGATAAGCATGTGCTAAGTCAATTTTCGCAAAAATTCTTGCACCAGATAATGATCTTAATAAATCTTCAACTCTTGGAAGAACGAATCTTTCTATTTTAATATGCAGATTAAGAGTAATTTTCGTGGCTCAGTCCGAAAATTCCTCCTGTTCAAGAATTTTCATGTTAACCAGCCTTTCTTTTTCACTTTTTTTCCTATTCCCTTTTTTTTCAGACTAAATGGCAAAGATTAGGGAGGAAAATAACGTGGAGACACATTGTCACCTAATTTCAATTTAGTTTTACCTTTGTTAAAAGTTCCTAAAGCATCACTAAACACTTCGGAATCTTTCTCCACTAGCTTTTGCATCTCAACACACATCTCGAGTTTCTTAACGCTGAATTCAATATTGAATGTTTGCATAAAATTACGACCTAACAATGGTGCACACTTACTATCAACAATATATAGCTTCAAATTATTACACGCACCTTTAAATTCAATTCACCAATCGGGAAAAATTTCCAACCATTGTAATTAATTAATTTCACGTTTGATCCTTGGAATGGAATATTAGGAAACCACTTGATGTATTCACTGTTGCTAATGCAGCTTATCGCCACACCACTATCTAATTCCGCTTTTATGGAAATCTTGTTTACAATCACTGTCAACAATATCAGATCTATACTATTAATGCGTTCGAATGCAAATAATTTTTCCTCCCTCTCGTATACTTTAATACAGTTCTGCTTAACAGGTTTTTGAAATTTTCATTTAGCATTTACAGCTGATTTACATACTTTGACTCAATGACCTATTTTACCGCAATTTAAGCATCTTAAATTTCTATACTAGCAGGTTGTTGATATATGACCGGTAGTTCCACAACAATAGCACTAATCACTCGTAGACGGCAATTTGTGATCCATTCGTTGTTGTAGCTTCTAAATTTCGCTGATGGATTCTGTTTTGATTAAATGGGAATTTATGACGTCTATCGATGCTTTCTTTTGCAATGCTATTTGCATAGCTTTATCAAAAATTAATTATGTGCAGGGGAAAAACAACTTTTCTTTTATTCGGTTCGACGAAATTCCCAGTATGAAAATGTCTCGTAAGACTTCGCTCAAGATAGACCAAAAATCACATGTTGTGGACAATGTTTTAATTCGCCTTGCCCATTCTTGAATTTGCTCAGATGTATCCATTCGAGCTGCATAAAATTTTTCTTGCTTTAAAAACAATTTCACCATATGTTTTGCTCTGAGGTTTCACAGGAAAACATAAATTAATCAACAGTTTATAAGATTCTTCCGAAATCACAGTTAACAAAATGGCCCTGTGCCGATTTGCTTCCGAAATGTTGTTTGCCGTAAAAAATTGCTCGTAGTGCTTTACGTACACTTTCCACTCCATCGTTGAATGATTGAACTCACGCAATGTGCCTATTCCCAGACTCACTGTTGTCTCCATCATCTTTCTTTTCAAACTTTACAGCAAAATTTACAGATTACCTCCAAAAGTCTTTCGTTTTCCTCGTCGCCAATATTATGTCTTCATTTTATAATTTGATATGAAGACTTCTATTTTTGGATTACATTATAAATACCCGATTTATTTTTTTAATCCAAACTTAACGTGTACGCTTACAAACTGGTTTCAAACAACTAAGCAACTAGTTACAAACAACGATAGAGAGGAAGTTTTAGTTACGATTGTGTGTGTAACTTGGTAACTTGGTCGTAGAAACATCTACCAAATTAAATATCTTAAAATATATTATATTAAATATATTATATTAAAGTAAAAAATATATTAAAATTAAATATATTATATTAAAGTAAAAAAAAAACTCTAAAGCACCTGAACCGCAAGAAATATTAATATTCACAGAACAGTAGAAGAATCGTGCAGATTTTGAGTGTATATTCTACCACACGTGCTCTACCCTGTTTCGACTGCAAAATCACTTTTATCTTTACAATGCATTATACTCATAGGGTGGAAGGATTTCAGGAATTTCAAAATTTAGGAGAGCTAAACACTGCAAAACTTTGAAAGCAACATAACATAACACAAACAAAAAAAACATGCTTAGTACTTGCAACACTTTACCAGCACTGCAATGAAAAGTTTTCCACAATTGCCTCACGTCAAAATCAAAGAATCCGATCGATTTTGATTTTATCCCATGATTTCGTCGAAATTTACAGGGAAAGAAAGATAATCGGGGTCAAAAAATGAAAGTTGGTTGGGACCGAAAAATTTCTAGAACTTACAAAATTTAAACATTGGTAGCTTATTTTCATTGTAAGTGTTCCCGATATGAATACCTAATGTAAGCATTTCTTGATGCGAAAAAAACAAAATAACGTATCTGGCTGGCAACCTTTTGCTAGCATTAAAGCCAAAATATATCACACCTGCCCCATATTTAAACCAACCTACTCTGCGAATTTCGTTTTGATCCGATGACTGCATTGATGAAATCTAGGGTTGCCAGTCGCAAAATTTTTCCAATTTTCGAAAACTTAATATTTGCTGTTTATTGTCACTACAAGATCATTACCGTTTAAAAATTTTACGTTACAATCGGTTGAAAAAGATTTTGCAAATAAATACAAAACCAACAATAGCTGGCAGCCCTATAATGGTTTTTTACCAGATTCCTTTTTAATAATGCCTATAATAAGATCCATACGGCATACGAAATTCGTTTTGATTTCATGACTGCACTGGAAGCTATACGACAAAAAGATTTATTTTCCTGAGCGAATTTTCAAAACCCAAGACACCAATATTGTTTTTAAACAAAATTTCCACTCAACACGGCTTAGAGCAAGGTTATATTGTAGCTCAATTTCGTGCAAATCTTGTAACTGAATCAAAGTTCATAGGGGAAATAGCAGTTTTTTTTCTTTATAATTTTTCAAGGTGGCACTACTGGCACAGAGTTTCTCGCATTCCATAATCGCTTCTATCAGACCTAGTCCTACCTTAAACCAATACATTCTGTGAATTTCATTTGTATTAGATGATTGGGTCGTGAGTTCTCGTGAAAAGAAATTTTTGATGCTTAAAATAAAGGTAAATTGCAAGAGGGTTACTGTTCGTGTCCGATGTGAAATTTCAAAGGTTTTGTTATAACTGTACAGACAAGGCATAAGACTTCTAAATGAGTTGATTTTTAATGTAAAAGACAAACATTTTTCAGGAGTGTCGATGGTTTGAAAGTTTTCACTTTCAATGCCTGCCGTAGCTGAAGGGTTGCCAGCACGTTCATAAAAAACTACACGAGTCTACAACTTAGTAACAGCAACATGTCCTGATTTGATAGCTGGTCGAAAAATGTCACAATTCAAAAATTTGCAAATGTTCCCAATCTCGTTTTAGGTGCCTAGCGCACACATAGGGTTAAACATTTTAAAAAAATCACTTTATTCACTTTAAGAAGACGTTAAAAATTCATTTCAGAAACTTCATTTATGCGAAAGTCATTTGTTGACAGTCAAATATGTGTTTTTCAAATATCACTAAAATGGCCGCCGGCACCAAAGGGTTAAACATTATTAACTTTTTCTGAGACCTGGCACTATTTGGATACACACAAATGTATGCTAAAAATTTCAGTTCAATCGAATGGCGCGTTCCTGAAATCTGTTCACTAAAACTTTTTGACTATATATGTATATATATATATATATATATATATATATATATATATATATATATATATATATATATATATATATATATTTATTTTAATTTATATAATTTAATTTATATATATATATATATATATATATATATATATATATATATATATATATATATATTTATATATATATATATATATATATATATATATATATATTTAAATATATATCTATATATATATATATATATATATATATATATATATATATATATATATATATATTTTTAAATCTCATCATATTTAGCATTAAGTAGTAAAGCCTCAGCACCATATCAAATTCCAAAATTCCAAGCGTCCGAATTTGTTTATGCTAGCATCGCAACTATACACATAAGTGTAACGATTCAAATTTCGTCTCGCGAGAAATTGTATACGCTAGCATAAACATATTCGAATATTAAAAAGACATTGTTGCTCGATGCATGAAATATGCTAGCGTAAGCATATTCTATGTTGGCTTGGTGCATTAGATATTAAGAATACATTGTTACTTAGGAATTAAGAAATTTACTATAAATTAAGTCAAGTGATGAATAAAGATTGAGTTGTGATTTGGAAATCAACGTGTTCAGACCTTTATTTGTCAAACGGTACCAAGAGCCGTTTGACACATCATAGTGACCAGGGTGTATCGCCTTGACGTCAACCTTTAACATATTTTCTGGTGACCCCGACGTGATTCCAAGTCACATATCTCAGTGGCGTTGTCAGGGCCAACACTGACAAATTCGCAAATCTTACAAATTTCATTGGCGTTGTCAGGGCCAACACTGACAAATTTACAATTTATAGCGTGACCAAGGCTTACATTGGTCCAACGTAAGTTTGTTCCAGTAAAATTTCTAGAAGATGTCGGACTGGGAGCAACTTGCCAACATCCAAGAGAGCATTGGGGATGAAATTCGACGAGTATACACCAATTTAAAAAAGGATCCACTGAATCGGCGGACTCCTGCCTATCTCTCCGAGAAAATTGAGAGACTCAAAGAGCTTTGGCAGAGATTTGAGAAAAATGATACGGAGCTCATTGAAAACGTTGGTGCAGACCTTACGCATGAGTACTGCAAAAAGGACTACTACACAGGGATCAAGGCGATCTACGAGCAAGCGATTGCCACTGCCACCGCTATGCAGTCCAAGGCAAAGATGGACGCAGCACAATCCATAAGGCCTGCTGATGAGCCATCAACAGCAAAAGAGGTTTATAGCTTACCCGAAATTAGCGATGGGCTAGGCCCCTCATCAGAACCATATTTGATAAAACAAATAAATGTTCTGTTGGACAGTATTGAGGCAGTGGTGGAGAAAAAGGTACCGCTTTACCTGTCCCGAAGTGCAGAACTTAGAAAAAGCCAAGCCAGTCGAATCGAGCAGCAGTGGATCTCAATCCAAAAGCTCCACAGTCGCATTCTAGACACGGAGGATTGTTTACCCCTGTACGATCTGCATAAATATTGCACAGTGGAAGACAAAGTTAATGCTGCAAGTCTTCAGCTTCTGGGAAACACTGAATCGAATCAGCATGTGGACGTCCCCGTCACCAGTAGCACAATAAGACTGCCAGAAATTCAGCTACCCAAGTTTGACGGCAGTTATATCAAATGGCCCCAATTTAGGGATCTGTTCACCCAATTGGTGCATCGACGCGCACTAGCTGGATGTCAAAAGTTGTGATACTTGCAGAGCAGTTTATCCGGGGAGCCATCAAGACTGATACAGCATCTCGCAGCAGTAGATCAAAATTACGATGTGGCATGGCAAATTATCACCAATCGTTATCAAAACAAACGATTGACAGTGTCGACTGTGTTAAACAAGCTCATGACACAGCCTCGACTGTCGAGTAGTAGGGCTACTGGATTAAAAGACCTCCACGACACCACTCGAGAGTGTTTACTGGCCCTCCAAAGCATGGAAATTGACATTTCCAATTGGGACCCTATATTAGTGCACATCATCACACTGAAACTTGATGAAGGCACCAGGGCCATGTGGGAGCAAAGTCTAGCAGATCCTAGAGCTCTGCCATCAATCAACGCACTAACAGCGTACCTAGAAAGACTCTTCCAAGCACTAGAACCACTAGACTCACAAGTGAAAATTCAATCAAGTGTTAGAAAAACATTGACATCCATACAAACGAAGAAATGTCCGATGTGGAAGGAAGACCATCGCATTTACAATTGCCCTAAATTCTTGGATTTAAAGCCAAATCAGCGCATTAGCGTAATAAGACAACAAAACTTGTGTTTGAATTGCTTAGGAAGTGGTCATTCGCTAGCAGCATGCCAGTCAAGGGCTTGTAAGAGCTGCGGCAAGAAGCACAATAGTCTGCTGCATATCGAAAAGAAGCAGCCACCAGCAACTCAGCCTACGAGTTCCCCATCCTCATCCACTGCATATGGTAATGAGAGGGAATCATCGTTCAAGTCCTCCACAGCAAGGGCTACAAGTGCCACTGCAACATCATTGAGTTATGTTCTCCTCAGCACAGTGATGGTAAGAATCACAAATGGAGAAAATAGCATCACTTGTCGAGCATTATTGGATTCAGGCTCTCAGCTGAATTTTATCACCTCCAAGATTATCAAGAAGCTCGGACTAAAAAAAACCCTACACGATGTCGATATTGAGGGTGTTGGTAGTCAGAAACAACACTCGAAAGCACGCGTCAATATTATGATTGAGTCATGCATCAACAATTTCAAGACACGTATAGAGGCATTCGTCCTACCACAGATAATTTCACCACAGCCATCAGAGCATATCGACATACATAACTGGAAGTTGCCTCCATCCTGTCACTTAGCTGATCCTGAATTCAATAAGCCAGGTCCAATAGATGTGCTCATCGGAGCAGACATTTATTTCGAAACCCTGAAGACAGGGAAGATACACCTAGGCAAACACCTTCCTATAGTGCAAAATACCATATTTGGGTGGACGCTATCAGGCAAGGTAGGGAAGCTGTCTAGTTCACAAAGCATATGTGGAGTGGCAACAGCGGAAGAAGCATTATTAAAAGAAATGGAGTAGGAATGGCTCGGGACATCCAATGATAGTCTTAAGGGCTCTCTAACTTCAACAGAGCAACGATGTGAGCTACACTATACGCAAACAGTGTCACGGAGTGATGACGGTCGTTTTATAATAAAATTACCATTCAATCGGAATCCAGAGTGTTTGGGTGAGTCCCGAGATATCGCATTTCGACGGTTCCAAGCTATACAATGGAAACTTAGTCAGAATCCAGCTCTGAAAAGGGACTACACCAAATTCATGGAAGAATATGAGCAGCTTGGCCACATGGAGGAAGTCGATCTCAACAAAATAGAAAAGCCATATTATTTTCTGCCACATCATGCGGTATTCAAAAAAGACAGTACATCCACAAGAGTACGAGTGGTTTTTGATGCCTCTGCAAAGACAAGCACCAATATTGCTCTGAACGATGTCCTAGCAAAAGGACCAAATATCCAAGATGATATATTCACAGTTCTTGCTAGATTCAGGCTTCATCGATACGTATTCGTTACAGATATCGAAAAAATGTATCGTCAGATATTAATAAGCCCTGAAGACAGAAAGTACCAATTGATTTGGTGGCAACGCAGTATCGAACAAAAGCCGAAGTGCTTCCAGTTAAACACAGTGACGTATGGAACGTCATCTGCTCCGTACCTTGCAATAAAAACTCTGAAAACGTTAGCTTCTAATGAATCAGACAAATTTTCATTGGGATCGCACGTGTTGAGCCACGACTTTTATGTCGACGACTGTCTAACGGGCTGCGATTCCCTAAGCACTACACTCCAGATGCAAAAACAATTAGTCTCATTGCTACGCTCAGCAGGCTTCACATTGAAAAAATGGTGTGCCAATCACCCGCAACTATTGGAAAACATACCCACACAAGACCAGGAAATAGAGCTTGATTTCCGTGACGAAAAAGAAAGCAAAATTAATATTATCGGATTGACTTGGTCACCCACGAAGGACCAATTTAACATCAAAACTACATGGAGATTCCAGAGTCCAGTCACCAAGAGGGTGGCATTCTCTGAGATATCCCGGTTATATGACTCCCTAGGGATCATGGAGCCCGTAATTGTGACAGCGAAGTTGTTTGTCCAAAGGCTTTGGGTTCTCAAAGCTGACTGGGACGAACCTCTTCCGAAAGAGTTAGAGGATGAATGGAAAAACTTCCGTGATAAGCTACACATGCTAAATACCATACGATTTGATCGACATGTATATGCGCACAAGCAGACAACACAAAAGCAATTACATATATTTGCAGATGCATCCATGAAGGCATATGGTGCTGCGGCTTACCTGAGGTCAATCGACGAATCAAACATCACCATTATACGTCTCCTGTGTGCCAAGTCTAGGGTAGCACCATTAAAAACAATCACGTCACCACGCCTAGAGCTTTGCGCAGCTAAAATCGCAGCTGAATTAGCTCACCGTTTGAAGACAGATTTGGCGCTAACAGATATTCCGATATATTTGTGGACTGACTCTGAGATAGTGCTATCATGGATCAATTCAGAGTCATCTTCATATCAAGTGTATGTTGCAAACAGAGTTTCGATGATTCAGCAACTGACTACTCAGCAACAATGGCGACATGTCCCATCGAAGGATAATCCGGCTGACATCGTGTCCAGAGGCCTTACCCCACAAGCATTGAGCAGCGCAACGACCTGGTTTTATGGTCCTAGATTCCTACACGGTAGCAGCAAATCTTGGCCACCAGTATTCGACCCAAAAAAGGTACAAGCCCAAGGTGAAGAAAAAAAGAAAGCAAAGATCACAAACCTTGCCACCACGAGTCATAACGAGCCCCAGGACTTACTTTCGACATTAGTCAATCGACGCAGTTCATTCAGAGCTTGCCAACGAATTCTAGGATACATTCTTCGCTTTATCTCACGCATTCAAAGGAAGGAAGACAACTCAATTGCATCCAAAGAACTATCTGCAACTGAATTACTACATTCACAAAAGACATTAATTCGATTGATTCAAGAGAAAGACTTCTCATAAGAACTGAAACAATTGAAACAATTCAACGAAGTATCCAAGTTGAGTCCGTTAAATGACTTGGCGCCATTTCTAGACGATCATGGCATCATCAGAGTGGGAGGCAGGCTTCAAGAGGCTGCACTAGAATATGATGCAAAGCACCCTATGGTTCTTCCTTACTCAAACTGCCTTACCAAGGCGCTCCTACATGATATTCATTTGGAAAATATGCATGTTGGTGCTCAAACACTCCTGGCTATTGCACGACAGTGGGTCTGGCCCGTTAAAGGCAAAATATTAGCACGGTCAGTGGTACACCAATGTCTCTGATGTAGCAAATTTAAACCAAAAATGCTCTCACAAATGATGGGCAATTTGCCAAAACACAGAGTTCAGCCTGCTAAACCTTTTGCCAATGCCGGAGTGGACTTTTGCGGACCAATCCAAATACATTTTAGAATCCGTGGCAAGCAGCCCCGAAAAGCATATATTGCAGTATTCGTCTGTTTTGCAACCAAGGCCACTCACCTAGAAGTAGTACCAGATTTAACAACCGAGGCCTTTCTCGGAGCGTTACGTCGATTCGTTGCTCGACGAGGCCGAGGCGAGAATATCTATTGTGATAATGGAACTAATTTTGTGGGTGCCAAAAATCAACTTAAAGAAGTACAAACCATGTTAAAGGATTCATCAGAACAAGACAAAATCAAACGCACACTTAGCACCAAGGGAATCGAATTTCATTTCATACCACCACGAGGTCCGCATTTCGGTGGACTATGGGAATCAGCAGTAAAATCAGCCAAACATTTACTGTATCGAACACTGGCAGGCGCTTCATTAGTTTATGAAGAGCTAGAAACCATAGTGGTAGAAGCGGAGGCCATACTAAATTCACGTCCACTTACACCTGAATCATCAGATCCCAATGATTTCTCCGTGTTAACTCCGGCTCATTTCTTGGTTGGAGAGCCTTTGACAGGAGTAGAAAAAGTAGAACCATCCACCAGTCATGGACTTCATTCTCGATTTAAGCTCGTGACGCAATTAAAAAACTCTTTCTGGAAGCGTTGGTCAGCAGAATATCTGAACCAGTTACAATACCGTCACAAATGGAAGCGTATCCAAGAAAACGTTCCAGTCAATACAATGGTTCTCATCAAGGAGGATAACATTGCACCGCTTCGTTGGCCCTTGGGTCGCATTGTTAAGACGATTGCAGGAAAGGATGGTCTTGTACGAGTAGCAGAAATTCGCACCAGCCGAGGCGTTATTTGTCGTCCCATTCATAAACTGGCTCCGCTCCCTATAGCAGTGGATCATTCATCCGACGAGGGAGCCACATCAGCAAAATCCACAGAAGGGTCCCCATCGCTATCATCATCGCCAGAAGATGACAAGCCGCCACCTTCAAAACACAGGCGTATAGCAGGTTCAAAGCTAATGACAGTACTCATGGCCTTGCTAATCGTACCTGCAATCAATTGCTCACCGATCAATATTACGAAGTTTCAGAACCATCCTGGGATATATTTTGAAAATTTAGGGGCAACCAGTTTAGTGAGCAACGAGTGGAACCTAGTCGTATACTATGACATGAAGTCATATTGGAAGGAAGTAGAGTTCTTGAGCGAATGCGTCCACAGTATGAAGCACATTTGCCAGAACCATCTACATCCGACGCTTTGCAACGCGACTATCGAGCATCTAGAGACAAACATAGAGCAATTAACAGCCAACAATCGACTATTCAATGCTAGTCATGTCACTAGAAGGAGCAAAAGAGGTGCAATTAACCTTATAGGCAACATTGCCAACGCTCTTTTTGGAGTATTAGATTCAACATATGCTCAAGAAATGGCAACAATCATTGACCAACTAAACCAAGGCCAACAACATTTACGCGGTTTAGCTGAAAAACAGACGACTCTATTAGATGCAACCCTGAACATAGTAAAAGGACAACAGTTGAAATCAACCGCACTCATCAGACAAGTGGTTGGCGACATAAAAGAAAATATCCGGAACATTGCCCAAGAAGGTCAAAAGGAACGAGTTTTCAACACAATCAGCATCGTTGCCACTTTAAGTATCAACAAGTTACTGCAAGTACAGGCCAACATATTGGACACGTTGGCTGACACTCATCACGGACAAATCAACCCAATGCTGATCACTCCGCATCAGCTTAGTGAAGAACTTGCTACAATCGAAACATTACTTCCTCGAGGTCTTCGGCTGCCAATTAACCTAACAGCTGTGCTCAATTACTTCAAGGTGATGACCATCTCAGGCACAATTACGCATGATTACGCAATATTCAAAATCATCATCCCCTTAGCCGACGTAGAAGACTTTGAAATGTTTAAACTAACATCAGTTCCAGTACTAGTGAACGACACCTTTATCACCGTACAGCCATCATCTGCATATTTGGTGATCACCTTGCATCGTGATCAATATTACCCAATGAACGAAGTAGAGCAGAAATTATGCATCTTAGTATCTTCAGGAGAATACCTATGCAAACAAACCCACCCAGTATACAGAAGGGGATCTTCAGTCAGTTCTTGTGAAATCGAGATGATAACACATTCGCTCTCACCAAAATCTTGCCGAATTGGGAAGCTCAACAACAAACCACAGTGGATTCAACTTGTAAATCCAAATCAGTGGATATTCGCTCTCAAAGACCCAATAGTCGTTGATGTCGTTTGCGGCCAAAATACAACGCATTTCCCATCACAAGCCACGGGAATTCTGCAAATTTAGGATCAATGCGCTATCAAGCATCAATTCATCACGATTCAAAGCCACAACGTATACCACTCCAGTGCAAGAAAATCCTTCATCCCACTCTTCAACATTACCAAGCTGATCACTGAAATCTCCGCAATACCGGAACTGCAACTAAGTGCAATTGATAGCTACACGGGAGATATTGACACTCTAAGGAAACAAATTCTACACGTCAACACCTCACTGCAAGATATTTTTACAAGGAATGATATCCATCCAGTTGCCGTTAGCTACACTTCATTGCTTTTGACCCTGGCTGTGGTCATCTCCTGCATTGTCATTATTATTCGCTTCTACTACCGGGCGCATACCAGATACACAGTACCAGTACCAACACCTAGAACACAGCAACCCACCAGAACACGGTTCAACACGACCTGCTGAATAATCATATTCAGGCGGGGGAGGATGTTAAATCTCATCATATATAGCATTAAGTAGTAAAGCCTCAGCACCATATCAAATTCCAAAATTCCAAGCGTCCGAATTTGTTTATGCTAGCATCGCAACTATACACATAAGTGTAACGATTCAAATTTCGTCTCGCGAGAAATTGTATACGCTAGCATAAACATATTCGAATATTAAAAAGACATTGTTGCTCGATGCATGAAATATGCTAGCGTAAGCATATTCTATGTTGGCTTGGAGCATTAGATATTAAGAATACATTGTTACTTATGAATTAAGAAATTTACTATAAATTAAGTCAAGTGATGAATAAAGATTGAGTTGTGATTTGGAAATCAACGTGTTCAGACCTTTATTTGTCAAACGGTACCAAGAGCCGTTTGACACATCATAGTGACCAGGGTGTATCGCCTTGACGTCAACCTTTAACATATATATTTATATATATATATATATATATATATATATATATATATATATATATATATATATATATATATATATATATATATATATATATATATATAAATATTTATATATATATATATATATATATATATATATATATATATATATATATATATATATATTTATATATATATATATATATATATACATAAATATATATATATATATTTCTTTAGTTATTTATTCACCAAGCAAGGTGTACATATAGAGAAGAATGAAATAAAATAGTAAATGTATAAAACTACGAAACAAAATAAAAATCAAAACTATATATGAATGCAAGACTAATAAATAACGCATATATAAAGTAGTTACAAATAGATAACAAATAAGGTAGCAGATAAATGGCAAATAACTAAGTGAATTTAATTTATATTAAATAAAAATATATTTATATATATATTTAAATATATATATATATATATATATATATATATATATATATATATATATATATATATATATATATATATATATATATATATATATATATATATATATATATATATATAAATATAAGTAGGTATAGGGCCGGTTGAGCCAGACAGTCGTGACGTCACAGGCGCCACAAACCGGTCTCGAGGCAAGGGTAATAATTCACGTTATGATCCTGCATACACGCCAATGCATAACACCACAGACGCAAGTTACAGACACCAGTAATTGACCTTTTTTGAACATTATCCGATTCACATGTAAAGCACGTTCAAAATTTATTTCCTCAACTTTATTTTTGCAAATCTTATTTGTGTACGGAATAATAGGTATATTAAAAATATCAATAAAATGGCCGCCGGCACCAAAGGGTTAAAGATTATTAACTTTTTGTGAGACCTGGCACTATTCTGCATATACACCAATGTGTTCTGAAAATTTCAGCTCAATCGGATGGCGCGTTCCTGAGATTTTTTCACTGAAATTTTTTGATGATATATATATATATATATATATATATATATATATATATATATATATATATATATATATATATATATATATATATATATATATATATATAGAAATATGAATTTTTGGCCAAAGTGATTTTAATACTAATGTTCTTCTTCCAACATTAGTAAAAACTTGTTGCTACAAGCAAGATGCAATCTTTGAATGAATAGCAAGAAGGTATTATAAAGTTATAGGTTTTCTTGATGTATTCGATCGAGATCGGCGATTTCAACCCTAGATTCATAAATATCCATTGGAGTTACACTATTCATAAACATTCGTCTCTCAGACGAACATATTATATTGATGATTTTTATTTTAAAGAACAAGAAAAAGCAATGAAACACACTTAAAATCTTTCAATATGGTTATTAATCATGAATTTTCTGCAATGAAAATAAACATTGGTTATTGTCAGCAATCGACACATAATAATTCGTGTTGATCCATACACATGAATGATACATATATGTATGTGTTTTGCGTGGTCTCTGGCCACTCTGACTGCCATGAGGCTAATGATAAAATAAAACATGTACATAATACTATTGTTGTCTTCTTTTTAGTATAAAATGTACCTGAAAGCATCCAAAAATTTACTGTACCATTCTAGGGTTAAACACGTTGTATGTTTTCAGTCTGTGACGATCGATCAGATGGTTGATTAGCACATGTATTTCTATTAGTAAACAAACCAGCTCACGATGATTCAACAGAACGGCCATGAAATGGCGACAATATATGAATGAATCTTCTTTATTTCATTTAAGCTACATAAGCTGATTGCCGCGAATGCATATGCAATTTTTACTAATGTTCGAAGAACATTAGTATTAAAATCGATTCGGCCAAAAATTCATATTTCTATATATATATATATATATATATATATATATATATATATATATATATATATATATATATATATATATATATATATATATATATATATATATATCATCAAAAAATTTCAGTGAGATAATCTCGGGAACGCGCCATCCGATTGAGCTGAAACTTTCAGGATACATTGGTGTATATGCAGAATAGGTCCAGGTCTCTTTAAATATCAGTTATTGTTAACCTTTTGGCGCCGGCGGGCGTTTAAGTGATATTTTTAATATACCTATTATTTCGTGCACAAATGATTTTCGCAAAAATAAAGTTAATAAAATAAATTTCTAACGTGTTTTACATATGAATCGGATAATGCTTTGGAATTTTTTAACCCTATGTGTGCGCTGGGTGCCTAAAAAGAGGACGGGAAAATTTGAAAATTTTTAAATTTCGATTACTTTTGACAGAGCTATTCAATCATTACGAAATTTAAGAACATATTGATATTATTTAGTTGTTGATTTGTGTAGCTTTTAATGAGCGTGCTGGCAACCCTGTAGCTAGGGCAAGCACTGAAAGTGAAAACCTCCAAATCATCGTCTCTCTTGAAAAAATGCCGTTTCTTCAAAAAAAAGCCTTTCATATGTAAATCTTGTGCTTTGTTTACATAACCAAAAAAAAAAAAAGATACGGTATAACGGGCACGCCTGGTAACCCTTGCCCAATTTACCTATATTTTTAGCATCAAAAACTTCTGTTCACGGAAACTCACGATCCGATAAGCAGAATTATTTGAAATTCACAGCATGTATTGGCCTTAAATAGGACCAAGTCTGATAAAAGTGATTTTGAAATGCTGGCGATTCTGTGCCAGTGGTGCCATCTTGAAAAACCACTAAAAAAGATAATTGTTTTTAGCCCTATAAATTCTGATTGAATCGTTCGATTTTGACGAAACTTACACAATTGCTGGACCTTACTTTAAGCCACGTTTGGTAAAAATTTAGTTGAAAAATTCGGTTGGAGCTGCCAGCTATGATAATTTTGGTGTCTTCATTTTGAAAAAAAAAATTTGGAAGTGAAAACATTCAAACCATCGAATATTCAAAAAAATGTCCGTTTCTTACAATAAAACCAATCTGTATATAAATCTTATGTTTTATCTACACGTTCAAAATAAAACTTTGGAAATTTCATGTCGGACAAGAACGGTAACCCTCTCCCAGTTAACCTATATTTTTAGCATCAAAAACTTCTGTTCACGGAAACTCACGAACCAATAATCAGATACAGCTAAAATTTACAGAATGCATTGGACTTAAGTAAAACCAGATTTGATAGAAGCGATTTTGAATTGTGGGCAACTCTGTGCCAGTGGTGCCATCTTGAAAAATTACAAAGAAAAAAAACTGCTTTTTGCCCTATGAAATGTTAATAAGTTACCAGATTTCCATGAAATTGACACAGTAGCTAAACCTAACTCTAATCTCTGTTTGGTGGAAATTTGGTTGAAAAATTTGATTGGTGCTGCCAGCTATGGTAATTTTTGTGTCTTTGGTTTTGAAAATTCGCTCAGGAAAATAAAACTTTTTGCACTATAACTTCCAGTGCAGTCATGAAATCAATACGAATTTCATACAATTAATGGAACCTACTATAAACATTATTCAGGCCAAATTTGGTTGAAAAGCCACGATAGGGTTGCTAGCTATTGTTGGTTTTGTGTTTAATTGCAATATCTTTATTAAGCGGTTTTATCGTAGAATTTTCAAATGGTAATGATATTGTAGTGACAATAAACAGCAAATATTAAGCTTTCGATCATTTGAAAAAACTCGCTGCATGTAACCCTAAATTTCTTTATACTCCTATAACTTCGAATGTAATTAAACAACGTGAAGCAGATTTGATATATTCTTGGCTTTGATACTGGCGAAAGGTTGCCAGCACGAGTCGGTTGTGCTACTTTTGTATCAATAAATGCTTTCAGTTAGTATACATACTGGAAACATTTACAATGAAAATAAATAACCGATGTTACAATTCGCAAAGTTCTGCAAATTTTTCGGATCGCAGCCCCAAACACCAACTCCAGTTACAGTGCTGCAAGCACTGAGCATTTTCTTCATTGATGTTATATGAGATGCTGCTTTCAAAATTATGTGAAATAAGTAACTGATAACGAATATAATTAACCCGTGTTTTGCTCTCATAAACGTTGAAATTCATGCCAGTGGTAATATCTTAAACCTTCCACCATATGAGTTATAATGCATTCTTAAGACGAAAGTAAAACGTGGCATTTGAAACAGTTTGGCCGTAATAAGCAGCACATGTGGTGGAATATGCACTCAAAACCTGCACGATTCTTCTACTGTTCTTCGAACATTAGTGTTTCTAGCGGTTCAGGTGCGCTAGAGTTTTTTTTTGTACTTGCATATTCGATGAGGAGGCACAGTTTCATTCATTCATCTGTGAGAACTAGTTTTTTGGTAGCCTGATATTCGGTGAACGTAAATCGCATTTTACTACGTCCAAAATACAAATCGTAACTATATTACGCATGATTCTTCAATTCAAACATACGCTGTTTGTATATAAATTTTAATTGTATATAATAAATCGTTCGAAAAAAGAGGAGAATAATTTATTTTGAAAATAAATTAAGACAGATATAAAAATTGCATTGAAGGTGCATATGGTTCCATTATAAAAAAATCTAATTATGTACATCAACTCATGACTTAAATAAACAGTAGTTGAATTCAAGTCTATCTTTTAACTTTCAAAATCTTTTATTTTTAAAATAAAACAAACCAATAACTGTTTAAGATAAATTGTTATTTATTATTTGGAATCGAAATATATTATTTATGTTAAGGGTTTCTTATGAAAATGAAATTAAAAAAACAGTTTAAATTATTTTTAATTTTATTTCAAAGAACATAATATTATTTTTACGTTTGCAAAAGCGTGCAAAACATTCACTTAACTTTTTTTTATAAATTAAGCACTTATATAATTATTGTTAAAATTATTTTGTTTTTTTTTTCTTGAAAGCTTATTTTATAAACAACGTGTTACCCACCCCGCCTAATTGAGGGGGTATTGACCCTCGGCTTGGTCCGTTTGGGTCCCGGGTTCGCTCAGGAGACTGGGCGTGGGCGCCACTCACTCACCCCAAGAATGGACCACGAGCCGCCGAGTGAGTTTCCGGCTCACCGAGGTCAAGAAGTCTGGGAGTGGGACCACTGTCGCGTGTGGCACAGCTCCCCTAGTTCAACGTCGCCGAACCAACAGACCACGAATCGAATGCCTATTCACCGACATGTGTCACGATAGCAAAAGTACGAATTCGCAACTAAAAGACAAAATTCTTTATTTCCTCAGTTTCCGCGATTTCGCGCTATTCCTTACACCAAAACAATTGGTAATTCTACCGCTTACACTACGTTAACTTCTTCTACTTTACGCAATCCACCATTCCACCGTAACAAACTTTTCTACAAAAGAAAATGATTTGAAACTCCCCCCTTACCCGAAAAGGATTTCCCCGGAAATCCGTCACCGTTATTGTTTTCGCGACTGTCCCGGTAACTCTAACAGCGAATATATAACCTCGCGGATACGACATAGCTTTAATTCGAACATGCCATACGCTCTACCTCGTAGTCGATCTTGATGGTCTGCCTGACGCGGCGCGGAATTAGTGCCCTAAAGCCTTGACATCGCCCTGTGCAAGGTATTGCGTGCGTTTGTGTACTTCCTGATTTTAATCGTAAGTCCTAACCCTAGTTCCTATCCTACTTTTTGGTAGTTATGTTCATAACGCGACACACAACTTCATTTCCTAACTCGCAATTCCATTTTCCATTTCATTCGTGGTGTACCTACTTCTAGCCCATATTCTAATTCGTGTATGTGTGTTAGTAGTAAGGAAGCCACCACACCATGTTATAAGCATAGGGTGCGGTAGAGACAGCATGCTTAGGTGACACCAGAGTAGTTCCACCTCCCTAGGTAGCCACCAGAAGAGCTTACGTGTTAAGGTATAGGACGAGCTTTTATTTTCCGGGGGCGAGGCCGTTGAAAAGGGCTTTAGGTGCCACCAAGATCTTCGCTGGAGGCGGTGTTGAAGTGCTGATGAGGAGTTGAGCGATGTGTGTTGGGTGATGTGTAAGAGGGAGACAAGCAGATGGAGAGATGCTTTGTGTGAGAGAATGGGCGTTGGGTGCGAGGAGATGAAGAAGCTCTGTGCGAGAGAATGGGCGTTGGGTGCGAGGCTGTGAAGAAGCTCGAGGAGATGAAGAAGCTTTTTGTGAGAGAATGGGCGTTGGGTGCGAGGAGTTGCGTGTGTGTGTTCCGCGCTTTGCAATGCCTTGAGTCGTATTGGAGGGGCTATTTCCCGTCTTTATTCTCTTTGTAAGCTTGACCTGCGCTCTGTTTACAAACGATCAGACCATGTGTTTGGTTTAACAGCAAACTCGATAGCCCGTGTGCTGCTAGTGTATATAATTTTACTTTTATCGATCCGAATGAACCAGTTCCAGAGATGTAAAATGCACACTTCTTGATGATTAAGCATATGGTGATTAGCATGCATTGCATACATATGTTGGGTTGCAAATTGAGTTGAATGAAATGTATTTAACATGATGTGCCTGTGGCTAGTGATTTTTATTGGCCGCCGCAACCGCCATATTCCACAAGCCTGTAAAATAGACAAAATAACTAGCCTGAAAGTCCTAAAACAAAAATTCATATTAAACCATCAGCCTACACGCCTTCAAGAAAAATAAAAACACATTTTAAAAGATGTACTTTTTTTTATTTTGTTAAATTCATTTTTATTTTTTTATTAAAAATTTTATCATTAAAAACCCGCCTCTGGTCTTATCCTTGCCGCTAAAAACAAGGTGCTGTCCTTCGACATTGTTGAGTTCGTCCACCTGACGCTGTGTCTTTATTTTATCGGAAAATCTTGGTGGTAGGAACACATGCTCGCCGTTCAGTAGGCGTACAATTAGCCGCAGCCCGAATTTTGTTTTGATGAGGGAAAACGTGCGGATCGGGTACTCCCTTCCGATTTCGAGTTCTGTGATCGGGGTATGGACACTATCTCGATCCTCTGCAACGTCGCACAGTACCTTAAAAGCACTCTGAAAAAAGATGGATACTATTTATGAAATTTAAGATTTAAATTTATTGATAAATTATTTATGATTTTTGAAAAGTTAATAATAATTTGTTCAATAACGAACTTACCATATTTCTACTGTTTTCAAACTGATGCAAAATATGCCAATCGGCTCGGTATTTATACTAGTTTCCAACACTTCAGAATAGAAAAAGCAAAACTTCACAGACTTTTTACTCACATCTAAGATATCTGATCTTATCATATTTTTCAAATGCAATTAATATGGATTCTACATGCAATGTAATGGACATGATTTTTGCAGGCAGATCAGACACTTCAAAACAAAAATAGCAAAGTTTCATAGACTCTTTATGCATCTGTAAGTTGTCTTAGCATGTCACGCCTTTATAATGTAATTAATAAGACACCTCAAAACAAAAACAGCAAAGTTTCATAGACTCTTTGCGCATCTGTAATCTGTCTTAGCATGTCACGTTTTAAAATGCAATTAATAAAGAATTTGTACACTATGTAACCGACATGAATCTTGCAGGCGGAGCAGATATCTCAAAACAAAATTAGCAAAACTTCATAGATTCTTTACGCATCTGTAAGATGTCTTAGCATGTCGCGCTTTGAAAATGTAATTGATAAAGAATTTGCATACAATGTAGTTGATGTGAATTTTGTATACAAACCAGACACAGCAAAGCCTTTTTCAAAGTCTTCTAGTAGTGTGCTAGAACATACATGTTTGAATATTAATTAAGAACATGTCATTTTTCACTATCTTGATAGCTATCCATTATAGAGGATTATTGATCACGTTATTTTGAAATTTTTCATGTAAGGATAATTGTATGCACTTGGAATGTGATTGCTTTGTATTTACTGGTTACAGAAGTATAGATTGTGTTCTGTTAGCTATACTTCGATGGTATGTGTGAAATCAAAACTATATAAAAACCGTATCTTTGACGGTTAATATTCACACTTCGACTTTAAAGTGTTAGCTGTGAAGAAGTATTCTTCGGGAATTAGCCGTGAGTGAGACAGCAACTTCAGGGTGTGTTTGTAGCAGACTTATGGAAACTACTCTAAGCTCAGGGTAAGTTTGCAGTAGGCCTGTGGACATCACTTTAGACCCTGTGAAAACTAATAAGACTTTTATTTGCAGATACTAAAAGCTCTTGCTGCAGTTGCTGTTTTGAAGCGGACGTCCCAGTCCTCAGCATTTTGTTCCGTAGCATTTTTTCCACTAATTGTACTTTACCACACCGTTTAATAAAAATGTCAGGTTGTAGCGTTTTTATTAAGGCGACATAGCACCTTCAAATTGAAAAAAAATGTTATTTTCAAAGGCTTGTTTTTAATTGAATAAAAAGACAAATCTTAATGAAACTTTTTACACATACTTTATATGTCTCAGACTACATAAACAAAATTGTTAAAAATGTTTTGTGGCCCCCTGTCGCCTGTTACAATTTTTTGGAAAATACACCAAAAAAACCTGGCGTGCATGATAACTGCCCTCAGGAAAGTCTGAAAAAAAAAACGGGGTTTTGACCAACATCAAAGCGGCCTTGGAATGAACTAAAAAAAAAAAATTTGGTTGAAAAATAACAAAATGGCGGCGTTTTTTCGAAAATCGAGTTTTTTTTCCCCCAAAAATCGGCTATAACTAAAAAAGTTTAATGCCAATTTTTTCATCCGAGGTTCATTCTGAGCATTAACATGTGCAGATTAACGTGTTAAAATTTCAAAACGATTGGATAATATTGTTTTTCTTAATCATGCACGCCAACTTGAAAAACGTTGTTTCGAGAAAATCGCGTTTCAAGTTAAAATTCAATATTTTTTGCAATAAATCTTATCGAAAATTAATCTGCGATGCTTGGACCATACACTACACCTTCTTCTTGCTCATACTCCTCCTCTTCTAAAGATTTTTGCTCCCTTCGAGCAGTTCTGGCCTCTTTAGATGCCTCAGTCGAGTGTTTTTCCGCCTGGTTAATTCTTGCAGCATCTCTATGCTCTGCATGTTCCAGCGCACATTGGCCAATTGTAATTCCCATGACTTGCATTTTTTTCAAGATAGCCATAAATCCTTCACTAAATGTACATACAGAAATATTTGCAGCCATATTTAGTACGTTTTTCCCACAAAAAGTATGTTTGGGGGCCAAATTCCAAACACAAGAATTATAGCTTTCGTTATTATTCTGCGCAAAATTGCCCAAGCAACGCTTTAATAAATCTTCTGATGATAAGTCATCATAAATAGGCTTTAAAATTTCTTGTACCTCATCATCTAAAGGTGGAGGATGCTTGAAATTTTTTAATGCATTATCATCCGCTGCCTCCGCCTTGCGCCAGTTACACCAAGTCGTTTCTCCAACAGGACAATAACAGTGTTGAGGGTTCTCATCAGTTGAAATTTTGTGGTAATATGCTGACCAAATTTTTTTGCGCATATTTTCAACTGAATCAGGATTTCGTCGTATTGTTAGGCCATAATGCGTGGCTAAATTTTTCATTAATTTTAGTGTCAGGTGAACTTTTTTCGGACCTTTTTTGGAGATTCTACACTTTTTTTAGAAACATCTTTTACAGCTATTTTTTTATTTTTTTTGCCAAGGCTAGCTTATTTTTTGCTTCTTTTAAAGGAGATGACTCATTTATCTTTGTCTACACTTTGGCTTAAGTCGATGTAGCGATATAGCGAAGTGAACGAAAATCATAGAAAAAATGATATTGGGGCGCTTCGCTATATATACTCATAAAATTTTTTTGTTTTAGAATTTCAATTTTATATTATTAAAATCATGTTTTAAAACCTTCATTCTAACATATTCAATCAAAAAACAAAAATCGATTTTTTAAAAATTTGGAGGTGCTACGTTGCCTTAAATATCTTGAAAGTGCCTTGAATTTAGGCCACAACTTTTTTATGTCGGGCTTGACACTTATGTTGTGCGAGTTGAAAGCCAAAAAGATGATTTTTACAGAGCCTGAAAAATATGCTCTGATGACCCTGTTGGTAAGGTTTTCATCTTTATTCAAAGTCGATTTCTCGAATCATGTACTCAGGCAGACTCTAGAGTATATGAATATAGGCGAGGGGAGCTCATCGGTAACAGCGTGTAATGACACGATACATATGGACGGGGAGTTAGTTTTAAGTCATAGCAATATAAATACGATAGCAGGTCACAATAGTTCTAACCAAATTTTGCAAGAAAGTAGTCCTCTAGATTTAACAGTTCAAAAAGGCGGTGGTTCAAAAGCCACTTATGAATTAATATCAAAACAGGAAACATTTTTAAAAAAATTCAATGTGGAAGGTATTAAAATTAATTTCCGTTTACAAGATTTCAATACTCGTGCTGAAAATCCTATTGGTCATCTAGAAAAAGTGTTTGACGATGTTGTTAAGGATTTAACAACAAATTCGATCAAAGGAAGCAGAATCAGCTTCACAATAGAGCTACCCAACTCTCCCCACATAAAACCTATATGGTCAAGTTTAAGGTCTGTAAACGAAATAAGCGGGAAGTATATTCTGGGTCTAATTTCTAACGTGAATCAATCCAACAGTAATTTTCTAGCAGACGATGTCATGCAGATAAATGCAAACATTGTTAACTTCCCTTTTGCAGGGGGTAGACTTAATCATAAATATTCTGACGAAGCCGTGCTTTTAAGCAGAAAAACAAAAAGTGTTGTGGATGTAGGTTTAGAAAATGATGTCAGCTGTCTGCCCCAAAGTTTATGTTATGCAATGGAAATGGCTTCATTAAAATTTAACGCACAATCTCATTTAGATGTTATAAGTAGACTGCCCAGATTAACTATGAAATTATGTAAAGATGCTAAAGTAACTATTTGTAAAGATGGTTGCATTTTGTCTGATCTTTACAAGTTTCAGAATCTTCTAAAGGACTATCAAATAATTGTTTTTGATAACATTAGGGATTCCAACTCTATTCTCTTCAAGGTTGACTCCTCACCTTCTTTAGTAAAAAAGATTTATTTGTATTATTCACATAGATTGAAACATGTTTACGTGATCAAATCGCTGACAGGTTTTTTTCGACAAACGCTATGCATGTTCTTTTTGTAATAAATTATTCACGAATAAATTTCATAGGTGTGAAATGAAGTGCCCGTACTGCCATTCGAGTCCACCGTGTAATTTTGTTGAAAAACTTACCCATTGTGAAAGTTGTAATCGTGACTTCAGAGGGGGTGATTGTTTTAATAACCACCTTAAAAATATAATTAGAAGTAAAAATGTGTGTGAAACGTTTAAGATATGTGCAATGTGTACAAAATTTATAACTACCGATAATAAGCGCATGTCTGAACATGTTTGTGATGAATATTATTGCCAGATATGTTCAAATACTGTCCCACCCGATCATTTATGCTACATAAAACCGTACAAAGGTGGAAGAAAGACAAAGTTTCTACTGATCTTTTTCGACTGTGAAAGCACTCAAAATACACATTACGAGAATAGTGACTCTGATTTTTTACATGTTGTAAATTTAATCGTTGCACAGCAGGTATGTTATAGTTGTTCTGGAAGCGTGGATATGAAAGATAGTTGTGATGTGTGTGGGGTTAGGGAGCATATATTCGAGTATAACAAAGATGTGCCCGTTTTGAAACGATTTTTAGATTACTGTCTAATGGCACGTCCGTATGTAGATAATATCTACTGCATTGCTCATAATTTACAAGGTTATGATGGTCACTTCGTAATTACTGAGCTAATGGATCGTAAATTAGAAATAGATCCTATAATGAATGGTACTAAAATTATGCAAATGAAATGTGGTCAAATTACCTTTATTGACTCTTTAAACTTTCTAGCCTTCCCTCTCTCCAAGTTTCCTAAAGTTTTTGACCTTAAAGAGTCTGCAAAGGGCTACTACCCCCACTTATTTAATACCCTCGAGAATATTGATTATGTGGGTAAATATCCACATCCTGAATGTTATGGTTATAACATGATGCGTACCGAAGAGAGGGAAAAGTTTTTAAGCTGGTATAACACTATCTCACAAGGTTTGTTTGATAATAGAAAGGAAATACTATTATACTGTATCAACGATGTAAATATTTTACGATTGGGTTGTATACGATTTATGCAAGAATTCCTTGAAATAACTGGGGTTAATCCTTTAGTAGAATCGATGACAATTGCATCAGCTTGTATGCTTACTTTCAGGAAAAAATTTCTGAAAAGTAATGTCTTGGGTATTATGCCTAAACATGGTTATTATAAAAAGCAAAACCAATCACTTATCGCAACTAAATGGCTTCCTTGGGAAAGTTCAAAAATCAAAGATCTCATTGTCTCTTCTAATAATGTAGGTGAGTTAAAGTTGGAGAAGGGGGGTTTGCAAGTTGATGGTTTCAATCCTGCAACAAACACTGTATATGAATTCTTTGGCTGTTTCTACCACGGTTGTAGAAAATGTTTTAAAGTTCAAGAAGTGCATATTAAAAAACCTTACAAACAAAATGAAACCTTAAGCCAGAGGTATGAGAGTACACTTCGAAGAATGGAGACAATTAAGAGATTCGGCTATAAACTTGTGTATATATGGGAATGTGAATTTAAACAGCTACTAAAAGAACAACCCGATATAAAACAAGACGTCGATAGATATGTGACGTACTGTTCTATGCCACTTAATCCACGTGCCGCCTTTTTTGGCGGGAGAACCGAGGTATTCAAACTTTACCACAAAGTCAAACCTAATGAGATTATAAGATATTTAGATTTCACTAGTCTATACCCGTATATTAATAAATACGCACCCTACCCTATTGGACACCCTGAAATTTTCCGTAATGATAATATCCCTGACATCTCTCAAATACTTTCAATGCATGGCTTCATAAAATGTATGATTATTCCTCCAACAGACTTATTTTTACCAGTACTACCGGTCAAAAATGATAAAAAGTTGTATTTTCCATTATGTAAGTCATGTGCTTGGTCAAATAATGTTTTTGGTTGTAATCATTCAGAAGCTGAAAGGGCGCTACTTGGAACTTGGATAATTCCTGAAGTTTCATTGGCCGTTGAAAAGGGGTACAAAGTACTTAAAGTATTTGAAGTTTGGAAGTATAATCATGTGAAGTATGACTCAAATGCAAAAACTGGTGGGTTATTTACAGAATATGTTAACACATTCCTAAAAATAAAACAAGAGGCCAGTGGTTGGGGTGTACAGCATTCTTCTGAAGAGGAAAAAACTAATTTCCTACAGTCTTACAAGATGCAGGAAGACATTGTTTTGGACAGGGCACAAATGCAAAAGAACTCTGGTAGACGTAATGTAGCTAAAATTTGTTTAAATTCATTAAGGGGTAAATTCGCTCAAAGGGAAGATCGGACTTATACCAAAATTTGTAACAACTTCAAAGATTTTTCCGACTTTATTCAATCTCCCGGTATAGAAATATGTTCTTTATTACCAGTTAGCGTTAACGCAATGTGGATCACGTGGAAATATGTGGAAGAGAACCTTAACACTTTACAACATGGTAATTTACCCATCGGAGCTTACACAACAGCCTTTGCAAGACTTAAACTTTATAATGTATTAGAAAAAGTTGGGGAATCAATTCTCTATTGTGATACTGATAGCTTGATATTTGTCGATAATAAAGAAAATCCTATCCCGTTTACTATCTCCAGTATGCTAGGGGAGTTAACAGACGAGATTGAACCATTTGGTGAGAAAGCTTTTGTTTCAGAATTCGTAAGTCCAGGTCCAAAAACATACGGACTTAAAGTTGAGACACCTAGAGAGCCTGAATATGTTGTTAAATGTAAGGGAATATCACTTAATTTTGAAAATAGTAAGCGTGTTCACTTTGAAAGTTTAAAGTCTATGGTAATTAGTAATGAAAACGATAATATATGTACAAAAAATGAAAAAAAGATTAAACGTAAACAACCAGGAATTGTAATTTCGACAGTTGAAATGAAACATATACAGTTTACATTTGATAAGCGTATTGTAACTGAGGACTACCTTTCTTATCCATATGGTTTCAAAAAAATTAAATTAAATAGTTAAAGTCCTGTGAAATGTAAGTAAATGCCAAGCATGTACAGTTAATATAAAATAAAAATCATTCGGTTATATCAAACGTTTTGTTATAAAATAAATAAATAGTCTAGAAATGTAAAAGGTTTTCTTATTTCGTAAGACTCGTTCCCTCAGCTAACATGTCTGAGTTTGTTTTTGATATCCAGTTTGTTTGTGGTAACAATGGACAATATTTTGTGAAAGAACTTGCCATGGTTTCATTTGACTCAATACAACCAGTATCTTACCACTTTGCACCTCCTTATCCGTACCAGGAATTGTCTGCACGAGCACGAAAACAAAACGAATTTGATGTGGAGAAAATAAACGGATTACGTTGGAGTGATGGTGTTGTTAGTTACAGCCTACTACCGGAAATTCTAGAAAGGTTCAATGACTGTACCATATATCTGAAAGGCGCTGTGAAGGAGAAGTTTATAAGGAAATATATACCGGAAGCCAACATTATACAGATCCAAACACACAAGTTGAGTGAGCTTAGAAACTTCAAAACGTTCTGCAATATTCACGGTACGCATGTAATAACCCGGTGTGCAGTACAAAACTGTATAAATCTTTACATGTATTTTCTAATGAATACTAAATATTATTGAAATAAAAACATGTTATTTTCTTATTACGTCAATTTATTTCATTACATTGAAAATAAGGTTACAGCTACACAGTATTGGAATTTAATAAAAAAGCCTAGAATAATTAATATGCATATAAGATGTACGAGGTGGTATAAAAAGTCCTCATTTTTCAGCTTCAATAGGTCCTTCTCTTTGCATCTATTACAGTACTGTTCGTAATACTCCTTCACATATTCCGAGGCCAGGTTGTTGTGGTGCATGACAATGTTAAAAAATTCCATCATGTCGAACAGTTTGAATAGCTCCAGATGTTTGAGTGTTATGTTGCCATCGCCTACAGGAATCTGATACCGCTTTAAAAGACCCAATTGATTTTCCGGATATTCATCTCCTGCTGAAGTCTTCAAATTGTTGAGGTAATTGTAGAGTGAAATCCATTGACTGTAGTCAATTGCCAGTGGGAAACGTCCATGGTAGTGGAAGATTACCTTCGCCTGAAATGTCTGTGGGTCAAATCCGAGTGTGACCCTACGGTTATGGCATCCATCCAGGTAGTACGTGTAGTTCAGTAAGGCTTCTTCATTGCATGGAACTTGTGATTTGGGAATCGTTTTCGTTCTTGACTTCTTCTCCTTGCAGCTTGATATGATGTTCTCAAAGTTGCTAGAAGGTTCGACTTGGGGGGATTTCACAACTTTTTTCTTCTTCTGAACAACGCGACCGGCACGTTTAGGGGTTTGTGTTTGTTTATTAGCGGACTTTTCAACAACTGACGACATCCTTTTAAATTGTAAAAGACACAACTATGGTTTCGATGGCTTGATCACGCCGCTTTTATATCTCCGTTCTCCTGTCTGCAGGTCTGATTGAAACACTCCCCACCATTTTGCAAAGAGGTCTTTAAATAAATTTTCCGGAATAAATCAACTACTTCACCATCATTGAAATTATAATCTGTAGAGGAGAACCGGTTCAGAAATGTTTTGAAGCTCTTGCCACTGCAACGAAAATAAAGAAAAACACCGCAATACTGTCCGCATGTGGTTGAGAACGCACTCTGTAACCTCTGCTTATTATTTACGAAAACTTTACCATTGTGCCGAAGAAATCTTTTGAAGTACTTGTTAGTAAAATATTTACCGAAAGAGTCAAAGTACTCGATAGGTCCTTTTCTAGGAATGTAAAAGGCCACCCAATGCGTTCCACTTTTATGAGCTGGATCTGTATTCGCAATAATACAAGCAGGTTTCTTTATTTGACTAGGTAAGTGATCGCACGGAAAAACGCCCTTGAAAAATCTTTTAGTCACATGATTTCGCTTTAGTGAACTATCAAGTTCGATCGTGTTCATTCCTGTTCTTTAGAGGTGACTGCTTCAAGGTTAATGATCCTAGTACGAGGTGTAACGTAGCTCTGGAGGAATTCTTTTGTTGGCTCCCCGTGTACGAAAATAGTTGAAAACTTTGCGAGGGTTTTTATAAGATCCTCATCCAGGCGTTTAAGTTCAAGGTTTCCAGACACGCCAGTATGATCTGTAGTGCTAACTGTTGATGTAGGATATTTGTAAACGATCTCGTTTGTATACACTTTATCTGGTGAAATAAAGCCTGCAAACGCAATTTTTTTAAAGAAGGTAAAGTGCCCCTCTGAAAAATACTCGGTATTTACTAGACAGTGAGTCATGGTACTGTAGTTATATCCAACCATGGCACAGATAAATAATAAATACAGAAGTGTTGAACCTCTTTATATACTTTTTTATAGACTCGAGTAAACGTTTCGATTTTTATCGATTTCAATATTCGTATCGTACTCTGCATATACAATGCATGTCACACTATTCTTTAAGGCCTTTTTGAATCTAACCTCGATTCGCACAACACCTTGATTCAACAAACTGCCACAAGTTGAATCGTATGAATTATCCGCTGTCAAGTCAAATGCTAGCAAAAAGCAACCATTGTCGAAGAATTGTTTGGATATCTGATGGCCTTTATCGAAATAATTAATACCAGTACCCTTGAAAAGGCTCAAGTACCCCCGGGTGCTCAGTGGTTTTTCTTTTGAATAATCGAATTCTATAGGTTGATTTGGTACTTGTACGCCATTAACTGACAAATTAAATCTCGTGATGTTATTGTGTTTGAAGTTATATGGATTTTTAGTACGTTTTCCGGTATAGGCGTCGGTGTCTACCATCCCGAAAATGAGCAAGTTCGGTAATTGGCCAACCACTATATTGTCCAGCGATAGTGTGAATGTATTTGTTGGCAACGTGTATGTTTTCACTTCGATGCGTTTGTACGGGTATACTGCATTTGAACGCTGCAGTACTGTTTCATGTGCCAGGAGAATATTGGGATTGACGCTTACGTGATTCATGTACATTGTTGCTTCTAGTATTTTAATTCGAGGCGAAAATTTATCATCTTTCGAGTACAGATAAAATTCAGGTTTCTCTAATGATATATGACACGCAGATCCACACCATTAATCAAGAGTTTTTCTTGGTTAAATATGTCGCTATGGATATTTCCCATTAACTCGACGACATTACTTTTCTCTAATAGCGCTGATCTACTAAGATAACCCTTATTCTCAGACTTTGGACCAGAGCCTTCAATCATTTCCATTTCATCCTGGTCAAGATACCATCCAACCGATTCGAGATGAGTTGTTGCTGCATCTTTCCCGTAATTCAATAGATTTTCAATGTATGCCCTATACTGGTAGTTGTTGTCTGTTTGAGCTATATTCTTCCCATTCAACTGAACTGTACATTGTCTAAAAAGCGAATGCATCAAATTATTTGCGACGCCGATTGGATCAGCCACGACTTCTCTTCCATCAACACCCTTAATTGTTTCAGTCCCTGTGAATAACTCCTCTTTACCATCCTTTATTTTAACCATCTGTACTTTGAGCCGTAGATATATGCTGGATAAATCACGATACGTATCACCATGGCCGAGAGAGATGAATTCCAGTACAGATGAGTTATCCAATGAAGCTATCGGCTTGTATGCAACTTCTTCGGTTTTTAAAATGTTGCTTTGAATTGGTGATGTGGAGAAAATGTCCAATTCGGATTTCATACATTTTTTGTAGGAGGACATGTTAATTACTTGTCAAATATGTCCAAGACACGCTTCTTGATAACTTTTCGTTTACTTTTCAGCCTTTTAATCTTTTTACGTGACGCTCTTTTTTTACGCTTTTTTTCAATTTACCAGCTTTACGTCGCTTAGGAGAAGACTTGAATTGAATTGTTGTGAACGGGTTAGCTCTTTTTATAGCCATTCGATTACCTCCTCCATCCATCTTATCAAAAAGTTTGTTTATACCTTTCTGAGCTAACTCCTGTGCTGCAGTTTGTCCGTGTTCTCTTAAGAGTTCTTTAAGAGGTTTGTTCCCAACCTCCTGTATAATAGCCTTACCGGTTTTGACCGCTTGTCGTTTTATAGCTTTTACACCTGACGCAGCCAAAGGTTTTAGATAACGTAATAAACCACTGAAAAAACTTCCTATACCTCTACCGCGCTGATAGATAATTGGAGCTCGATAGAGGTCTCCAATATCTGATAAATTGCCACCACTCTGGACCAAATAATAGCGTGTGTAGTGCGAGTTCATGTCGTTAACATCGGTATTCAATATTAACACTATAACGTCTAGATCAATGTTTGTGAATATTTATACTTTTTCTTACCGACGTTTGAAGTGAAGCATTATATATGTGGGAGTAAAACTTGGTTCAAAGTCTACTGGTTCACCTTGTTGATCTGTGACTTTAATAGAAATGCTTTCGAAAAAAGTTTTTTCCACAGCACAGTACTCTACATGATTGAATCTGAAAATACCGTCACAATCTTGCAAAGGAATCGTACGAAGATTTCGCACCAATTTATCAGCTTATATTCTAGGATTGATAATGTCTGTGTAAACATGAATTAAATTGGGGCTTTCACAATCGCTAACGGTCTTGGATGCCGTAGCACGATGCGTTCTTTTATCAAGCTCATGCATGTTTTTTTCCAACCGACTTAGACTGTCAAGAAATATTGACTTATCGAAAGATTCTTTTATCGAGACATCAATCAGCTCTGGATCGCGTTTATCAACAGGTGTTTTTAAAAATGCATCAATGAATAGGCCAGCAATATTTTCAGCACTTCAATCGGCACTGGTGTTGTACCCGTTGTTCCATCACTCCTTTTGTATGGAATGTTTAGTATTGTATCTGATTCAGTTTTTGCCCATTCATCAGGTAATATATCGCTACCGGATTCTGTAGCCGCATCACTTACGGATTGACGAATTGATTGACCAATTTTGTAAAATAATTGTTTTCGTACCTGATACATTGTTCTACCGGAAATTTCAGCTTTCTTTTTACTAATGTTCGAAGAACAATAGTATTAAACTCGTTTCACCGAAAATTCATATTTCTTATATATATATATATATATATATATATATATATATATATATATATATATATATATATATATATATATATATATATATATATATATATATATATATATATATATATATATATATATATATATATATATATCAGCAAAATGATTAAGGGAGATAATCTCTGGAGTGGCCGATCCGATTGAGCTGAAATTTTCGGAGAACGTAGGTGTATATAGTAGGTAGGTCCACGATTTTCTCAAATTCAGATATCCTAAACCTTTTGGCGGCGGCGAGCGTTTTAGTGAATTTTGAGGAACTCCTATATTTCCAAGCAGTGTAAATTTTTGCTAAAGAAAAGTATTGGAAATGAAAACTAATTATGTTCTTAGCTCGTTTATGATAAATAATTGGAAATTTTGAGCCGTGTGTGGGTGCAGAGTGCCTAAAAGTAGGCAAGGATTTTTTTGCAAATTTTGATTTGTCATTACTTGTAAGAAAAACAATGGATCATCATGAAAATTACAGAGCGTATTGATGTTGACTAAAATTTAGCACGTAGAGATTTTCATTATAAAGCGGGTAACCCTGTAGCTGTGGCAGGGTGCTGAAAAAAAATCCTTCAAATCATTGACCTTCCTGAAAAATTTTTGATTTTTGACAAAAAATTCAAATCTTTGATAAATTTTATCTTTTGTCCTTCATCTCAAGGTAAAATTTTCAAAATTCCGTTTTGCACAAGAACAGCAACCCATCACCAAATTACCTCTATTTTCAGCACTCAAAAGTTCTGTTCACGAGAACTGACGACCGGATAATCCGATCATAATCAAATTTACAGGATATGTTGGTATTATCTAGGACCAGGTCTGATAGAAGCTATTTTGAAATGCGGGCAACCCTGTGGCAGTGGTGCCATCTTGAAAAATAGGTGAGAAAAAAAACTGGTTTTAGGCCTATAACTTCCGATTCAGCCATCAAATTTGGACAAGATTCATACAGTACTTGGATCTTATCTTAAGTAACATTTGATGAAAATTTGGCTGGAAAATTAGAATAGAGTTGCCAGCTATGGTGATTTTTGTCTCCTAAATCTTGCAACTTTGCTCAGCAAAATAAAGCTTTTTTCCCTATAACTTCCGGTCCAGTGCAGAAATCAAAACGAAGATCACGCAGTAAATGGACCTTAATGTGAACCAAATGTCGTAGAAATTTCGTACCAAAATCATGAAAGGGCTGCCAGCTATGATCATTTTTGTAATTTTGTGAAATTTCTTTACAGAGCGATTATGTCATTAGATTTGCAAAAGGAAATGATCCTGCAATGATAATTAACCACAAATATTAACGCTTTAAAAATTTGAAAAGTTTTGAGGGTGGCAACCCTAAAATTCTTTTCACCCGTATAACTTCCAGCGCAGTGATTCAATCGAAACGAAATTTACTGGTTGGGTTTAACTTAACGTAAAGCAGATTTTGTATGTATTTTGCTTTGCTGCTGACACAGGCTAACCAGCATTAGCCATTTCCGTAAATATTGCACCAACAAATGCTTCAAATTACGTTCTCATATGCAAAGCATTTGCAATAAAAATAAGGAATCAATTTTTAAATTTTCCGAGTTTTGAACGTTTTTCGGATGGCAGCCTCAAACAACGTTTAACCGCTGAAACTTTCGATGAAATCCTGCGATGAGAACGAAATTCAAAGGATAAGTTGATTTGAGTATGAGCTTGTTATGGTAAACTTATTACTGCTTCGTTCGGAAAGTGTTGCCAGCACTGAACATTTACATCATTTGTGTTAGAGTTGAGTTTTGTTGCTTTGGATAAGAAATGGTTGATATGATTCTACACAACAGTGTATTAAGTCTTTCCACACTTTTTTGTCCCTCAAAGACAATTTCTTCGAAAATTAGTTTTCTAGCGGTTCAGGTGCGCTAGAGTTTTTTAAATCTTCGTCTGAAAACTCTATTCCACTCAGCAAAAGTGACACGAAATCCGTAATGTTAATCGGTGAAGGTATTGGCAGTTCCACATTTATTTTTACACCATAGTCTTTTAGATGAAACGTATGCGAGGTAGGCTTGATCCCCGCTTCTCTTTCCCGCTCTCGTCTTAAGCTATGTGCAGAATATATGTATTTGTCAATCATTCTTAATAGCTCTACATGATTTCTTTTCGACCTCGGAATCTGTCCAATTATATAATCAATAAAGTCCTGAAGCGTGTTAAACTTTTTTGGTTGAGTTTAAATAAACTTTTTCGGCGATTTCCTCGCCTTGGTAAACATGTAAGCAGAAACCTCCAACCTTCTTAGAATTACTGATGTCGGGAATACTTCCTTCATCTCGATCTTTTTCGATATGTTTGAATACCAGTTCCTTAATTGATGTCAAATAGTAGTTAAAGAAGTCAGGTTTGATAACCAAGAAAAATGATGATAGTAATGTTGAAAAATTGAAATCGTTTTTTTCATAACAAAGTCTCCGTAAAGTAGCATCACTCCATCTTAAGAGAACAAGATTTTTTTTCAAAGACATGATTTTTACATTTATTTCTGTTACCTCAGGCTTGCTGGATTCTGCTGCAGTTGATGGTCGACTTCTTTTCATCATACTAGCTTCTTCTTCTCCGATACTGTATTTAGAACGCTTAGAAACACTGCTGGTTGACACTGTCTCTCCTTTTTTTCGGTTTGGCAACATTATCTCCGTCATTCCAACACACCAACCGCTACCAAGCTTACAAGAAGCAGGAAGAATATTCTCAAAAGATGATAATGTGTTTTCAGGGTAAATGCTCAGGGAAATATTGCTTAAAAGGCATACATAATTCATCATCTGTTACTGTTACAGGCATTTCAAATTCTTTCCCAAGCCAGGTCTGGTACACTTGAACTGCGCACTTTTTTCTCTTTAAGTCTCTCACTTTGTCGAACAGGATGTTTTCTGACGGGTTGATCAGACGTATATTGATTAGGATCGAACCGAGAGGGCCTTAATATAGAGTAACTAGGCAGCTCTTGCATTTCCACATCCGCGATACTTTCAGAATCTTCTTCACCTTCTTTCTCCATTTTAAAGACAGTGGACCCCTCATCATCAAGATTGTCTATCACCCCTAGAACGTCTTCTACTTCATCAGGACTCATATCAACAGGTACTGTGTATTGTGTTATTCCATCATCGCCAGTTATTATCCTATAATCTTTGTCAGTTGAAGTTTTTCTAAATTTCGATGGTGGCTTCAGACTTTTGGCTATTCCACTTGCCGATAGACGACGCTTTGCTGCAGCCGATAATACACTCCTTGGAGGTGTGATTTCACCTAATGATTCAAACAATTTTTCCACTCGTACAGGTGTAGTTTGCGTAGGTTTCTCATCTCTAAAAACATATTTAGTTTGTGTCGTGTTGTCTCGCAAGCTTTTCTGTTGCTTGCGTACATGCTCATTCGATGAAGGCAATTGAGCTTTTCTTTCTAGAAATCCTTTACTTCTACGACGGGTGTTTAAAAATTTTATAAGTTCGTTTCGATAATGATACCATTTGTCTTTATCACTGAATTTTTCACTTTTCAATATCTTATTCATTGCTTTATCGAACAAGCTCTGGTTATTAGAAATTTCAATAGTGTCTTTCAAATTTGCATATACTTCAGGAGACAGAAGTAGCATTTTATTCAGATGACTGTTCCTATACATATTTCTCAATTAGTGAACCAATCACCCCTGAAAGTACACTGCCCAGTAATACTGGTAGAAACCAGCCTTGTTGAATTAGTACTTTACGTTGTCGCGGAACTGACCGTTTAGCATCTACTAACTTGCGCATACACTTTTTATATTTACAGAGACGGTTATATATCTTTCCACGAGGTCTGTGGCTACTATTCAACGTATTCAATGTGATTTCGCAAAGTGTTTTAATTACCTCTGGATCGACATTCTTAAGTAAAGCATTTCTCAAACCCGGTCGAGCTTGTCTAAGCACGTATAACATATGCTTGTTGTCCTTTAATCGCTTCATTCGTGACACCATTCTCTTGCTTTAAGCTATCCTTTGAGCAATAACACGTTACAAAGTTTTTGTTAAATAAATCAGTACGGAAGCGTAAAATAACATTCGTATTCTGAGTCAGGTCTATTAATAAATAGCTGTGGGGTACCTGAGTGATTTCTTTATATATTCTCACAAGCTCCTTGCTATTTTCAGGGTAAATTTGTTTAGCAAGATGATGAAATTGACTTTTATCACGCGGATTCTTGAAGCACACCAGATATTTACAGTTCAATGATATATCACGGCAAAATTTCCCCTAATGAAATACATTTTGTGATACTAATATAACCGAAAAATTCCTATGATGTGATCCTTTGGTAAAAAGTTCGCAAACTTGTCTTGAAAACGCATTTAACATCATATCGTCCAAAACAATAAGTGTCGGCTCATTTGCATTATTCACAAACTCTTCCGGAATCGTACTTAAGTATTCGATATTTTTAAAACCTACTTTTGTTGGAACAGCTTGAGTTTCAGCATTACACCAAATAACCTTCTTCACCCGAGGCTGTATCATAGAGTCATTTCTAAGAAATGCCTCTATAAAACTCGTCTTGCCACATCCAGATGGACCGGGAACCATAATTGTGAAGGGGTGAATAAAGTGCGTCATTTTTGCAAATTTTCACAGATTTTAACATAAAAAAACTCTAGCGCACCTGAACCGCTAGAAACACTAATGTTCGAAGAACAGTAGAAGAATCGTGCAGGTTTTCAGTGCATAATCCACCGCATGAGCTGCTTATTACGGCCAAACTGTTTCAAACGCCACGTTCTACTTTGGTCTCAAGAATGCATTATAACTCATATGGTGGAAGGTTTCAGATATTACCACTGGCATGAATTTCAACGTTTATGAGAGCAAAACACGGGTTAATTATATTCGTTATCAGTTGCTTATTTCACAAAATTTCGAAAGCAGCATCTCATATAACATCAATGAAGAAAATGTTCAGTGCCTGCAGCACTGTAACTGAAGTTGGTGTTTGGGACTGCGATCCGAAAAATTTGCAGAATTTTGGGAATTGAAATATCGGTTATTTATTTTCATTGTAAATGTTTCCGGTATGAATACTTACTGTAAGCATTTATTGATATAAAAGTAGCACAACCGACTCGTGCTGGCAACCTTTCGCCAGTATCAAAGCCAAAAATATATCACATCTGCTTTACGTTGTTATATTACATTCGAAGTTATAGGAGTATAAAGAAATTTAGGGTTACCTGCAGCGAGTTTTTTCAAATAATGGAAAGCTTAATATTTGCTGTTTATTGTCACTACAATATCATTACCAATTGAAAATTCTACGATAAAACCGCTTAATAAAGATATTGCAAGCAAACACATAACCAACAATAGCTGGCAACCCTATCGTGGCTTTTCAACCAAATTTGGCTTGAATAATGCTTATAATAGGTTCTATTAATTATATGAAATTTGTATTGATTTCATGACTGCACTGGAAGTTATAGGGCAAAAAGTTTTATTTCCCTGAGCGAATTTTCAAATTCAAACACACAAAAATTACCATAGCTGGCAGCATCAATCGAATTTTTCAACCAAATTTCTATCAAACAGAGTTAAGAGTAAGGTTCAGCTACTGTGTCTATTTCATGAAAATCTGGTAACTAATTCACATTTCATAGGGCAAAAAGCAGTTTTTTTTCTTTGTAATTTTTCAAGATGGCACCACTGGCACAGAGTTGCCCACAATTCAAAATCGCTTCTATCAGACCTGGTCCTACTAAAGTCCAATGCATTCTGAAAATTTCACTGGTATCTGATTATTGGTTCGTGAATTCCCGTGAACAGAAGTTTTTGATGTTAAAAATATAGGTTAACTGAGATAGGGTTACCGTTCTAGTCCGACATGAAATTTCCAAAGTTTTACTTTGAACGAACAATAAAGCATAAGAACAATAAAGCATAAGATTTGTATACAGATTGGTTTTATTGTAAGAAACGGACAGTTTTTGGAAATTCGATGGTTTGAATGTTTTCACTTCCAAATTTTGATTTTTTCAAATTTAAGACACCAAAATTATCATAGCTGGCAGCTCCAACCGAATTTTTCGACCAAATTTCTACCAAACGTGGTTTGAAGTAAGATTCAGTAGAAGAAGTAAGAAGTAAGATTGTGTGAATTTCGCTAAAATTGAACGATTCAATCAGAATTTATAGGGCTAAAAGCATTTATCTCTTTTAGTGATTTTTCAAGATGGCACCACTGGCACAATCACCCGCATTTCAAAATCACTTCTATCAGACTTAGTCCTATATAAGACCAATACATTCTGCAAATTTCAATAAATTCTGCTCATTGGATCGTGAGTTTCCGTGAACAGAAGTTTTTGATGCTAAAAATATAGGTAAATTGGGCAAGGGTTACCAGGCGTGCCCGTTATACCATATCAAATTTTTTTTTTTTGATTATGTAAACAAAGCACAAGATTTACATACGAAAGGCTTTTTTTTGAAGAAGCGGCTGTTTTTCAAGAGAGACGATGATTTGAAGGTTTTCACTTTCAGTGCCTGCCCTAGCTACAGGGTTGCCAGCACGCTCATCAAAAGCTACACAAATTTACAACTAAATAATACCAATATGTCCTGAAAATTTCGTAATGATTAAATAACTTTGTCAAAAGTTATCGCAATTTAAAAATTTTCAAGTTTTCCCGTTCTGTTTTTAGGCACCCAGCGCACACATGGGGTTAAAAAATTCCAAAACATTATCCAATTCACATGTAAAACATGTTCAAAATTTATTTCGTCAACTTAATTTTTGCAAAACTTATTTGTGTACGGAATAATAGGTATATTAAAAATATCACTAAAATGGCCGCCGGCGCCAAAGGGTTAAAGATTATTAACTTTTTGTGAGACCCAGCACTATTCTGCATACACACCAATGTGTCCTGAAAATTTCAACTCAATCGGATGGCGCGTTCCTGAGATTTTTTCACTGAAATTTTTTGATGATATATATATATATATATATATATATATATATATATATATATATATATATATATATATATATATATAGATATATATATAGAAATATGAATTTTTGGCCAAAGTGATTTTAATACTAATGTTCTTCTTCGAACATTAGTAAAAACTCTAGCGCACCTGAACCGCTAGAAACACTAATGTTCGAAGAACAGTAGAAGAATCGTGCAGGTTTTTAGAGCATATTCTACCACATTATTACGGCCAAACTGTTTCAAATGCCACGTTTTACTTTGGTCTCAAGAATGCATTATAACTCATATGGTAGAAGGTTTCAGATATTACCACTGGCATGAATTTCAACGTTTATGAGAGCAAAACACGGGTTAATTATATTCGTTATCAGTTGCTTATTTCACAAAATTTTAAAAGCAGCATCTCATATAACATCAATGAAGAAAATGCTCAGTGCCTGCAGCACTGTAACTGAAGTTGGTGTTTGGGGCTGCGATCCGAAAAATTTGCAGAACTTCGGGAATTGAAACATCGGTTATTTATTTGCATTGTAAATGTTTCCGATATAATTTTATTGATACAAAAGTAGCACAACTGACTCGTGCTGGCAACTTTTCGCCAGTATCAAAGCCAAGAATATATCACATCTGCTTCACGTTGTTATATTACATTCGAAGTTATAGGAGTATGAAGAAATTTAGGGCTACCTGCAGCGAGTTTTTTCAAATAGTCGAAAGCTTAATATTTGCTGTTTATTGTCACTACAATATCATTACCAATCGAAAATTCTACGTTTAAACCGCTTAATAAAGATATTGCAAACAAACACAAAACCAACAATAGCTGGCAACGCTATTGTGGCTTTTCAACCAAATTTGGCCTGAATATTGTTTATAATAGGTTTCATAAATTGTATGAAATTCGTATTGATTTCATGACTGGACTGGAAGTTATAGGGCAAAAAGTTTTATTTTCCTGAGAGAATTTTCAAAACCAAAGACACAAAAATTACCATAGCTGGCAGCACCAATCGAATTTTTCAACTAAATTTCTATCAAACAAAGTCTAGAGTAAGGTTCAGCTACTGTGTCAATTTCATGAAAATCTGGTAACTAATTCACATTTCATAGGGCAAAAAGCAGTTTTTTTTCTTATTAATTTTTCAAGATGGCACCACTGGCACAGAGTTGCCCAGACCTGGTCCTACTTAAATCCAGACCTGGTCCTACTTAAGTCCAATGCTTTCTGTAAATTTCAGTGGTATCTGATTACTGACTCTGAGTTTCCGTGAACAGAAGTTTTTGATGCTAAAAATATAGGTTGACTGGGAAAGGGTTACCGTTCTTGTCCGACATGAAATTTCCAAAGTTTCACTTTGAACGTGTAGATAAAGCATAAGATTTGTATACGGATTGGTTTTATTGTAAGAAACGGACATTTTTAGGATATTCGATGGTTTGAATGTTTGCACTTCCAAATTTTTATTTTTTCAAATTTATGACACCAAAATTATCATAGCTGGCAGTTCCGCCCGAATTTTTCAACCAAATTTCTACCAAACGTGGCTTAAAATAAGATCCAGCTACCGTGTGAATTTCGTCAAAATCGAACGATTCAATCAGAATTTATAGGGCTAAAAGCATTTATCTTTTTTAGTGATTTTTCAAGATGGCACCACTGGCACAGAATCGCTCGCATTTCAAAATCACTTCTATCAGACTTAGTCCTATATAAGACCAATACATGCTGCAAATTTCAATTAATTCTGCTCATCGGATCGTGAGTTTCCGTGAACAGAAGTTTTTGATGCTAAAAATATAGGTAAATTGGGCAAGGGTTACCAGGCGTGCCCGTTATACCATATCAAATTTTTTTGTTTGTCTTTGTAAACAAAGCTTGAGATTTACATATGAGTGGCTTTTTTTGAAGAAGCGGCATTTTTTCAAGAGAGACGATGATTTGGAGGTTTTCACTTTCAGTACCTGCCCTAGCTACAGGGTTGCCAGCACGCTCAGTAAAAGCTACATTAATCTACATCTAAATAATACCAATACGTTTTAAAAATTTGGTAATGATTGAATAGCTTTGTCAAAAGTTATCGCAAATTAAAAATTTTCAAATTTTTCCGTTCTCTTTTTAGGCACCCAACGCACACATGGGGTTTAAAAATTCCAAAACATTATCCGATTCACATGTAAAACACGTTCGAAATTTATTTGGTCAACTTTATTTTTGCAAAAATTATTTGTGTACGGAATAATAGGTATAATAAAAATATTACTAAAATGGCCGCCTGCGCCAAAGGGTTAAAGATTATTAACTTTTTGTGAGACCTGGCACTATTCTGCATATACACCAATGTGTCCTGAAAATTTCAGTTCAATCGGATGGCGCGTTCCTGAGATTTTTTCACTGAAAATTTTTGATGATATAAATATATATATATATAGAAATATGAATTTTTGGCCAAAGTGATTTTAATACTAATGTTCTTCTTCGAACATTAGTAACAAGTAAACGGCCTATATTTATACATTTAATCGTTATGAGTAGAAGGCAAATTGTCAACGAGTTACACAGACCTGCTCGTAAAAATTTTAAACGACGTCGGGTCACTATCAGGGGTATCGATGATTTATGGCAGGCGGATTTGGTTGATATGAGCCCATACTCATCAGAGAATAGAGACTGCAAATTTCTTCTCACAATAATTGACACCTTTTCTAAGTATGCTTGGGCACTACCGGTCAAAAACAAAAGTGCTAATGAAGTGACCAAGGCGATGGAAACAATTCTTGAACAAAGACGTATTCCCAGAAATCTACAAACTGATGATGGAAAGGAGTTTTTCAATAAAAAATTTCAACATATCATGAAAAAGTATGAGATTAACCACTATTCAACATTCAGTGCATTGAAAGCATCGATTGTTGAGCGCTTCAATCGAACTTTTAAAGGTATAATGTGGAAAGAATTCAGTATGAATGGAAATTATCATTGGGTTAGCTTACTCCAAAAATTAATTGGCCGGTACAACAGGACAAAACATCGGGTTATTAAGATGCGACCTATGGATGTAAACGCCACAAATGAGATTGAATTACTTTCAAAACTATACAGAAAAGTCAAAGTAACATCAAAACCAAAATTTCAAGCTGGAAATCATGTACGTATAAGTAAACATAAACACGTATTTGAAAAAGGCTACACCCCAAACTGGTCCACTGAAATTTTTTCAATAAAAGATGTAAGAAAAACGCAACCACGAACATACACACTGGAAGACTATCAGGGTAATTACAAGGAGGGTTCTACGAACCTGAGTTAACTACAGTGAAACACCCTGATGCATACCTTGTTGAGAAAATTATAAGAAGAAGGGGAAATCGTGTTTTTGTCAAATGGCTTGGTTTTCCTTCTCATCATAATTCCTGGATAAATATAAAAGACGTGCTCTAAAAGTGGACAACATTCATTCGAGATGTTGTGTTTAAAGCGTGAATATGATCGCGTCAAGACGTTTGCCAATCTAAAAATTGATGAAAGAAAAATACTTAAACTTGCGCGTAGTGGATTTTTTTACACAAACATAAAAGACCAGGTCAGATGTTACTTCTGCTCGGTCACCATGGATGCATTCAATGCACCTACCGATGTCGAGAGTGAGCACCTGTGATTGTCACCGGAATGTTTCTACGCCAACGGAAAAGACGTCTGTGGACCTTACGATACACCTATTACAACAAAAAAATGTTCCAGAACAGAGCACTGTCTCTACAATCTATTAAAATGTGTTGGTCTTGGATTTTTTGTTGGTGGATTTATATGAGAAGCTGTTTCAATATATAATTATTTTTCCAAGTAAAATGTCAACAATTTTATTTCAATATAAAATTGTAAAAATACAAATCCAATAAAGTTTCTTGTCACTTATACAAATAAATGTTTTTATTTACCTAAAATTCCCAGCCCCGCGTACCATCTAATTAGCACAAAGAAAATACAAAACCTGAACATTGACCTACTCTTCTCTAATCAGCGAATAACGTCCCTGTTTTCATCTAAATATAGCCACTCGGAAACATCATAAAATCATTCATCCAGTTATAACATAATCTCTGCAGCGCGTAAAATCACCATTCAACCACACAACATAGGACATATCAAGTTTGAGACCAGAAACGCACATGGCGAATGAGGAAAGATAAACAAGAATAACAAAAGTAAAATCCCTCGACTCATTCATGCAAAGGCGACATAGGTCAGTTATGCCGCACCAGGTTTTATACAAATGATCTACATCTTGTATTTTTATATTGAATTACTCAGATCCAGCCATTAACAAGACATTGTACACGGATATACATACGATACAAGTATAACCAATTTCAAGACCGTATCAACCAAATGCAATGAATAAGTTTGAGCAGAATACACATTGTACATCTTAATGAAGATCCACACACACTTATTTTGATCTACCTTCATTAATTCCTTCCGATAAAAATCAAAACAAACAAACCCAATACGCTTCGTAAACAAACCCCAGCAATCTCACATTTTACTACGGTCAGCATGTAATTTACCCACAAGAAACAGTTATTGGTCATTCTCTTTTCACACAATATTCCCGTCATCATCATGGTAAGCGATCATGTTAAATACATTTCATTCAACTCAATTTGCAACCCAACATATGTATGCAATGCATGCTAATCGCCATATGCTTAATCATCAAGAAGTGCATTTTACATCTCTGGAACTGGTTCATTCGGATCGATAAAAGTAAAATTATATACACTAGCAGCACACGGGCTATCGAGTTTGCTGTTAAACCAAACACATGGTCTGATCGTTTGTAAACAGAGCGCAGGTCAAGCTTACAAAGAGAATAAAGACGGGAAATAGCCCCTCCAACACGACTCAAGGCATTGCAAAGCGCGGAACACACACACGCAACTCCTCGCACCCAACGCCCATTCTCTCACAAAAAGCTTCTTCATCTCCTCGAGCTTCTTCACAGCCTCGCACCCAACGCCCATTCTCTCGCACAAAGCTTCTTCATCTCCTCGCACCCAACGCCCATTCTCTCACACAAAGCTTCTCTCCATCTGCTTGTCTCCCTCTTACACATCACCCAACACACATCGCTCAACTCCTCATCAGCACTTCAACACCGCCTCCAGCGAAAATCTTGGTGGCACCTTAAGCCCTTTTCAACGGCCTCGCCCCCGGAAAATAAAAGCTCGTCCTATACCTTAACACGTAAGCTCTTCTGGTGGCTACCTAGGGAGGTGGAACTACTCTGGTGTCACCTAAGCATGCTGTCTCTACCGCACCCTATGCTTATAACATGGTGTGGTGGCTTCCTTACTACTTGTGTTGATAAAACGACACTAGTTCTATTTCATAATACCCAGTTCCACGACGGTTTCCATTTGCGGAGTATATTCCGAGACCCTATTCTACTTTGAGTATGCCTATTTAAAAACAACATTAACTCTAACTTCTAACTACTAATTCAAATAAAATTCTGTTGGTTTAGTGTTTAATTCAAAAATTCTATGCATGTTTCTACAACCACCCTCACTTTAACTTCTAACTCCTACTAATCCAAGATTCTATTCTATTTTCATATGATGGATCTCGTTCTCTCTTATCTATTTTCATTTGACGTTGCTAATTCTTTTCTATTTTCATATGCTGTATCTGGCTCGCTTTACTTTGTTAAATTGAGTTTGTTCGAGATTCAAATTTGACTATTAAGTTGCCTTTTATCTGAACGTGTTTTAATTATTCTCTCAATAAATTTTTTTTTTGGTTCATAATTTAATGGATACTGTTCGCTAATAACTAATATTGACCTAATCTAACTTTTAATTCATTCTTACTAATGCACTATGTTTCTACCCCGCTTCACCTAACACTCCGTGCTTCTATCTAATGCTAGGACACTATAACTTTTCTAAATTCTACCTAAATCTATGTGGTTATAGCTAATTTTTCTTTTCCCTTTTACTTAGAGCTCTCTAATCCCGCTGATTCCCATCTAGCTTTCCTTAATTCCATCTGATTGAGTCTCTCCAACCTATTACTATTTCATAAATTCGCCTACTAAATCGCACTTTCACGGTTTCTTTTAGGTTCCTCGACGTGACGTCAATATCGGGTGCCTATATTCCATGATAGGTAGGCAGCGGGACGTTAGTGATCCCGGACTGCCAGCGCCCCCCGAACAGAAAAGGAATTTTCGAGCGATATCGGCAACAAGCAGCGAGAAGAGAAACGAGACAGCGGCGATTTAGAGTTTAAGACTTAGAAAATTAGGTGTAATTTCTTATAATTAATAACTTAAGTTAAGATCTCCAGGCGTAGTTGTTTAAGTGTAAATATTCATACTTAGAATTAAAATCTAGATCCTAAGAATTAGATTGTAAGTTTAGGTTTTAAGGATTAGGTACTTCGTCTCATCCCGAATCATAACTGCTTCTTTCTCAAGACCTCTTAATTGACATATTCTTTTAAATCCTTGACGTGCCATGATCCGGCATTCTGGCCTTCTCCATCTACCAGTAGGTAGATCCCCCTTGATACCCGTTCCTTAACCCAAAAGGGCCCCACATATTCCGGCGCTAACTTTGCCGAATAGAATTTGGTTGCGTCCGAGAGGGTATAGTTTTTCCGCCACACGGCCTTTCCTTCCGCGAACGTTACTTCACGCCTGCGCAGATTGTATCTATGAGCACTCCGCGTAGTTGCGTGTTTCATGCGCTCCAACACATCTACGCGTACTCTGGCAAGCTCTTCGGCCCTAGCCTCGGGTTCTACTGCCGCCTGCCCCTCTCCTGGCCGTTCTTGGCCGTCATGGTACGTCACCATCTCCCTGCCGAAGTTACAGAAATATGGAGTGATTTGCGTCACTTCATGTTTGTAAGTACGGAGTGCGCATGCGATCTTTGCCAGATTCTGGTCCCATGCCCGATGGTTCTCCGCAATGTAAGATCGTAGCATCTGCTTTATGTCTTGGTTCCTTCGTTCGGCTGGATTGGCTTGTGGGTGATAAAGCGCGGTATACTTGATTTGAGTCCCATAGTTGGTGACCATTTGTTGCAGTTGCTTTCTCCGGAACTGAACACCATTGTCACATACTAACCACTTAGGTGCCCCAAATAGTAAGAATACTTGGTCCTCCAAGACTTTAGTTACCGCCGAAGCTGTCGCCTGCCGTAAAGAAAACAACAAGGTAAATTTGGAGACATAATCTAGGACGGTCAGAATAAACGTATGCCCGTGGCTAGATCGTGGGAATGGCCCCACCAAATCCACGCAAACCATCTCCCAAGGCTGCTGCCCCATTTAGCCACATCCTGTCCCTTGGACGCCCCAACAGTCACTCTGGGTGTGGAGAATAAAGGGTTCTCCGGTCCATCCCCATCCTGGATTGGCTCTCGAATCCTGACGGCTTCCCTCGCAGGCTCGTCACCCTGGTTCTGTCCATCGCGAGCGCTGATACTTCCATGGTCTGGTTCCGGTTCCGCTTCCAACTCACCATCTTCTCCTTCCGCTTTAACCAAAAGTTCCCCCATAGCCATGATCAACCGAGCTCTCAGCTTGTGGGCTTCTTCTCCCATCTCCTCAGCCTCGTGATGTGCGTTTTGCAATCGCCGCATTCCAAATTCAACTTTCGACTTGATTTTGATAAATTCCGACGATTGTGGGGTGCCCGTAAAGGTTGCAGTCAGGGTTTGGATTTCCTCCAGCTTCTCTTTGACGGCTTCCAAGTCCTCTTCCAATGTAAAAGGATAGGCTCGAGTTGTAATCAGCGACGTATCCATCGAAGTCTCAGCCCGGAGCGCCATCCGAAGCGTCTTTCTCATGGCCTCCACAGTCCCGGTAGGTTGCCCTCGGATTTCTAGTTCGTATGCCAACTCCTCCTTGCTGAGTCGGTCAATTAGAATCCTGGTTTTCGACGCCATACTGGATTTTCCCCACTGCTAGGTGCTTAAGTTAAAAATGCTAAGTTCGTATGTTACTTAAGAGTAGAATAAAACACAAATTTTTATTTCAAAGTGATTCTTGATTAAAATTACAAGTCAAACAAAATCAGCCGCTTTTATTCTGTCTCGCAATCGTCGCCGCCTAGCTGTCACTCCTTGCACACTCTGCTTGGAATCTGTAATTTGATCTAAGGTCGCAGGTCTTCAACTTGTCCCCCACATATTCCGGCGCTAACTTTGCCGAATAGAATTTGGTTGCGTCCGAGAGGGTATAGTTTTTCCGCCACACGGCCTTTCCTTCCGCGAACGTTACTTCACGCCTGCGCAGATTGTATCTATGAGCACTCCGCGTAGTTGCGTGTTTCATGCGCTCCAACACATCTATGCGTACTCTGGCAAGCTCTTCGGCCCTAGCCTCGGGTTCTACTGCCGCCTGCCCCTCTCCTGGCCGTTCTTGGCCGTCATGGTACGTCACCATCTTCCTGCCGAAGTTACAGAAATATGGAGTGATTTGCGTCACTTCATGTTTGTAAGTACGGAGTGCGCATGCGATCTTTGCCAGATTCTGGTCCCATGCCCGATGGTTCTCCGCAATGTAAGATCGTAGCATCTGCTTTATGTCTTGGTTCCTTCGTTCGGCTGGATTGGCTTGTGGGTGATAAAGCGCGGTATACTTGATTTGAGTCCCATAGTTGGTGACCATTTGTTGCAGTTGCTTTCTCCGGAACTGAACACCATTGTCACATACTAACCACTTAGGTGCCCCAAATAGTAAGAATACTTGGTCCTCCAAGACTTTAGTTACCGCCGAAGCTGTCGCCTGCCGTAAAGAAAACAACAAGGTAAATTTGGAGACATAATCTAGGACGGTCAGAATAAACGTATGCCCGTGGCTAGATCGTGGGAATGGCCCCACCAAATCCACGCAAACCATCTCCCAAGGCTGCTGTGGTTCCCCTTGTCGAGAGGACATGAGCCCCGCTGGAGCTTTCCTCTCCACCTTATTCGCTTGACAGGTTTTGCATCTACGAACATAGATCGCCACATCCGTCGACATCTTTGGCCAGTAATATCGAGCTGCTACCCTACCCAGCGTGCGACTAATCCCCATGTGTCCCGCCCTGGGATCATCATGACACCTCTGTAAAATTTCCTTTCTCTCCGTTTTAGTTACTACCCTCTTCCACGCCTCGGCTCCCTCCAATTCCGGATAACGTCCTGGCAGATTTTTCCATATCTGTCCATTCGTTACTCTCCAATCTGCGTACTGCGCTGGGGCCTTAATTATTTTCTCCTTCAATCCTAGATACCAACGGTCTTCTTGTGTTTCTACCACGGCCACTTGATTCTCTGGCAACAGTCGAGACAGTGCATCAGGCACCAGATGCTCCTTTCCCTTCCTATGAATGATTTCGAACGGGTATTGTTGAAGTCGCACAGCGCACCTAGCCAGACGTCCCATCGGATCATTGAGGTTATTCAAACACACTAGTGAGTAATGATCCGTGATTACCGAAAACTTGGCTCTTTCCACGTATGGCCGCAATTTCTCCACTGCCCAAATTACCGCCAGACACTCTTTCTCTGTAGTTGAATACCGTCTTTTCACTTTCGACAAGGACCGACTCAAATAGCATATTACCCTCTCGTCATTGGCGTACTTCTGCGACAACACCGCCCCCAAGCCCAAGTCCGATGCGTCCGTCTGGATCACGAAAGGCAGACTGTAATCCGGGCAAGTGAGGATGGGTGCTGTTGACAATTTCACCTTTGCCTGTGTAAAAGCCGTCTCGCAGTCTTGGGTCCACTCAAACTTCAGATTTTTCTTGAGAAGATTTGTCAGTGGTGCCGTCATCGTGGCAAAGTCGGGTATAAACCTCCTGTACCACGAGACCATTCCCATAAATTGGCGTACCCCCTTCACATTAGTAGGCGCAGGGATCTCCATCACACACTTCACCTTGTCGGGATCCACATTCAGACCTTTCTCATCCACAACGTAGCCCAAGTACTTTAGTTGTGGGCGGCAGAATTCACACTTCTCCTTGGAGACTTTAAGTCCGGCTTCCTGTAAGCGACGAAATACCTCCTTCAAAATTTCCACATGTTTCCCAAAATCTTGCGTTACCACTATAATATCGTCAAGATATGTGAATATTTACGTACGGTTCCAATTCTGGACCTAGGACTTGGTCTATCAGACGTTGCCATGTCGCCGGTGCATTCTGAAGCCCGAAAGGCATCTGCCGAAATTGAAACAAACCACGATGTGGTACCGTGAAGGCGGTGTATTTCCGGGACTGTTCTGCCATGGGCACCTGCCAGTACGCGGACTTAACATCAAGCGATGACAGGTACTTTGCCTCCCGTAATTTATGCAGCGTAGCCGACACATATGGCAATGGATAGGCATCATGCTCCGTGACTGCATTCAGTTTGCGGTAGTCTACGCAAAAACGATACTTGCCATCTTTCTTCTTGACTAGGATTATGGGCGAAGCCCAGGGACTAGAGGATGGCTCGACTATACCTTGGGTTAGCATTTCGTTCAGCTCTGAATCAACATGTTGCTGAACCGCAGGCGAAACAGGGTAATATCGCTGTTTTATCGGTGGTGCCGAAGTCCGGATGACATGTTCAACTCTGTCTGTACAGCCAATACCCTCCCCCATGTCCTCAAACTCCTTCTGCCTCAACTGACTGAGTATGCTTTCTTCCTTCTCGGTCAAGTGGCTTCTTGGTTTCAGCTGTTCTGTTCCTCCTCCCTCTAACGTTCCAACGAACTCCCAGTGCTCTTTCCTCAGAGTCATAACCAGTCCAAACTGTCGCAAGAAATCTACCCCGAGTATTAAAGGATGTGGGAGTTCGGGGACCACCAGCACTCTTAACCAATCCACCTTCCCCTCCAGCTTCACCGGTATGGCCACTGTTCCCGCGATTGAGCACCCCTGATTATTCGCCATTCTGATGGACTGTTGCTCGGATTTCAACAACTCCACTCCCAGCTGTTCCAAAACCCGCCATCCTTCTCCACCCATCACCGAATGGGAAGCCCCCGAGTCCACAAGCCCAAGGAACTTGTGTCCTAAAATTTCCACCTCAATATATGGCCTATTATCCCCTTGCTTCCTGTTTAATAAGTAACTAACCTGTGCGCCCACCGCGGCTTCGTTTTCTACCGGTTTAGTGCTCAGGTTGCCGCCTACTGAGCACACCGCTCGTTTCCCGATTGTTGGCGTGTTGAGGCTACTGGCCCTACTCTACCGGTACTACCTTGGGAATTGACTCTACCCTGGTTTGTATCGGAACGAACTCTGAAATTTCGCCCTGGGTTTTGCGCTCCTCGACAATTAGGGCAGGTTGCCTTCCTCACCCCCACTCGGCCACAACCAAAGCACTTCTGAGGCTCTGAACAAGTTCTGGTCGTATGCCCGAGACCTTGGCAGTTCCAACAGCGTATTTCTTCCCTCGGTAAGGAGGCAAGGTTTGGTCCAGGATTAACTCCCACGTACGCCAGATCCGGTTCTAGGAGTCGTTGGGATTTCCGCGTAGGGGGTGGCATATATGCTTCCACCGCGACTCGTGTTGCCTCCAACGAACGTCCAACTTTGACTAGGTCTGCAATGGTCTTCACGGATGTCAGCGCCAATTGGGTTTGGTAGAACGGGGTTATGTTCTTCCGGAGGATCTTCAATTTTTCTTCCTCTGTGCAAGGAGTGGCACGGCGTCGGAACAACCCCTCCATTGCTGACATGTATACGCCAATTGTTTCATCCGGCCCTTGAGTGCGTCTCCCTATTTCCAGGAGAAGCCGGTCGTCGTAGTCTGGAGGCAGGAACTCGGCGCGCATCTCCGCGACCAACTCTTGCCAAGAGTTGACGCGCGTCCGATTTGCACGATACCAAATCAGCGCTTTCCCTTCAAATAACTCGACTGCTGACTGGAATAACTGCCTTGTTGATATTCCCCTGGCTTCCCGCAACTCTTCGGCTCTCTCCAGAAAGGCACTCAATCACCCAGAATCGCCATTATAGCGAAGGCCCCATTTAGCCACATCCTGTCCCTTGGACGCCCCAACAGTCACTCTGGGTGTGGAGAATAAAGGGTTCTCCGGTCCATCCCCATCCTGGATTGGCTCTCGAATCCTGACGGCTTCCCTCGCAGGCTCGTCACCCTGGTTCTGTCCATCGCGAGCGCCGATACTTCCATGGTCTGGTTCCGGTTCCGCTTCCAACTCACCATCTTCTCCTTCCGCTTTAACCAAAAGTTCCCCCATAGCCATGATCAACCGAGCTCTCAGCTTGTGGGCTTCTTCTCCCATCTCCTCAGCCTCGTGATGTGCGTTTTGCATTCGCCGCATTCCAAATTCAACTTTCGACTTGATTTTGATAAATTCCGACGATTGTGGGGTGCCCGTAAAGGTTGCAGTCAGGGTTTGGATTTCCTCCAGCTTCTCTTTGACGGCTTCCAAGTCCTCTTCCAATGTAAAAGATAGGCTCGAGTTGTAATCAGCGACGTATCCATCGAAGTCTCAGCCCGGAGCGCCATCCGAAGCGTCTTTCTCATGGCCTCCACAGTCCCGGTAGGTTGCCCTCGGATTTCTAGTTCGTATGCCAACTCCTCCTTGCTGAGTCGGTCAATTAGAATCCTGGTTTTCGACGCCATACTGGATTTTCCCCACTGCTAGGTGCTTAAGTTAAAAATGCTAAGTTCGTTTGTTACTTAAGAGTAGAATAAAACACGAATTTTTATTTCAAAGTGATTCTTGATTAAAATTACAAGTCAAACAAAATCAGCCGCTTTTATTCTGTCTCGCAATCCTCGCCGCCTAGCTGTCGCTCCTTGCACTTTCTGCTTGGAATCTGTAATTTGATCTAAGGTCGCAGGTCTTCAACTTGTCAACTGCTTTTCCTATTCCAACTAATTTTTGACACTAATTTCCCGATTTTCACACTTTCACTGTTTTCACCACGAAAATTTCAAAGAAATTACCCCGCGGTAATCTCCTTTTAGGCCCCACGTTGGGCGCCAATTTGTTACCCACCCCGCCTAATTGAGGGGGTATTGACCCTCGGCTTGGTCCGTTTGGGTCCTGGGTTCGCTCAGGAGACTGGTCGTGGGCGCCACTCACTCACCCCAAGAATGGACCACGAGCCGCCGAGTGAGTTTCCGGCTCACCGAGGTCAAGAAGTCTGGGAGTGGGACCACTGTCGCGTGTGGCACAGCTCCCCTAGTTCAACGTCGCCGAACCAACAGACCACGAATCGAATGCCTATTCACCGACGTGTGTCACGATAGCAAAAGTACGAATTCGCAACTAAAAGACAAAATTCTTTATTTCCTCAGTTTCCGCGATTTCGCGCTATTCCTTACACCAAAACAATTGGTAATTCTACCGCCTATACTACGTTAACTTATTCTACTTTACGCAATCCACCATTCCACCGTAACAAACTTTTCTACACAAGAAAATTATTCCTGAAGATTCTGGTTATATGAAAAATTCTGAAAATTCTATACTATGGTACTTAGATCTAAATAAAATCTTTCGAATATGCTAAAACAGGAACTAACCTTCTTCCCTCGATTCGTCAGACCAAAACCTGGTCAAAAAGCCAACCCCGACTCCAGCCGAGTCCCGGTTCAGTGATGGGCGAATTTCTTCACGACCAGATATGTTGAATGCTCGCCTCCACCGTCGCACACAGAATCTTCCTAGGTTCCCAATCTCATCAGCACGGGTGGGGTTCTGAACCCCAGACCGCCCGGTTCCCGGCCAGACGTGCTAGCCTCTGCACTACAGGGCCGGTACGAGATGTACGATCTTATTGCCAGTTAAACGTCCCGCCGCCTGTTTCGGACGCCACAGAGAATCACGGGTTCAAATCCCGCTGGGACCCGATTTCGATTTTACCACTTTTTTCCTACCGTAGGTCCTTTTTGTCACCCTCCTCGACACACCAAGGATGTTCCCTGTCGTTCCTGGTGGTTTGCTGGGGTTCTTGCTGATTTTCTGCTGATTTTTCAAGAATTTATTGGGTTGCTCGCTTCACAGAATTTTCACACAGAATTTTCGCAGCTACTCGCTTCTACTGTCGCTCACAGACTTTTGAATTTTCCGCACCACTGGCGCACACAGAATCCACTGTCGCACCCAGGATCTGTCGCACACAGAATCCTTGAATTTCCGTACCTGATAATTTCCAAAATTTTCAAACTGCTCGTTACCACTGTCGCACACAGAATCCTTGAATTTCCGTACCTGATAATTTCCAAAATTTTCAAACTGCTCGTTATCACTGTCGCACACAGAATCCTTGAATTTCCGTACCTGATAATTTCCAAAATTTTCAAACTGCTCGTTACCACTGTCGCACACAGAATGGAAAATTTTCCTTCCTTCATCAGGTGCCGCTGCTTTCTCCGTTCTCCTTCGAATACCGTACATTCTTCTTTCTCGTACGACTGGGTGAATGTACTTTCTCCACGTGCCGATCGAGTTTTTACACCAATTCAATAATTTACCGTGGTCGTCGTTAATCCACCCCTGGATTTCATTGACTTTTGGTTTGTGTCGGTTTCCGATGTTTATTTACGTTCTCCACTGTCAACTGTATGTCGATTTCCTGACAGGTAGCTATTTGTGGCCGTGTTGACGCTCGTAGTCCGTCTCGGAAGGATTCGAATAATCGTTTTGCGAATCTGTTCGATCGATATTGTGGCTCGTTCGAGAGGAGGTTTTGTGTGGAATTGAGTGTAATCCATCACCATGCCGGTGAATTTGAATTCCTTTTGATATTCTTTTAGGCAACAAGTCAGTACAAGATAGGATGATCACTCGTCTGGTAGTCACAACGCGTCTTGTATCCAGCTAGAAGTCCAATGATCCTTGATGGAAGTGCTATCAACCCCGAAGGGAGGGCTTTGATTCGGGAGCGTCCCTGGGTGGTCGTGGTTTGCGCTAGGTCGCCGCATCATTCGGAGTTGGTTCAGATAAGTATCTGGGTCTGGGTCAAGAAGCATCTGATTCTTTGTGAGAATTACTTTCCAGGTGGCAGCTCGTATCGGGTTATTGGCCTGACGCGTTTTGGCGGTGTTTTCGAGTGATGTCTAAAGCCAAACCGGCTGTGTCGAAACCCAGGCCGCACAACTGTGGGACCGTGGCGAATGCCATTAACAGGTGAGTTGGTTTGTGTATGTGTATTGTGTTGCCGCGAAAGCAACCCGCGATCAGCGCGTCTTGTGCAGCCCCAGACGTAGCTGGAGGTATCGCGATTCGTCTCCGTTCGATGGAGAGGGTTGGCTACGATGCTGCCCCCATTTACTTATGCTTATTTATCCTATCCGTTTACCTTAACCATCTATCTATGCCGTGAGCATCCGACGGGTACAAAACACAGGTCGGATGCGAAGGCAATACGCTACTTATGAGTGGTGGTGGTGTACATATTTCCTGCTCAGTGGAGTGGTGGATTGCCCGTCATGGCTCAGCCTTCCCCGGGGAAGGCTGTATATTTTTTTTTTTTCAAAGTGCGAGCGCACCCCCTTGTTACAACGTAACAAATGTCTTTTGAATCCATAGGGTACTGAACTACCATCCTCTAAAAATCTGCGTTTTTCGCTTTTGGGTTTATATTTTTACTAATGTTCGAAGAACATTAGTATTAAAATCGATTCGGCCAAAAATTCATATTTCCATATATATATATATATATATATCATCAAAAAATTTCAGTGAGATAATCTCGAGAACGCGCCATCCGATTGAGCTGAAACTTTCAGGATACATTGGTGTATATGCAGAATAGGTCCAGGTTTCTTTAAATGTCAGTTATTGTTAACCTTTTGGCGCCGGCGGCCATTTTAGTGATTTTTTTAATATACCTATTATTTCGTGCACAAATGATTTTCGCAAAAATAAAGTTAACGAAATAAATTTCTAACGTGTTCTACATATGAATCGGATAATGCTTTGGAATTTTTTAACCCTATGTGTGCGCTGGGTGTCTAAAAAGAGGACGGGAAAATTTGAAAATTTTTAACTTGCAATAACTTTTGACAAAGCTATTCAATCATTACGAAATTTTCAGGACATGTTGATATTATTTAGTTGCAAATTTGTGTAGCTTTTAATGAGTGTGCTGGCAACTCTGTAGCTAGAGCAGGCACTGAAAGTGAAAACCTCTAAATCATCGTCTCTCTTGAAAAAATGCCGTTTCTTCAAAAAAAAAGCCACTCATATGTAAATCTTGTGCTTTGTTTACATAACCAAAGAAAAAAAAAAAGATATGGTATAACGGGCACGCCTGGTAACCCTTGCCCAATTTACCTATATTTTAAGCATCAAAAATTTCTGTTCACGGAAACTCACGATCCGATGAGCAGAATTAATTGAAATTTGCAGAATGTATTGGTCTCAAATAGGACCAGGTCTGATAGAAGTGATTTTGAAATGCGGGCGATGCTGTGCCAGTGGTGCCATCTTGAAAAACCACTAAAAAAGATAACTGTTTTTAGCCCTATAAATTCTGATTGAATCGTTCGATTTTGACGAAACTCACACAACTGCTGGACCTTACCTTAGCCCACGTTTGGTAGAAATTTGGTTGAAAAATTCGGTTGGAGTTGCCAGCTATGATAATTTTGGTGTCTTCATTTTGAAAAAAAAAATTTGGGAGTGAAAACATTCAAACCATCGAATAGTCAAAAAAATGTCCGTTTCTTACAATAAAACCAATCTGTGTATAAATCTTATGTTTTATCTACACGTTCAAAATAAAACTTTGGAAATTTCATGTCGGACAAGAACGGTAACCCTCTCCCAGTTAACCTATATTTTTAGCATCAAAAACTTCTGTTCACGGAAACTCACGAGCCAATAATCAGATACAGCTAAAATTTACAGAATGCATTGGACTTAAGTAAGACCAGATTTAATAGAAGCGATTTTGAATTGTGGGCAAGTCTGTGCCAGTGGTGCCATCTTGAAAAATTAAAAAGAAAAAAAAACTGCTTTTTGCCCTATGAAATGTGAATAAATTACCAGATTTTCATGAAATTGGCACAGTGGCTAAACCTAACTCTAGTCTCTGTTTGGTGGAAATTTGGTTGAAAAATTTGATTGGTGCTACCAGCTATGGTAATTTTTGTGTCTTTGGTTTTGAAAATTCGCTCAGGAAAATAAAACTTTTTGCACTATAACTTCCAGTGCAGTCATGAAATCAATACGAAATTCATACAATTAATGTGACGCGAGATTAATGTGACACTTATTCAGGCCAAATTTGGTTGAAAAGTCACGATAGGGTTGCCAGCTATTGTTGGTTTTGTGTTTAATTGCAATATCTTTATTAAGCAGTTTTATCGTAGAATTTTCAAATGGTAATGATATTGTAGTGACAATAAACAGCAAATATTAAGCTTTCGATTATTTGAAAAAACTCGCTGCAGGTAACTCTAAATTTCTTTATACTCCTTTAACTTCGAATGTTATATAACAACGTGATGTGATATATTCTTGGCTTTGATACTGGCAGAAGGTTGCCAGCACGAGTCGGTTGTGCTACTTTTGTATCAATAAACGCTTACAGTTAGTATTCATACCAGAAACATTTACAATTAAAATAAATAATCAATGTTGCAATTCGCAAAGTTCTGCAAATCTTTCGGATCGCAGCCCCAAACACCAACTTCAGTTACAGTGCTGCAGGCACTGAGCATTTTCTTCATTGATGTTATATGAGATGCTGCTTTCAAAATTATGTGAAATAAGCAACTGATAACGAATATAATTAACCCGTGTTTTGCTCTCATAAACGTTGAAATTCATGCCAGTGGTAATATCTGAAACCTTCCACCATATGAGTTATAATGCATTCTTGAGACCAAAGTAAAACGTGGCATTTGAAACAGTTTGGTCGTAATAAGCAGCACATGTGGTGGAATATGCACTCAAAACCTGCACGATTCTTCTACTGTTCTTCGAACATTAGTGTTTCTAGCGGTTCAGGTGCGCTAGAGTTTTTTTTAATTTCGGGGGTTGCAGCAACCTCATGATCGGCAGTTCGGCGTATATTTTGAGAAAGTATGGAGATGCTAACTCTTTCGATAGGGTTCAAAATCATGTGTTTCATTGTTTCGAAATTTATTTTTTTGGAGGCTTCATAAGTTAAACGGATGCCTTTCACTTTGCATTCAGTTTTAATAGAGTTATCCGTCGTTCTAAAGTACTCATAGGCATAATTTTTTGGGCCACCGCACACAAATTTTGTTATATAGCTTCCCGGTCCGTGGCATTCAAGTTCATCTGTCATATCTCATACAAGTTCACCTGTTGGTGGATCATACTCGCCTTCGCGACTCACATAAATGACAGAATCGGTGTCATAATACAAAACTCTATCACCGAGCTGTTCTAGGTAGCTGTATAGTTTCAGTCGAGCCTGTGTAGTAGTATAAGCTGCTATGCAAACATTGACGGTGGATAAAGGTTCGACGACTTCTTCTTTATAACACCAGTTGACGATTAATGTTTCTTCGTTGACAGGGAGTAGATGATGCACTTCTATTGCAGAATTTGTTAACAAACTATATAGCTCGCCTGGATTATTTATTATGCTTGTTTTTGGTTGATTTTCACGCTGACCGAACTTTCCCCAAAAGGAGTTTAGAATCAACTTAGCTAGAGATCTTAGTCCTGGATTGTTTATTTATTTATTTATTTATTAATGTCCAAATCAACAGAACAAATCCAATTATAGATTAGACATAACAAAAAAAAACAAATATATATATAATATAGAAAGAAAAAGAAAAATTAAAATTAAGTTAAATTCAGAAAGGAAAAGTAATCAAAAGCAAAATCGACCAAAAACAAGATACAACGAAAGATTAAATTCTGACATATTTCATGTATCTGATTGGACGTTATTCTTTAAAATATTTTTAAACCTTGCTAATGTTCGAGGCAGAGGACCAAAGTTAAGGTTATTATGCTGACGAGGCAAACGCAAAAGGGGAGAAAAGAAATAGGTGTCAGTACGGGCAAATGTAACGTTAAATTTAAAAAATGTTCTATTAGAACGACCCGAATCTCTAACAGAAAGGTGAATGCTGGGGTCCACCAATATACAGCCGTTGAAAAGTTTAAAGAGGAGGCACTCGTCGAGGAACACTCTTCGTGACTCAAGGGAAGGAATTTGAAGGATGGAAAGGCGCATACTGTAATCGCAATACGGAATACTGAACTTGTAGTGTGTTTATAATTTCAGAGAATTCAAGTTTTATTCCTTCATTTTCAAGAAAGTTTTTAATATATTTATTTCTTTCTTCAGCAGTTTCACATTTACTAGGCCAGCCTGATGCCTGTTGCTTCATTTTAATAAACTTGTTCATCATTTTGGTAAATAATCCATCCGAGCGGGTCAGTTTATCATATTGTTCTGATTCATAGCTCCATATTTCATACACCTCCAACAATTTATATCCTCTACTTAAAGCTGCATTAATTTCATCAATCACCCAAGTCCCTACGAGAGCTCTCTCATCATCGGTGTGTGAACAGTTGGCAGCCTGATTTTTTTCTTCACTACAAGCACGACACAGCGAAAACATTAGTTTATTATTTTGTTTATTAGGAAGAACCGGGTGATATAATCCTTCTGGTGGTAAAATCTTGCACTTTATCAATCCTACAGTGTTCTGTAAATCTATTTCAAAACTTTCATTATTTCCAACATGTAATTTTGGGTGACCAATCGGAAATTTGCCATTTTTGCACACCCATGGGTACAGTGAACATACATCGACTTATTTAATTTTTTTCACCAGGTTTACATTCGTAAAACGTAAAAGTATTTCCCGTTCGACCACCATAAAAAGCATCACGAAGATTCAATGGTGTGTTTACCAGTAGAGGATGACCTTTCAAATATTTCATGCCTTTATTCTTTTCCATTTGTCTACGAAAATCACACTCCCACATTTCGATAACTTCATATCCGTACGAACGTAAGCGCTCAGTTTTTACCACAGTTGCTTCATATCGCCTGTTTAAAGTATCATTGGGGTCATCATGAAGGAGAGCATCGCGATCATGCATTAAGCATGCAGTATGCCCGTGATAATAACAGCCATGGAATTCGAAAACCTGGTTTGTTTCCGGGCAGTATCCATCTACTTTGACACCATTCAACACTGCCTCTCTTTGCTTAAAAGCATGTAAGATATTAATTTTGCGCTGGTCTTCTTCCCATATCAACCATTGTATTGCTGTTTTCGATTGATTATCGGCATTCCGATAGCCGTTTCTTGGAATAATTCCAATAGTATCTTTCTTAAGGAAATTGCGTCGATATACAAGATTGCAGGCAGAAGCTATTGTTGTTGCCTCCAAAAACGGCTCAACATTACATTCTTCGAGGAACAGTTTTTTAAATTTTAAGCATGCTTCGGTCAAAATTTGCACGTCACTAACACAATATTCGACAATATCACGCTGCATATTAAATTCTTCATCCTTATGTTCGTCATACCACCTAAGAAAAGTCTTCCGTTCTTCGATTTTCATTGTATCAGGGCTATAATATTTCATGTCAGGAAGTTTACCAATATAATTTTCATTTTCTATTGTATTGAAAAGATGTGGAAAGTAGCCCTTTTTATATACAGGTGGTAAGTCAAATGCTTTCGGTAATTTTGTCAGAGCCATTGGAAAATAGTTTAGTGAATCTATAAATTTGACGTTATCCAGCTCCATAAGTATAATCTTGGTTCCACGCATAATTAACTCGGGTTTTAAATCCATGTTTTGTAGAATGTAGCTCAGCATAAATTGATGATCAAATGCTTGGCCGTTGTGTGCAATTACACCAACATTTTGAAATAATTTTCTCTGATTTAGCACGAAATCTAGAAATATTTTCACAGGATCTCTTTTTAACACATGCTTTCTTATTCCACATTTTGTGCATATTCTAATTTCGGATTCCAAATTTAAGCACTGATTGCATCTTTGTTGAAACACACATACATTGGGCTCGTGCTGTTTAATTTCACCGGTTGAACTTTTTCTTCAATAGCTCTTTCTTACCGTGATTCTAAATCATAAAATATATATAATGCGCCTTTGAGTTTTGGTCGCCTTTTGTCTGGTTGAATGTAACAAAAATGGCCTTGAGGAACATGCATGTCACAGACCTTGCAAAAATATTCTCCACAAACGTGGTTTCTGTTTGTCTTATATGTTTTTAGGCAGCCCACACATCTTTTTATCTGTTCACAAACACTGCTCTTATTTAAAGATCCAGAAGCTTTGTGATGATTGAAACATTCTTGACTCCTAAAGTAACGGCTGCAAACATTACATAAAATTTCATTTATATCCTTAGGGCAGGATGGAGATTGTTGACATTGAGGGCATGTTCCTCCACATCTGTGATCATTTTTGTTATTGTATGGTACATGACACTTTTCACAAAAATAGTTGCAACAGAATGCCGCTGTGAGCGAGGTTATCACGTTGTAATGACCCTCGTGGTACAGTAGATTCAGACGTTTTCCACTACCAAACTCCTCAAAAATAACATCTCTGCCTTTTGTTGTACCATACTGGTATACAATAATCTTATATTCCTTTAGAAACTCCTGAAATCTGCGAAGTACTTCAATTCCTGCTCCTTCGAATGGTATAGTAATTTGCGCCATATTTAATAATTCTAAAGCACGCTGTGTTTGAAGCTTCCCGGTATCTTTTCGAACTTTGATATAATCGGCATCTTTTTCGATATTCGCTAATGCGACAGCTAGGGCTCTTGGAAGACATAAGCCATCCTTATTGTTGATTGTTACTATTCCTCTGCGCATCGCACATTCTTCGTTGAATGTATTATACTTCCTTCCGCGGTCAGTTCCTCTTCCCTGGGGTAAATGAACCGCTGTTACCCCCAAACAAAATGTGTCCGTGCTTAGTCCTATAATGGTTAAAAAAATATATAAATATAAAATATGGTTAAAAAACATATAAATATAAAATATGGTTAAAAAACAGTGACGACAGTATACTTTTATCATTACCTGCTGAATTGCTTTGAAAGATTTTTGAGATTAATTCCCAAATATCTCCCAATTTAACCTCCGAGGCAGGTCTAAAGCTGAGCCAGCCTGGGCCTCTCTCCTTAAAACTCTCCCCGCAGAAGGTTATTCCAACCTGATCAGTTGATTGGAGGCCTCTCGTAGCATACTGGATAATTTCTTCAATGGAGCTCCTAATCCAAGATGAGGGCTCCGCATTTGAAGGTGGGGCACTAATTTTGAATTCAAGTTTCCGGCCTCGAGTATTAAAACGTTTGATATGAGTTATACAATCTCTAGAAATTATAAATTTTTTCATTCTAAGGCAGATTAACTAGCACGTCTAGTCACGTTGAATATCCAATTAAGAATGGGATAAACCAGATCGTTTCGGCAAATTTATGGTAGCCAGGTCTGAAATAAATTTTATTCCACAGATAACGAAATATCGCGAAGCGATGATGCTAGAATTCATATTCGATTCAATAAATAATATCTTAGCCCTCTCACTACTCCACACGATCAGGTAAAATATCTATTATTGACTACTGATCTTTGGTTATTAATAATCAAATAATTATTGAAAGATGGGACTATAAATTACTTCATTTAATTGTGCTGTTATTAATTAAATAGCCCTATCGAAGTAGATAATTCATAATATTGTATCAGGCGATCATGAATTCAGACAGCAAAATTTGTTCGATATGCTCATGCATACAGTGCATGATAGCCCTCGCCGACCGCATGCATAAAAGACATTGCTCATGGTTATCTACACGAATGGGTGAATAAGTAGACGCTTTTTAATTCTGCTCATAAAGAAACAACAACAAAACCTTAATTGCATAGCGGTCAAGTTCAAGTTTTTAAAATTCGTAAGATCCACAAGAAATATGCCTGGTATGGAATATTGTCATAAATAAGAGTGACTAACTCATCAAGCTTAGTTGGAGCGGCAGAAAAATAATTAACCGGTGTGAAGCAATGGAGTAGAAAATAGAAATGCAAAACAAAGGGCTCGTGCCGGTAAAAACAGGTTGACAATTAAAGTTTTTTAGTGAACTTGAACTGTGAGCTGCACGACAGATCGTATAGGCCGTAGTAAAATATTTTTCGTTGGTATACGAAATTAGCTAAAGTTGCTAGAACGGGCATTGAAAAATATTTAACTATGGCCTATACGATCTGTCGTGCAGCTCACAGTTCAAGTTCACTAAAAAACTTTAATTGTCAACCTGTTTTTTACCGGCACGAGCCCTTTGTTTACATACCTTTCAAATAGCCCTACAGTCCGATTTAGCTTTTTGTCGGTTATCTCGCAAAACCTTATATATACCTCGTGATTTTTGTTTATGTTACCTTCCTAAAAGACATACTTATTTTATACTTGTTCGTAATTAATCATCATCATAAAATGTATGCATAATCTCCCATCCCCACATATATATACAATATTCCAAAATGTATTTAAACAAGATCAGAGATGGTAATTTCGCAATATTATGCAAATATCCAGATTTCATTATAAATATGAGAATAATGCATAGTAGCAGTAGCAAGAAAGTGAATCTAAAAAACTCTAGCGCACCTGAACCGCTAGAAACACTAATGTTCGAAGAACAGTAGAAGAATCGTGCAGGTTTTGAGTGCATATTCCACCCCATGAGCTGCTTATTACGGCCAAACTGTTTCAAACGCCACGTTCTACTTAGGTCTCAAGAATGCATTATAACTCATATAGTGGAAGGTTTCAGATATTACCACTGGCATGAATTTCAAAGTTTATGAGAGCAAAACACGGGTTAATCATATTCGTTATCAGTTGCTTCTTTCACAAAATTTCGAAAGCAGCATCTCATATAACATCAATGAAGAAAATGCTCAGTGCCTGCAGCACTGTAACTGAAGTTAGTGTTTGGGGCTGCGATCCGAAAAATTTGCAGAATTTTGGGAATTGAAACATCGGTTATTTATTTTCATTGTAAATGTTTCCGGTATGAATACTAACTGTAAGCATTTATTGATACAAAAGTAGCACAACCGACTCGTGCTGGCAACCTTTCGCCAGTATCAAAGCCAAAAATATATCACATCTGCTTCACGTTATTATATAACATTCGAAGTTATAGGAACATAAAGAAATTTAGGATTACCTGCAGCGAATTTTTTCAAATAATGGAAAGCTTAATATTTGCTGTTTATTGTCAGTACAATATCATTACCAATTGAAAATTCTACGATAAAACCGCTTAATAAAGATATTGCAAACAAACACAAAACCAACAATAGCTGGCAACCCTATCGTGACTTTTCAACCAAATTTGGCCCGAATAATGTTTATTATATGTTCCAGTTATTGTATAAAATTCGTATTGATTTCATGACTGCACTAGAAGTTATAGGGCAAAAAGTTTTATTTTCCTGAGCAAATTTTCAAATCCAAAGACACAAAAATTACCATAGCTGGCAGCACCAATCGAATTTTTCAACCAAATTTCTATCAAACAGAATTTAGAGTAAGGTTCAGCTACTGTGTCAATTTCATGAAAATCTGGTTACTTATTCAAATTTCATAGGGCAAAAAGCAGTTATTTTTCTTTGTAATTTTTCAAGATGGCACCACTGGCACAGAGTTGCCCACAATTCAAAATCGCTTCTATCAGACCTGGTCCTACTTAAGTCCAATGCATTCTGTAAATTTCAAGGGTATCTGATTATTGATTCGTGAGTTCCCGTGAACAGAAGTTTTTGATGCTAAATATATAGGTTGACTGGGAAAGGGTTACCGTTCTTGTCCGACATGAAACTTCCAAAGTTTTTCTTTGAACGTGTAGATAAAGCATAAGATTTGTATACAGATTGGTTTTATTGTAAGAAACGGACAGTTTTTGGAAATTCAATGGTTTACTCCAAATTTTTAATTTTTCAAATTTAAGACACCAAAATTATCATAGCTGGCAGCTACAACCGAATTTTTCGACCAAATTTCTACCAAACGTGGTTTTAAAGGTTCAGCTACTGTGTGAATTTCGTCAAAATCGAACGATTCAATCAGAATTTATAGGGCTAAAAGCAGTTATCTCTTTTAGTGATTTTTCAAGATGGCACCACTGGCACAGAATCACCTGCATTTCAAAATCGCTTCTATCAGACCTGGTCCTATATAAGACCAATACATTCTGCAAATTTCAATTAATTCTGCTCATTGGATCGTGAGTTTCCGTGAACAGAAGTTTTTGATGCTAAAAATATAGGTAAATTGGGCAAGGGTTACCAGGCGTGCCCGTTATACCATATCAAATTTTTTTTTTTGTTTTTGTAAACAAAGCACAAGATTTACATATGAGTGGCTTTTTTTTGAAGAAGCAGCAGTTTTTCAAGAGAGACTATGATTTGGAGGTTTTCACTTTCAGTGCCTGCCCTAGCTACAGGGTTACCAGCACGCTCATCAAAAGCTACACAAATTTACAACTAAATAATACCAATACGTCCTGAAAATTTCGTAATGATTAAATAACTCTGTCAAAAGTAATCGCAATTTAAAAATTTTCAAGTTTTCCCTTCTGTTTTTAGGCACCCAGCGCACACATGGGGTTAAAAAATTCCAAAACATTATCCGATTCACATGTAAAACACGTTCAAAATTTATTTCATCAACTTTATTTTTGCAAAACTTATTTTTGTACGGAATAATAGGTATATTAAAGTTATCACTAAAATGGCCGCCGGCGCCAAAGGGTTAAAAATTAGAAACTTTTTGTGAGACCTGGCACTATTCTGCATATACACCAATGTGTCCTGAAAATTTCAACTCAATCGGATGGCGCGTTCCTGAGATTTTTTCACTGAAATTTTTTGATGATATATATATATATATATATATATATATATATATATATATATATATATATATATATATATATATATATATATATATATATATATATATATATATATATATATATATATATATATATATATATAGAAATATGAATTTTTGGCCAAAGTGATTTTAATACTAATGTTCTTCTTCGAACATTAGTAAAAAGCAAACTAACAGGAGCATATGAAAGTTAATGCGTAATTGCACACATGAGCGCATCCACAAAAAAGTGTAGTGTGCTGTTCTTGCTTATTAAACCTTCTTGATGCAACAGTAGATTTTTTTTTATTCTTGTTTTGCAAATTGCATTTATATTTTCTACTCCATTGCTTCACACCGGTTAATTATTTTTCTGCCGCTCCAACTAAGCTTGATGAGTTAGTCACTCTTATTTATGTCAATATTCCATACCAGGCATATTTCTTGTGGATCTTACGAATTTTAAAAACTTGAACTTGACCGCTATGCAATTAAGGTTTTGTTGTTGTTTCTTTATGAGCAGAATTAAAAAGCGTCTACTTATTCACCCATTCATGTAGATAACCATGAGCAATGTCTTTTATGCATGCGGTCGGCGAGCATATCGAACAAATTTTGCTGTCTGAATTCATGATCGCCTGATACAATATTATGAATTATCTACTTCGATAGGGCTATTTAATTAATAACAGCACAATTAAATGAAGTAATTTATAGTCCCATCTTTCAATAATTATTTGATTATTAATAACCAAAGATCAGTAGTCAATAATAGATATTTTACCTGATCGTGTGGAGTAGTGAGAGGGCTAAGAAATTATTTATTGAATCGAATATGAATTCTAGCATCATCGCTTCGCGATATTTCGTTATCTGTGGAATAAAATTTATTTCAGACCTGGCTACTATAAATTTGCCGAAACGATCTGGTTTATCCCATTCTTAATTGGATATTCAACGTGACTAGACGTGCTAGTTAATCTGCCTTAGAATGAAAAAATTTATAATTTCTAGAGATTGTATAACTCATATCAAACGTTTTAATACTCGAGGCCGGAAACTTGAATTCAAAATTAGTGCCCCACCTTCAAATGCGGAGCCCTCATCTTGGATTAGGAGCTCCATTGAAGAAATTATCCAGTATGCTACGAGAGGCCTCCAATCAACTGATCAGGTTGGAATAACCTTCTGCGGGGAGAGTTTTAAGGAGAGAGGCCCAGGCTGGCTCAGCTTTAGACCTGCCTCGGAGGTTAAATTGGGAGATATTTGGGAATTAATCTCAAAAATCTTTCAAAGCAATTCAGCAGGTAATGATAAAAGTATACTGTCGTCACTGTTTTTTAACCATATTTTATATTTATATGTTTTTTAACCATATTTTATATTTATATATTTTTTTAACCATTATAGGACTAAGCACGGACACATTTTGTTTGGGGGTAACAGCGGTTCATTTACCCCAGGGAAGAGGAACTGACCGCGGAAGGAAGTATAATACATTCAACGAAGAATGTGCGATGCGCAGAGGAATAGTAACAATCAACAATAAGGATGGCTTATGTCTTCCAAGAGCCCTAGCTGTCGCATTAGCGAATATCGAAAAAGATGCCGATTATATCAAAGTTCGAAAAGATACCGGGAAGCTTCAAACACAGCGTGCTTTAGAATTATTAAATATGGCGCAAATTACTATACCATTCGAAGGAGCAGGAATTGAAGTACTTCGCAGATTTCAGGAGTTTCTAAAGGAATATAAGATTATGGTATACCAGTATGGTACAGCAAAAGGCAGAGATGTTATTTTTGAGGGGTTTGGTAGTGGAAAACGTCTGAATCTACTGTACCACGAGGGTCATTACAACGTGATAACCTCGCTCACAGCGGCATTCTGTTGCAACTATTTTTGTGAAAAGTGTCATGTACCATACAATAACAAAAATGATCACAGATGTGGAGGAACATGCCCTCAATGTCAACAATCTCCATCCTGCCCTAAGGATATAAATGAAATTTTATGTAATGTTTGCAGCCGTTACTTTAGGGGTCAAGAATGTTTCAATCATCACAAAGCTTCTGGATCTTTAAATAAGAGCAGTGTTTGTGAACAGATAAAAAGATGTGTGGGCTGCCTTAAAACATATAAGACAAACAGAAACCACGTTTGTGGAGAATATTTTTGCAAGGTCTGTGACATGCATGTTCCTCAAGGCCATTTTTGTTACATTCAACCAGACAAAAGGCGACCAAAACTCAAAGGCGCATTATATATATTTTATGATTTAGAATCACGGCAAGAAAGAGTTATTGAGGAAAAAGTTCAACCGGTGAAATTAAACAGCACGAGCCCAATGTATGTGTGTTTCAACAAAGATGCAATCAGTGCTTAAATTTGGAATCCGAAATTAGAATATGCACAAAATGTGGAATAAGAAAGCATGTGTTAAAAAGAGATCCTGTGAAAATATTTCTAGATTTCGTGCTAAATCAGAGAAAATTATTTCAAAATGTTGGTGTAATTGCACACAACGGCCAAGCATTTGATCATCAATTTATGCTGAGCTACATTCTACAAAACATGGATTTAAAACCCGAGTTAATTATGCGTGGAACCAAGATTATACTTATGGAGCTGGATAACGTCAAATTTATAGATTCACTAAACTATTATCCAATGGCTCTGACAAAATTACCGAAAGCATTTGACTTACCACCTGTATATAAAAAGGGCTACTTTCCACATCTTTTCAATACAATAGAAAATGAAAATTATATTGGTAAACTTCCTGTCATGAAATATTATAGCCCTGATACAATGAAAATCGAAGAACGGAAGACTTTTCTTAGGTGGTATGACGAACATAAGGATGAAGAATTTAATATGCAGCGTGACATTGTCGAATATTGTGTTAGTGACGTGCAAATTTTGACCGAAGCATGCTTAAAATTTAGAAAACTGTTCCTCGAAGAATGTAATGTTGAGCCGTTTTTGGAGGCAACAACAATAGCTTCTGCCTGCAATCTTGTATATCGACGTAATATCCTTAAGAAAGATACTATTGGAATTATTCCAAGAAACGGCTATCGGAATGCCGATAATCAATCGAAAACAGCAATACAATGGTTGATATGGGAAGAAGACCAGCGCAAAATTAATATCTTACATGCTTTTAAGCAAAGAGAGGCAGTGTTGAATGGTGTCAAAGTAGATGGATACTGCCCGGAAACAAACCAGGTTTTCGAATTCCATGGCTGTTATTATCACGGGCATACTGCATGCTTAATGCATGATCGCGATGCTCTCCTTCATGATGACCCCAATGACACTTTAAACAGGCGATATGAAGCAACTGTGGTAAAAACCGAGCGCTTACGTTCGTACGGATATGAAGTTATCGAAATGTGGGAGTGTGATTTTCGTAGACAAATGGAAAAGAATAAAGGCATGAAATATTTGAAAGGTCATCCTCTACTGGTAAACACACCATTGAATCTTCGTGATGCTTTTCATGGTGGTCGAACGGGAAATACTTTTACGTTTTACGAATGTAAACCTGGTGAAAAAATTAAATAAGTCGATGTATGTTCACTGTACCCATGGGTGTGCAAAAATAGCAAATTTCCGATTGGTCACCCAAAATTACATGTTGGAAATAATGAAAATTTTGAAATAGATTTACAGAACACTGTAGGATTGATAAAGTGCAAGATTTTACCACCAGAAGGATTATATCACCCGGTTCTTCCTAATAAACAAAATAATAAACTAATGTTTTCGCTGTGTCGTGCTTGTAGTGAAGAAAAAAATCAGGCTGCCAACTGTTCACACACCGATGATGAGAGAGCTCTCGTAGGGACTTGGGTGATTGATGAAATTAATGCAGCTTTAAGTAGAGGATATAAATTGTTGGAGGTGTATGAAATATGGAGCTATGAATCAGAACAATATGATAAACTGACCCGCTCGGATGGATTATTTACCAAAATGATGAACAAGTTTATTAAAATGAAGCAACAGGCATCAGGCTGGCCTAGTAAATGTGAAACTGCTGAAGAAAGAAATAAATATATTAAAAACTTTCTTGAAAATGAAGGAATAAAACTTGAATTCTCTGAAATTATAAACACACTACAAGTTCAGTATTCCGTATTGCGATTACAGTATGCGCCTTTCCATCCTTCAAATTCCTTCCCTTGAGTCACGAAGAGTGTTCCTCGACGAGCGCCTCCTCTTTAAACTTTTCAATGGCTGTATATTGGTAGACCCCAGCCTTCACCTTTCTGTTAGAGATTCGGGTCGTTCTAATAGAACATTTTTTAAATTTAACGTTACATTTGCCCGTACTGACACCTATTTCTTTTCTCCCCTTTTGCGTTTGCCTCGTCAGCATAATAACCTTAACTTTGGTCCTCTGCCTCGAACATTAGCAAGGTTTAAAAATATTTTAAAGAATAACGTCCAATCAGATACATGAAATATGTCAGAATTTAATCTTTTGTTGTATCTTGTTTTTGGTCGATTTTGCTTTTGATTACTTTTCCTTTCTGAATTTAACTTAATTTTAATTTTTCTTTTTCTTTCTATATTATATATATATTTGTTTTTTTTTTTTGTTATGTCTAATCTATAATTGGATTTGTTCTGTTGATTTGGACATTAATAAATAAATAAATAAATAAACAATCCAGGACTAAGATCTCTAGCCAAGTTGATTCTAAACTCCTTTTGGGGAAAGTTCGGTCAGCGTGAAAATCAACCAAAAACAAGCATAATAAATAATCCAGGCGAGCTATATAGTTTGTTAACAAATTCTGCAATAGAAGTGCATCATCTACTCCCTGTCAACGAAGAAACATTAATCGTCAACTGGTGTTATAAAGAAGAAGTCGTCGAACCTTTATCCACCGTCAATGTTTGCATAGCAGCTTATACTACTACACAGGCTCGACTGAAACTATACAGCTACCTAGAACAGCTCGGTGATAGAGTTTTGTATTATGACACCGATTCTGTCATTCATGTGAGTCGCGAAGGCGAGTATGATCCACCAACAGGTGAACTTGTTGGAGATATGACAGATGAACTTGAATGCCACGGACCGGGAAGCTATATAACAAAATTTGTGTGTGGTGGCCCAAAAAATTATGCCTATGAGTACTTTAGAACGACGGATAACTCTATTAAAACTGAATGCAAAGTGAAAGGCATCCGTTTAACTTATGAAGCCTCCAAAAAAATAAATTTCGAAATGAAACACATGATTTTGAACCCTATCGAAAGAGATAGCATCTCCATACTTTCTCAAAATATACGCCGACCGATCATGAGGTTGTTACAACCCCCGAAATTAAAAAATATAAACCCAAGAGCGAAAAACGCAGATTTTTAGAGGATGGTAGTTCAGTACCCTATGGATTCAAAAGACGTTGTTTATAAAATAAGCTTTCAAGAAACAAAAAAAAAATAATTTTAACAATAATTATATAAGTGCTTAATTTATAAAAAAAAGTTAAGTGAATGTTTTGCACGCTTTTGCAAACGTAAAAATAATATTATGTTCTTTGAAATAAAATTAAAAATAATTTAAACTGTTTTTTTAATTTCATTTTCATAAGAAACCCTTAACATAAATAATATATTTCGATTCCAAATAATAAATAACAATTTATCTTAAACAGTTATTGGTTTGTTTTATTTTAAAAATAAAAGATTTTGAAAGTTAAAAGATAGACTTGAATTCAACTACTGTTTATTTAAGTCATGAGTTGATGTACATAATTAGATTTTTTTATAATGGAACCATATGCACCTTCAATGCAATTTTTATATCTGTCTTAATTTATTTTCAAAATAAATTATTCTCCTCTTTTTTCGAACGATTTATTATATACAATTAAAATTTATATACAAACAGCGTATGTTTGAATTGAAGAATCATGCGTAATATAGTTACGATTTGTATTTTGGACGTAGTAAAATGCGATTTACGTTCACCGAATATCAGGCTACCAAAAAACTAGTTCTCACAGATGAATGAATGAAACTGTGCCTCCTCATCGAATATGCAAGTACAAAAAAAAAATTGCATATGCATTCGCGGCAATCAGCTTATGTAGCTTAAATGAAATAAAGAAGATTCATTCATATATTGTCGCCATTTCACGGCCGTTCTGTTGAATCATCGTGAGCTGGTTTGTTTACTAATAGAAATACATGTGCTAATCAACCATCTGATCGATCGTCACAGACTGAAAACATACAACGTGTTTAACCCTAGAATGGTACAGTAAATTTTTGGATGCTTTCAGGTACATTTTATACTAAAAAGAAGACAACAATAGTATTATGTACATGTTTTATTTTATCATTAGCTTCATGGCAGTCAGAGTGGCCAGAGACCACGCAAAACACATACATATATGTATCATTCATGTGTATGGATCAACACGAATTATTATGTGTCGATTGCTGACAATAACCATTGTGTTTATTTTCATTGCAGAAAATTCATGATTAATAACCATATTGAAAGATTTTAAGTGTGTTTCATTGCTTTTTCTTGTTCTTTAAAATAAAAATCATCAATATAATATGTTCGTCTGAGAGACGAATGTTTATGAATAGTGTAACTCCAATGGATACTTATGAATCTAGGGTTGAAATCGCCGATCTCGATCGAATACATCAAGAAAACCTATAACTTTATAATACCTTCTTGCTATTCATTCAAAGATTGCATCTTGCTTGTAGCAACAAGTTTTTACTAATGTTCGAAGAAGAACATTAGTATTAAAATCACTTTGGCCAAAAATTCATATTTATATATATATATATATATATATATATATATATATATATATATATATATATATATATATATATATATATATATCATCAAAAAATTTCAGTGAAAAAATCTCAGGAACGCGCCATCCGATTGAGCTGAAATTTTCAGAACACATTGGTGTATATGCAGAATAGTGCCAGGTCTCACAAAAAGTTAATAATCTTTAACCCTTTGGTGCCGGCGGCCATTTTATTGATATTTTTAATATACCTATTATTCCGTACACAAATAAGTTTTGCAAAAATAAAGTTGACGAAATAAATTTTGAACGTGCTTTACATGTGAATCGGATAATGTTTTGGAATTTTTTAACCCCATGTGTGCGCTGGGTGCCTAAAAACAGAACGGGGAAAAATTGAAAATTTTTAAATTGCGATAACTTTTGACAGAATTATTCAATCATTACGAAATTTGAAGGACATATTGAAATTATTTAGTTGTAGATTTTGTAGCTTTTGATGAGCGTGCTGGTAACCCTGTAGCTAGGGCAGGCACTGAAAGTGAAAACCTTCAAATCATCGTCTCTCTTGAAAAACTGCCGCTTCTTCAAAAAAAAAGCCACTCATATGTAAATCTTATGCTTTGTTTACATAAACAAAAAAAACAATTTGATATGGTATAACGGGCACGCCTGGTAACCCTTGCCCAATTTACCTATATTTTTAACATCAAAAACTTCTGTTCACGGAAACTCACGATCCAATGAGCAGAATCAATTAAAATTTGCAAAATGTATTGGTCCTATATAGGACCAGGTCTGATAAAAGTGATTTTGAAATGCGGGTGATTCTGTGCCAGTGGTGCCATCTTGAAAAATCACTAAAAGAGATAACTGCTTTTAGCCCTATAAATTCTGATTGAATCGTTCGATTTTGACGAAATTCACACAGTAGCTGAACCTTATTTAAAACCACGTTTGTTAGAAATTTGGTCGAAGAATTCGGTTGGAGCTGTCAGCTATGATAATTTTGGTGTCTTAAATTTGAAAAAATAAAAATTTGGCAGTGAAAAATTCAAACCATCGAATTTCCAAAAACTGTCCGTTTCTTACAATAAAACCAATCCGTATACAAATTTTATGCTTTATCTAAACGTTCAAAGTAAAACATTGGATATTTCATGTCGGACAAGAACGGTAACCCTTTCCCAGTCAACCTATATTTTTAGCATCAAAAACTTCTGTTCACGGGAACTCACGAATCAATAATCAGATACCATTGAAATTTACAGAATGCATTGGACTTAAGTAGGACCAGGTCTGATAGAAGCGATTTTGAATTGTGGGCAACTCGGTGCCAGTGGTGCCATCTTGAAAAATTACAAAGAAAAAAAACTGCTTTTTGCCCTATGAAATTTGAATAAGTTACCAGATTTTCATGAAATTGACACAGTAATTGAACCTTACTCTAAACTCTGTTTGATAGAAATTTGGTTGAAAAATTCGATTGGTGCTGCCAGCTATGGTAATTTTTGTGTCTTTGGATTTGAAAATTCGCTCAGGAAAATAAAACTTTTTGCCCTATAACTTCCAGTGCAGTCATGAAATCAATACGAATTTCATACAATTAATGGAACCTACTATAAACATTATTCAGGCCAAATTTGGTTGAAAAGCCACGATAGGGTTGCCAGCTATTGTTGGTTTTGTGTTTGTTTGTAATATCTTTATTAAGCGGTTTTATCGTAGAATTTTCAATTGGTAATGATATTGTAGTGGCAATAAACAGCAAATTTTAAGCTTTCGATTATTTGAAAAAACTGGCTGCAGGTAATCCTAAATTTCTTTATACTCATATAACTTCGAATGTAATATAACAACGTGAAGCAGATGTGATATATTTTTGGCTTTGATACTGCCGAAAGGTTGCCAGCACGAGTCGGTTGTGCTACTTTTGTATCAATAAATGCTCACAGTTAGTATACATACCGGAAACATTTACAATGAAAATAAATAACCGATGTTACAATTCGCAAAGTTCTGCAAATTTTTCGGATCGCAGCCCCAAACACCAACTTCAGTTACAGTGCTGGCATTTTCAGGCACTGAGCATTTTCCTCATTGATGTTATATGAGATGCTGCTTTCAAAATTATGTGAAATAAGCAACTGATAACGAATATAATTAACCCGTGTTTTGCTCTCATAAACGTTGAAATTCATGCCAGTGGTAATATCTGAAACCTTCCACCATATGAGTTATGATGCATTCTTGAGACGAAAGTTAAACGTGGCATTTGAAACAGTTTGGCCGTAATAAGCAGCACATGTGGTGGAATATGCACTCAAAACCTGCACGATTCTTCTACTGTTCTTCGAACATTAGTGTTTCTAGCGGTTCAGGTGCGCTAGAGTTTTTTTGTATGATTTTTGTCCAATCTGTTTTGGTTTCATTCTAAATATGCACAGCAACCGAAGATATGAAAACAACGATGCACGCTTGCTAGCTGCATAAGATCTTAAGCAAGATTTTGTGTTTTCGATATCTGATTGCCTGGTAGTGCAAATTTATAAACTATACTTTGCTTGTTCGGCGACTTGTAAAATATTTCTAAATATGGCAAGTTTCAATGGCTTCTGGGCTTTTTTATGAAATTTCGAATTACACAAAATGACCAAATTTTTAATAATCATACAGAATTACACTTATTCAGGCCAGTGGACTTTAACCGCTACCCCGTCTAGGCAAAAATTTTGTGTGTGTGTGTGTGTGTGTGTGATAAAAGGTAAATGACCTCTTACAAGGTCAATTACTGGTGTCTGTAACTTGCGTCTGTGGTGTTATGCATTGGCGTGTATGCAGGATCATAGCGTGAATTATTACCCTTGCCTCGAAACCGGTTTGCGGCGCCTGTGACGTCACGACTGTCTGGCTCAACCGGCCCTATACCTACTTATATATATATATATATATATATATATATATATATATATATATATATATATATATATATATATATATATATATATATATATATATATATATATATATACATATATATATATATATATAGATATATATATATATATATATATATATACATATATATATATATATATAGATATATATATATATATATATATATATATATTTATATATTTATATATATATATATATATATATATATATATATATATATATATATATATATATATATATATATATATATATATATATATATATATTGTTACCTCCCCTGCCTTCGGGAGGACAAGATCTGGGTGGGTCCGTGTAGGTCCCGGTCTAGCCCAATGGAAATGGGCGTGGGTGCCACTCACTCACCCCTAAAATGGACCTGGAGCCGTTGAGTGAGGTTTGGCTCCCCCAGAATCTCGTTTCAGCTCGGTTGGGCGCCTCAACCCGCGCAAGCTCGATTCGCCACCAATAAAATATGAACCTAGGCCGCCTGTAAATCACTATGCAAGCTTGAAACACTAGTAATGCTAACTACTATTCTTGCACCCGCAGTTCGGAGTGCGAACTCGAATCGCCACAAATGAAATATGAATCACTAACGCACGTAAAACACTATGCGAGCTCGAATTTGAAATTAAACCCGTCCCGATGTATCTCTACTATTCTTGAATTCGCGAAAGATTGGTTCGGGATTCACTTACGATCATTACCCCGATGCGGGGCCTGCCGAGACTGAAATTCACTTTATCCTAACTTCACTCTTACTCCCGGGACAACATGAAGTCACTTCATCGTCCAATTGCTTTTATTATCGACAACAAATTAAACGGCTTAGCAAGTTATTGACTTGAATTTTTATACGGAATTTACGCTACACGGCCACCACTCAATTTTTTTTTACACAATGTCAGTGTACCTAGTAACTAGTATCGGTAATAATTCTTCGTATATTAATCTTATCGCTATTGGTACGATGATTATTTACGTTTCCCGCCAGAACATTTGCTCGCCAAAAATTTCATTTGCTAATTAATTGACTGACCTTTTTCTCCTGGTATTGTTTGAAGATCGCCGAAAGTTCGAACGCGTTGACTCCTTTCCACTCGGTCAGCTCCGTCGGCGTTATTCCCGCGTGGATCCCCTTTTTACTTCAAAAGTTCGCTTCGCACCGAAGAATATTGACCATTGATTTAAAGCACCAGATTCCTGCTTTCGTCTACACCTTATGGCTTCGCACCTGAGTATTAAGAAAAAAACGTAGCTTTATCGAATACTCCTTCCCGACTTGCGAACGCCTCGCTGTCTCGTGTTAGAAAAGCAGCAAAGAAAGCACCTTTTTCCACTCTATCGAAACCCACCTGAGTATTAAGAAAATAACGTAGCTTTATCGAATACTCCTTCCCGACTTGCGAACGCCTCGCTGTCTCGTGTTAGAAAGCAGCAAAGAAAGCACCTTTTTCCACTCTATCGAAACACACCTGAGTATTAAGAAAAAAAACGTAGCTTTATCGAATACTCCTTCCCGACTTGCGAACGCCTCGCTGTCTCGTGTTAGAAAGAACTTTTGCGCGATCTTTCTCCTCGACGTTCACTACTCCTGAACGGTTTTCCTAAGCTTCCGTTGTTCAGGTGCAATGTACTCTTCGCTCATGGCACCCGAGGCACCAACCTATGGTGGGTTGCGAGATTCACCATGGTGACTGTTCCACCACAGCTTTCGGGCAGTGTGGGACTCAGGTATGACATATATGCATGGTGACATTTGGAACGTCACTGTCAGCGGTTTATTTACATCAGCAACCAAAACGTCGTGGCGATTTGCTAAATCCCTGTGATTCCGCAGCTCCGGTGGCCAATTTGATTTCTGGAGAAATCGCCCAGGCGTGACGGGTCATTAGCGGCAATCATCGCGGCAATTTATTGACGGCGGACAAGCCAGCGTCAGGTAAGTGATTTGTGCCATTGTTGGACCCGATTCTTGGTAGTGTCTTTTCGTTTCAGGGCGCCCGTGGACGATCCTGGATCATGTCTACGCCGCCACCAGAAGCTATTCCCAGGGGGTACCCGGGAGGTTGGAAGTTTTGAACGGCTTTTCCCCAAGGATTACGGACAGGTGAGTTGGTGTTTACTGAGTCGTCGCCGTGTTTATGTGTTCCGGCCGCCAAGTGATACGTTCGCGGTTTCCTTCCGACTGTCCACGTTCTGGGGGGTCCTTCCTGACTAGTCGGCAGGTGTTCGGTCGTTGCGTCGGTCTCGTTTCTTAAATTAACTTAAATCTAGGTCATCGGCATCCGACCAATATATGACATAAGTCGGATGCCCTGACTCCTATTTTACCTACGAGTGGTGGGTACATTTAAGTGTTCGGCCTGCAAAATTGAGTGGTGGCATCGCGGATCAGAAAGGGGCAACCCTTCGGGGAGAAGGATTGCACCTCTTTTTTTTTTTTCTTGTTGTTGAATTGAAACTCCCCTTTGTTACCACGTAACAACTCCCCCTTACCCGAAAAGGATTTCCCCGGAAATCCGTCACCGATATTGTTTTCGCGACTGTCCCGGTAAATATAACAACGAGTATATAATCTCGCGGGTACGACATAGCTTTAAATCGAAAATGCCATACGTTCTACCTCGTAGCCGATCGTGATGGTCTGCCTGACGCGGCGCGGAATTAGTTTCCTAAAGCCTCGACATCGCCCTGTGCAATGTATTGCGTGCGTTTATATATATCCGGATTATAATCGTAAGTCCTAACCCTAGTTCCTATCCTACTTTTTGTAGGTATGTTCATAACGCGACACACAACTTCATTTCCTAACTCGCAATTCGATTTAACATTTCATTTGTGGTGTACCTACTTCCAGCCCATATTCTAATTCGTGTATGTGTGTTGGTAAAACGACACTAGTTCTATTTCATAACCCCCAATTCCACTACAATTTCCATTTGCTGAATGTATATTCCGAGACCCTATTCTACTTGGAATATGCCTGTTTAAAAACAACATTAACTCTAACTTCTGACTACTAACTCAAATAAAATTCTGTTGGTTTAGAGTCTAATCCAAAATTCTATGCATGTTTCTACAACCACCCTAACTTTAACTTCTAACTCCTACTTCCAATAAAATTTCGTTGTGCCTACCCTTGCCGTAACTAATTCCTATCTCCTAGGTAGTTACACGCAGTTACCCTATATTAATTTGATTTTCACCTTTTCTTTTAGCCGCCCTGGATGCAAATTCAATATAAAAGCGAACACCAGAGAAGTCAATGAGTATGCCAGAGAACATTCCCCCCCCCCCTACCAGGTTGTTGAGCGAATTGGGGCGCCGACGGGCATGTGTTTTGGAAAATACCCCCCCGAGAGTATTTCATGTCTGGCCGATGGTCTCCTGTGGATGCCTGGAACCCACTATGTTCGGACAACGTCGTTGGATCTTGTCAGGTATCAGCTTTTGTAATTGAAAGTAATCGAAATCTTACATGTCTATTATTTTTAGGTAATGTTCGGGTTCTACGTGATTTTCTCCACCTCAGTTGGTTTTCGACCCTCCACCGCCGCTTAGTTAATTAGGTGACGTATGGCTTCAAATCCTTCATGTGCCATACCCCCGCCTCCTTACCACTGTTATCTACCAACAGGTAGGTCCAACCCGACACTCTCTTGCGGATCCAAAAAGGACCAAGGTATTCCGGCGCCAGCTTTGCGGAGTAATACTTCGCCGCGTCCGAGAGGGTGTAATTTTTCCGCCACACGGCCTCTCCCTCCTCGAACGAGACATCCCGCCTCCGCAGATTATATCTTTGTGCGCTCTGCTTAGCTGCGTGTTTCATGCGTTCCATTACCTTCGAGCGTACCTTGTCGAGTTCTTCAGCTCTGGCCTTGGGCCCTAGAATATTCTGCCCCCCTCCGGGCTGTTCCCATCCCTCATGATGCGTCACCATCTCTCCACCAAAATTGAAAAAGTATGGTGTGATGCGTGTTACTTCGTGTTTGTAGGTGCGCAGCGCGCATACAATCTTAGACAGATCTTTATTCCACTCGCGGTGGTTTTCGGTTGCATACGACCGTAGCATCCGTTTTATATCCTGATTCTTGCGTTCTGCTGGGTTAGCTTGTGGGTGATACAAAGCGGTGAATTTTATCCTGGTTCCATAGGATTCCGCCAGGTGTCTCAGCTTGGTTCCCCGAAACTGAACGCCGTTGTCACAAACCAGCCATTTTGGTGCCCCAAAAAGCAGAAAGACTTGCTCCTCTAAGATTTTACTCACGGCAGATGCGGTTGCCTGTCGCAATGGAAATAGTAGAGAAAATTTACTCACATAGTCTAGTACGGTGAGTATATAGGCATGCCCTTGTGTCGATCGTGGTAAGGGGCCCACTAAGTCCACGCAAACCATCTCCCATGGTTGTTGTGGTTCTCCACTCCTGGTGATCATGTACCCAGCCGGGGCTCTCCTCTCCACCTTATTGGCCTGGCATACCTTACACCTTTTTACATATCGTATCACATCAGCTGACATCTTTGGCCAATAATGTCTTTCCGCCAGTCTACCTAACGTGCGACTCGCACCCATATGTCCAGCCTTTGGATCATCGTGGCACCGAAACATCACCTCCATTCTACCGGCCTTCGGTACTACTCGCTTCCAAGCTTCTGCTCCCTCTAACTCAGGATATCGGCCAGGCATATGCTTCCAAAGTACGTCGTCCATCACCCGCCAATCCGCATAGCGTTCGGGCGCTTGAACGACCTTCTCTTTCATGGTCTTGTACCACAGATCTTCTACCGTCTCGATAGCTGCTACCTCACCCCCAGACATTAGTCGTGACAGCGCATCGGGTACCAAATGCTCCTTTCCTTTGCGGTGAACAATTTCAAAAGGATATTGCTGGAGGCGTACCGCCCACCTGGCCAGCCGTCCCGTCGGATCCTTCAAGTTACTCAGCCATACAAGTGAGTAGTGATCAGTGATTACGGAGAAGCGTGCTCCCTCTACATACGGACGTAACTTCTCGACGGCTCACAGTACTGCCAGACACTCCTTCTCTGTGGTAGAATACTTGCGCTCTGCCTTTGTCAAGGACCGACTCAGATAGCAGATTACTTTCTCCCCATCTTCATGCTTCTGAGTCAGTACTGCTCCCAGTCCCAAATCTGATGCGTCGGTTTGGATTGAGAACGGTAGCGTATAATCTGGGCAAGTCAGAATTGGTGCAGTGGATAGCTTTAGCTTCGCCTGTGCAAATGCAGTCTCACAGTCCTGGGTCCATTCAAACTTTTTGTTCTTTTTAAGGAGGTTTGTTAATGGTGCCGTCATCGTGGCGAAGTCCGGGATGAATCTTCGGTACCACGAGACCATTCCCAGGAACTGTCTGACCCCCTTTACGTTGGTTGGAGGCGGTATCTCTATCATGCTTTTGACTTTGTCCGGATCCACATTTAATCCTTTTTCATCGACAACATAGCCGAGATATTTTAATTGTGGCCGGCAGAATTCACATTTGTCCTTAGAGACTTTCAACCCCGCTTGCCTCAAGCGTTTAAATACTTCCCTCAATATCTCTAAGTGTTTGGTGAAGTCTTGGGTTACCACGATAATGTCGTCCAGGTATGTAAACACGTATGGTTCCAGATCAGGTCCTAAGACTTGATCTATCAGCCGTTGCCAGGTAGCAGGTGCATTTTGAAGTCCGAATGGCATTCGAAGAAATTGGAATAATCCTGGATGCGGAACAGTAAAGGCTGTGAATTTTTTTGATTGTTCGGCCATGGGCACTTGCCAGTAGGCGGATTTCATGTCGAGCGACGACAAGTATTTCGCATCTCGCAATTTATCCAGCGTGGCGGTTACGTAGGGCAGCGGGTAAGCATCATGCTCTGTGACGGCGTTTAACTTGCGATAATCGACGCAAAATCGATAGGTACCGTCTTTCTTCTTAACCAAAATGATGGGTGAAGCCCAGGGACTTGAAGATGGCTCAACTATGCCCTGCGCCAGCATCTCATTCAGCTCCGTATCTATATGAGTCTGTACCGCAGGGGAAACGGGGTAATAGCGCTGCTTAATTGGTACCGCTGAGGTTCGGATGACATGCTCCACTTGATGCATACACCCAATACCTTCCCCCATCCGTTCGAACTCCTCATTGACGAGTTGGCTGAGCTCGATTTTCTCCGCCCGTGTTAGTTGGCTCCTGGGTTTTAATTGGTCCGTACCACCACCTTCCAACGCACTTACGAAATCCCAACTCTCCTCGCTCAGCGCTAGGACTAACCCAAACTGCCTGACGAAATCCACCCCTAGAATTAGAGCATGAGGCAGCTCTGGAACCACTAAGGCTCGCAACCAATCTACCTTCCCCTTCAGCCTCACCGGGATAGCCAATTGTGCACCCTTGATTGTTGGCCATTCTGATGGTTCGTTGGTCGGAACGCAAGAGTTCCGCTCCCAGTTCTTGCAAAGCCTGCCATCCTTCTCCACCCACTACTGTGTTAGAGGCACCAGAGTCTACCAGTCCCAGAAACTTGCGTCCCAATATATCTACCTCCAGGTGTGGCCTGTTGTCTCCTTGCCTCTTAGTCAGCAGATAATGTATCTGTGCGTTTGCTGCGGCTCTCCCCTGTACTGCTATTGTGCTCAGGCTGCCGCCTACTGAGCACGGTGGTCGTTTCCCGACGTTGATGGCTGAGTCGGTCGCGATTCTCCTCCTCTGGCCCCACCCTGTATACCCCCTTCTCTGTGAGCTACTTCAAATTTATTCCTGGGATCCCTCTCTCGATTCGGTATCCTTCGACAATTAGGACAGGTGGCCTTCCTCATTCCCAAACGACCACAACCGAAGCACTTCTGAGGCTCGGAACACTCTCGCGAGGTGTGTCCTATGCCTCGGCAATTCCAACACCTAAGGTTGTTTTCCTGTAAAGTTGCTAGTCCCGACCCTTCGGTATTCCCAACATACGCCAAGTCAGGTTCCAAGAGCCGTTGGCTTTTCCGGGTAGGGGGTGGCACGTAGGCCTCCACGGTAACGCGTCTAGCCTCCAACGACCGTCCCACTCTGACCAGATCTGCGATAGTCCTGACCGTCGTTAAAGCCAGTTGAGTCTGATAGAAAGGCGCTAAATTACGTCGAAGGATTTTCAATTTTTCTCCTTCGGAGCAGGCTTGGGCTCGGTGCCTGAATAACCCCTCCATGACCGACACATACACTCCCATGGACTCCTCGGGTCCTTGAGTGCGCCTCACGATCTCGGTCATCAGGCGGTCGTCGTAGTCCGGCGGTAGAAACTCGGCTCTCATCTCGGTGACCAGCTCTTGCCACCAGCTCACACAAGAGCGATTCGCCCTGAACCAGATCAGAGCCTTGCCTTCAAATATTTCCACCGCCGACTGGAATAGTTGCCTGGTAGATACCCCACGAGCTTCCCGGAGCTCCTCAACCCGCTCCAAGAACGCACTCAAGGATCCCGAGTCCCCACTGTAGCGAAGGCCCCATTTTGCTACCTCTTGTCCCTTTGCTACTATCGGAGTTGACCTGGGCGTGGAAAATACGGGTTCTCCAAGATTCTCAACTAACTGAATTGGTTCGCTAACCCGAGCCGGTCCTTGTATTATCGCACCATCCGCGCCTAGCGCCTCCCGCTCGCTGTTGCTGTCGTCCTCCTGGTCTGGTTCCGTCTCGCCCGGTTCTCCCTCACCCTCTGCTTTTACCAGCAACTCCCCCATCGCCATTATTAGACGCACTCGCAACTTGTGAGCCTCCTCGCCCATTACTCCCTTCTCATGTTGAGCATTCTTGAGGCGACGCATCCCAAACTCGATCTTGGTCTTAGTTTTGAGAAAGTCAGATGATCAGTTAAGTCAGATTATAATTAATTAGATTAGACGATCAATTAAGATTTTGGCTGTGGTCGACATTCCGTCTCTGCTGCAGTTCTATTCCCAAATATTTGCCAAATTCAACTATTATACTATTATTATTTCACAATTTACAAAGGAGAATAAAGAAGTCTGTGTGTTTACTAAGCAATGGTATCTATTTTGATTTTCGTTTATAATATACAATTCAAAATTCAATTTTCGATTCCAAGTATCCGTTCCCGATTCTTGTTGCACGAATCGAGGATTCACCGCGGCCTCTGTCGCTTGTCAGGATGCCCCCTTTCCACAGTCGTCAACCTCAGTCAGCGGTCTTCCCTTGATCGTCTCTGGAACTTTGCTGGGCTGAACTATCCTCAACGATTACGTGTCCAAAGGTTCCAACTGTCTCCCGTAGTTCACTAACTTATTTCCCACACTTTCACTTACTACTCTACCCAATAACTTTGGGCAACCTTTAACACCACGATTTGCACCCCTTTCGCGCCTTTAAGGCCCCACGTTGGGCGCCAATTGTTACCTCCCCTGCCTTCGGGAGGACAAGATCTGGGTGGGTCCGTGTAGGTCCCGATCTAGCCCAATGGAAATGGGCGTGGGCGCCACTCACTCACCCCTAAAATGGACCTGGAGCCGTTGAGTGAAGTTTGGCTCCCCCAGAATCTCGTTTCAGCTCGGTTGGGCGCCTCAACCCGCGCAAGCTCGATTCGCCACCAATAAAATATGAACCTAGGCCGCCTGTAAATCACTATGCAAGCTTGAAACACTAGTAATGCTAACTACTATTCTTGCACCCGCAATTCGGAGTGCGAACTCGAATCGCCACAAATGAAATATGAATCACTAACGCACGTAAAACACTATGCGAGCTCGAATTTGAAATTAAACCCGTCCCGATGTATCTCTACTATTCTTGAATTCGCGAAAGATTGGTTCGGGATTCACTTACGATCATTACCCCGATGCGGGGCCTGCCGAGACTGAAATTCACTTTATCCTAACTTCACTCTTACTCCCGGGACAACATGAAGTCACTTCATCTTCCAATTGCCTTTATTATCGACAACAAATTAAACGGCTTAGCAAGTTATTGACTTGAATTTTTATACGGAATTTACGCTACGCGGCCACCACTCAATTTTTTTTTACACAATGTCAGTGTACCTAGTAACTAGTATCGGTAATCATTCTTCTTATATTAATCTTATCGCTATTGGTACGATGATTATTTACGTTTCCCGCCAGAACATTTGCTCGCCAAAAATTTCATTTGCTAATTAATTGACTGACCTTTTTCTCCTGGTATTGTTTGAAGATCCGCCGAAAGTTCGAACGCGTTGACTCCTTTCCACTCGGTCAGCTCCGTCGGCGTTATTCCCGCGTGGATCCCCTTTTTACTTCAAAAGTTCGCTTCGCACCGAAGAATATTGACCATTGATTTAAAGCACCAGATTCCTGCTTTCGTCTACACCTTATGGCTTCGCACCTGAGTATTAAGAAAAAAACGTAGCTTTATCGAATACTCCTTCCCGACTTGCGAACGCCTCGCTGTCTCGTGTTAGAAAAGCAGCAAAGAAAGCACCTTTTTCCACTCTATCGAAACCCACCTGAGTATTAAGAAAAAAACGTAGCTTTATCGAATACTCCTTCCCGACTTGCGAACGCCTCGCTGTCTCGTGTTAGAAAGCAGCAAAGAAAGCACCTTTTTCCACTCTATCGAAACTCACCTGAGTATTAAGAAAAAAACGTAGCTTTATCGAATACTCCTTCCCGACTTGCGAACGCCTCGCTGTCTCGTGTTAGAAAGAACTTTTGCGCGATCTTTCTCCTCGACGTTCACTACTCCTGAACGGTTTTCCTAAGCTTCCGTTGTTCAGGTGCAATGTACTCTTCGCTCATGGCACCCGAGGCACCAACCTATGGTGGGTTGCGAGATTCACCATGGTGACTGTTCCACCACAGCTTTCGGGCAGTGTGGGACTCAGGTATGACATATATGCATGGTGACATTTGGAACGTCACTGTCAGCGGTTTATTTACATCAGCAACCAAAACGTCGTGGCGATTTGCTAAATCCCTGTGATTCCGCAGCTCCGGTGGCCAATTTGATTTCTGGAGAAATCGCCCAGGCGTGACGGGTCATTAGCGGCAATCATCGCGGCAATTTATTGACGGCGGACAAGCCAGCGTCAGGTAAGTGATTTGTGCCATTGTTGGACCCGATTCGTGGTGGTGTCTTTTCGTTTCAGGGCGCCCGTGGACGATCCTGGATCATGTCTACGCCGCCACCAGAAGCTATTCCCAGGGGGTACCCGGGAAGTTGGAAGTTTTGAACGGCTTTTCCCCAAGGATTACGGACAGGTGAGTTGGTGTTTACTGAGTCGTCGCCGTGTTTATGTGTTCCGGCCGCCAAGTGATACGTTCGCGGTTTCCTTCCGACTGTCCACGTTCTGGGGGGTCCTTCCTGACTAGTCGGCAGGTGTTCGGTCGTTGCGTCGGTCTCGTTTCTTAAATTAACTTAAATCTAGGTCATCGGCATCCGACCAATATATGACATAAGTCGGATGCCCTGACTCCTATTTTACCTACGAGTGGTGGGTACATTTAAGTGTTCGGCCTGCAAAATTGAGTGGTGGCATCGGGGATCAGAAAGGGGCAACCCTTCGGGGAGAAGGATTGCTCCTCTTTTTTTTTTTTTTTTTCTTGTTGTTGAATTGAAACTCCCCTTTGTTACCACGTAACAATATATATATACCAATAACAATATATATATATATATATATATATATATAAATATATAACAATATATATATATATATATATATATATATATATATATAAATATATATATATATATATATATATATATATATATATATATATATATATATATATATATATATATATATATATATATATATATATATATATATATATATATATATATATATATATATATATATATATATAAAAATATATATATATATATATATATATATATATATATATATATATATATATATATGTATTTAAATATATATATATATGTATTTAAAACATTGATATATGATATATGGCTTGAAGCTAAGGGGTACGAATGGCATAAAAAAGAGACGATTAGAATGATTATTTGGAAATCGTAGGAGAATATTTCAATTTTATTCTGCTTCAGAGGCTTATTCCGTAATGCGATCGAGTTTTCCGTATCAATATTCTCTGCTTTGATAAGCTTTAGAGACGATGTACGTTGTCTATGCTAATTTAAAGATGCGAAGGGAACCATGATCACAATTCAATAACCTTAACAAGTAAATTATATCGATGGATATCAGTCGGAGATGTTAAAATTTGTCATAGCTAGCGTAAATAAAAATTAATGATTTCCAACTGCAAGTGGTCACATCAGTCAAGTATAAACTGTGTGCTAGTGTCTGATGAGAATCAGAGCAAACTTTCGAAAACACTTTGCCAAGAAAAATTTTCACTGTAAATAAAAAAATTTTGCACTTTTAATCATCAAGCAAAAACAATTTCAATTTGATACGGCTTCGGAGGCTTATTCTGCAATACGATCGAGTTTTTGGTATCACTATTCTCTGCTTCGATAAGCTTTAGAGACGATATACGTTGTCTTTGCTAACTAACAGACACGAAGGGTACCAGGAACACAACTCAATAGCCTTTACAAGTACATTATATCGATGGATATAAGTCGGAGATGTTAAAATTTGTCATAACTAGCGCAAATAAAAATTAATGGCTTCCAACTGCAAGTGGTCACTTCAGTCAAGCATGCACTGTGTGCTGGTGTCTTATGAAAATCAGTGAATACTTTCGAAACCACTTTGTCACATAAAATTTTCAATGTAAAGAAAATTTTTACTAATGTTCGAAGAAGAACATTAGTATTCAAATCACTTTGGCCAAAAATTCATATGTCTATATATATATATATATATATATATATATATATATATATATATATATATATATATATATATAGATATATATATATATATATATATATATATATATATATATATATATATATATATATATATATATATATATATAAATATATATATATATATATATATATATATATATATATATATATATATATATATGTATATATATATAGATATATATATATATATGTATCAATATATATATATCTATATATATATATATATATATATATCTCATTAAAAAATTTCAAGAACGCGCCATTTGATTGAACTGAAATTTTCAGGACACATTGCAGAATAGAGCCAAGCCTCACAAAAAACTAAAAATCCTTAAACCTTTGGCGCCGGCGGTCATTTTAGTGATGTTTTTGATATACCTGTTATTCCGTACACAAAGAATTTTTGCAAAAATAAAGTTGACGAAATAAATTTCGAACGTGTTCGTCATGTGAATCAGATAATGTTTTGGAAGTTTTTAACCCCATGTGTTCGCTGGGTGCTTAAAATGAGAACGGAAAAACTTGAAAATCTTTAACTTGCGATAACTTTTGACAGAGCCAGCTAGGGCAGGCACTGAAAGTGAAAACCTCCAAATCATCGTCTCTCTTGAAAAAATGCCTCTTCTTCAAAAAAAGCCAGTCATATGTAAATCTTGTGCTTTGTTTACAAACACAAAAAAAAAGTTATATAACGGGCACGCCTGGTAACCCTTGCCCAATTTACCTATATTTTTAGCATCAAAAACTTCTGTTCACGGGAACTCACGAATCAATAATCAGATACAATCGAAATTAATAGAATGCATTGGACTGAAGTAGAACCAGGTCTGATAGAAGCAATTTTGAATTGTAGGCAACTCTGTGCCAGTGGTGCCATCTTGAAAAATTACAAAGAAAAAAAACTGCTTTTTGGTCCGATGAAATGTGAATTAGTAACCAGATTTTCATGAAATTGACACAGTAGCTGAACATTACTCTAAGCTCTGTTTGGTAGAAATAAAGTTGAAAAATTCGATTGGTGCTGCCAGCTATGGTAATTTTTGGGTCTTTCGTTCTGAAAATTCGCTAAGGAAAATAAAACTTTTTGCCCTATAACTTCCAGTGCAGTCATGATGTCAATACAAATTTCATGCAATTAATGTTATCTATTATAGACATTATTCAGGCCAAATTTGGTTGAAAAGTCACGATATGGTTGCCAGCTATTGTTGGTTTTGTGTTTGTTTGCAACATCTTTACTAAGCTGTTTTATCGTAGAATTTTCAATTGGTAATGATATTGTAGTGACAATAAAGAGCAAATATTAAGCTTTCCATTATATAAAAAAACTCGCTGGAGGTAGCCCTAAATTTCTTTATACTCCAATAACTTCGAATGTAGTATAACAACGTGAAGCAGATGTGATATATTCTTGGCTTTGATACTGGCGAAAGGTTCCCAGCACGAGTCGGTTGTGCTACTTTTATATCAATAAATGCTAGCAGTTAGTATTCATACCGGAAACATTTACAATGAAAATATATAACTGATGTTTCAATTCCCTAAGTTCTGCAACTTTTTCGGATCGCAGCCCCAAACATTAACTTCAGTTACAGTGCTGTAGGCACTGAGCATTTTCTTCATTGATGTTATATGAGATGCTGCTTTCAAAATTTTGTGAAATAAGCATCTGATAACGAATATAATTAACCCGTGTTTTGCTCTCATAAACGTTGAAATTCATGCCAGTGGTAATATCTGAAACCTTCTACCATATGAGATATAATGCATTCTTGAGACCAAAGTAAAACGTGGCATTTGAAACAGTTTGGCCGTAAGAAGCAGCTCATGTGGTGGAATATGCACTCAAAACCTGCACGATTCTTCTACTGTTCTTCGCACATAAGTGTTTCTAGCGGTTCAGGTGCGCTTGAGTTTTCACTAATTTTCGAAGAAAATTAGTATTAAACTCGTTTCGCCAAAAATTCATATTTCTATATATATATATATATATATATATATATATATATATATATATATATATATATATATATATATATATATATATATATATATATATATATATATATATATATATATATATATATATATATATATATATGTATATATATATATATATATATATATATATATATATATATATATATATATATATATATATATATATATATACATATATATATATATATATATATATATATATATATATATATATATATATATATATATATATACATATATATATATATATATATATATATATATATATATATATATACATATATATATATATATATATATATATATATATATATATATATATATATATATATATAGGGCATTTCACGTGAAGCGGAAAACGAAAAAATATCGAGGTTCTGGATTTCGTTCATATTGTGCATACTGGTACTTCTAGAAGATATGAATGTGGATGCACAAGTTTTTGTTTCTATGAGGTTTAGTTGCCGAGTTATGGGCTTCTGAATAATTGACAAAATTGATAAAAGGTTTTTTTGGAAGCGGATTCTCAGATTCAAAACAAACTCTAAAAAACATTAAACATAATGATTGGTATAGAAAATTAGCTGTTCTTTTTAATTTTGAAATTAGATTTGAAAATAATTTTTTTTCCTGTGTGGAACCGGAAGTAGACACTTTAACTCGTGATTTGAATAATTTGGACCAAGTTAATTTTGTTTATTTTTATAACAAAATAAAGCTTAAAGTATACTTATTTTATCATAAAAGTTTTAGAATGGGATGGCCAGTAGTTTAGGAGGTAGGTGAATTTCAATACAAAAAAGTCGCATGGGGCGTGGTACCGGGAGCTTGATTATGATAGCTAGTGAGTGTGAAACCAAAATATTTGTATTGAAACTATTATATATAACTTGTATCACTTACATATAGAATCGAAAATATTAAAAAAATGATAATGCTGATTTACTTAGTGAAATAAAGGGTACTTGTGTTTAGACAAATGAATTTATTTTACAATTTTTACAATTTTACTCTCGTTTCTTAAACTAGTTCTTTTTTTAATAACTAGAGGTGTTTCTACGATCAGTTTTTTCCAGCAGATTCGACATAATCTATTTTCTGCTAATATTCTTGGAATTTTTCTTAGGTCTTTAGCCTTTCGATGAAACTTCAAATCGAATGGATTGAAACATCGATAGCCGAACGGAGACATAATACACATAATTAAGACTCTTTAACTTAACAACGAAAGTAATAGTCATTGCAAGCGTTGAACAGTAACTCGAAAAATAACGGAAAATTTGAATTGGCTTGGCGTCAAATATATTAGATATGCGTCTTATATTTTAATTAGGTTTTTATGGGAAAATAAAACCTTTTTCAAATAAGAGATGGCGCTACTAATCACATTTCAAATAAATTTTTGGTTTTCGAGCCAACTAGCTGCCCTAAGCAAGCTCTCGTTACCACGCCCCATGCGACTTTTATGTATTGAAATTCACCTACCTCCTAAACTACTGGCAATCCCATTCTAAAACTTTTATGATAAAATAAATATACTTTAAGCTTTATTTTGTTATAAAAATAAACAAAATTAACCTGGTCCAAATTATACAAATCACGAGTTAAAGTGTCTACTTCCGGTTCCACACAGGAAAAAAAAATTATTTTTCAAATCTAATTTCAACATTAAAAAGAACAGCTAATTTTCTATACCAATCAATATGTTCAATGTTTTTTAGAGTTTGTTTTGAATCTCAGAATCCGCTTCCAAAAAAGCCTTTTATCAATTTCGTCAATTATTCAGAAGCCCATAACTCGGCAACTAAACCTCATAGAAACAAAAACTTGTGCATCCACATTCATATCTTCTAGAAGTACCAGTATGCACAATATAAACGAAATCCAGAACCTCGATTTTTTTTCGTTGTCCGCTTCACGTGAAATGCCCCATATATATATATATATAAATAAATATATATAATATGTATATATATCTATATATATATATATATATATATATATATATATATATATATATATATATATATATATATATATATATATATATATATATATATATATATGTATATATATATATATATATATATATATATATATATATATATATATATATATATATATATATATGTATATACATATATATATATATATATATATATATATATATATATATATATATATATATATATATATATTTATATATATATATATATATATATATATATATATATATATATATATATATATATATATATATATATATATATATATATATATATATATATATATATATATATATATATATTGCAAAATGATTTTCCGAGTTAATCTCTGGAGTGGCTGATCCGATTGAGCCGAAATTTTCGAAAAACGTAGATGTATATGGAAGGAAGTTCCATGACTTGCTAGAATTCAGATATTCTAAACCTTTTGGCGGCGGCGAGCGTTTTAGTGAATTTTCAGGTACTCTTATATTTCTAAGCAGTGTAAATTTTTGTTAAAATGGATAATTGGGAATGAAAACTTATTATGTTCTTAGCTTGTTTATGTTAAAATGTTGGAAATTTTGAGCCGTGTGTGGGTGCAGCATGCCTTAAAGTAGGCAAGGATTTATTTTTCAAATTTTGGTTTGTCATTTCTTCTAAGAAAAACATTGGATCATCGTGAAATTTGCAGAGCATATTGATGTTAACTAAAATTTAGCACACGTGGATTTTCAAGATAGTGCGGGTAGCCCTGTAGCTACGGCAGGCTCCTGGTACCATCTTGAAAAATCACTTAGAAAAAAAAACCGGTTTTTGGCCTATAACTTCCGATTCAGCCATCAGATTTTGACAAGATTCATACAGTACTTGGATCCTACCTTAGGTAACATTTGATGAAAATTTGGCTTAGCAAAATAAAGCTTTTTTCCCTTATGTTGGAATCAAAACGAAGTTCACGCAGTAAATGGACCTTATTGTGAACCAAATGTCGTAGAAATTTCGCACAAAAATCATGAAAGGGCTGGCAGCTAGGACCATTTTTGTAATTTTGTTTCATTTCTTTACTTAGCGATTATGTCATTAGATTTGTAAATGGTAATGATCCTGCAATGAAAATTAGCAACAAATATTAACGTTTTAAAATTTGAAAAGTTTTGAGGGTGGCAACCCTAAAATTCTTTTCACCCGCATAGCTTCCAGCGCACTGGTTCAATCGAAACGAAATTTACTGGTTGGATTTAACTTAACGTGAAGCAGATTTGGTATGTATCCTGCGATGAGAACGAAATTCAAAGGATAAGTTGATTTGAGTATGAGCTTGTTATGGTAAACTAATTGCTGTTTCGTTCGAAAAGTGTTGCCAGCATTGAACATTTTCATCATTTGTGTTATCGTTGAGTTTTGTTGCTTTGGATAAGGAATGGTATATATGATTCTACAAAAAAGTGTATTACGTCTTTCCACATTTTGTTGTCACTCAACGAATATTTCTTCGAAAATTAGTTTTCTAGCGGTTCTGATGCGCTAGTTTTTTACTAATGTTCGAAGAACATTAGTATTAAAATCGATTCGGCCAAAAATTCATATTTCCATATATATATATATATATATATATATATATATATATATATATATATATATATATATATATATATATATACATATATATATATATCATCAAAAAATTTCAGTGAGATAATCTCAAGAACGCGCCATCCGATTGAGCTGAAACTTTCAGGATACATTGATGTATATGCAGAATAGGTCCAGATCTCTTTAAATGTCAGTTATTGTTAACCTTTTGGCGCCGGCGGCCATTTAAGTGATATTTTTAATATACCTATTATTTCGTGCACAAATAATTTTCGCAAAAATAAAGTAAACAAAATAAATTTCTAACGTGTTTTACATATGAATCGGATAATGTTTTGGAATTTTTTAACCCTATGTGTGCGCTGGGTGCCTAAAACGAGGACGGGAAAATTTGAAAATTTTTAAATTTCGATAACTTTTGACAGAGTTATTCAATCATTACGAAATTTTCAGGACATATTGATATTAGTTAGTTGTAGATTTGTGTAGCTTTAAAGGAGCGTGCTGGCAGCCCTGTAGCTAAGGCAGGTACTGAAAGTGAAAACCTCCAAATCATCGTCTCTCTTGAAAAAATGCCGTTTCTTCAAAAAAAGGCCACTCATATGTAAATCTTGTGCTTTGTTTACATAACCAAAAAAAAAAAAAGATTTGGTATAACGGGCACGCCTGTTAACCCTTGCCCAATTCACCTAAATTTTTAGCATCAAAAACTTCTGTTCACGGAAACTCACGATCCGATGAGCAGAATTATTTGAAATTCACAGAATGTATTGGTCTTAAATGGGACCAGGTCTGATAGAAGTGATTTTGAAATGCGGGCGATTCTGTGCCAGTGGTGCCATCTTGAAAAACCACTAAAAAAGATAACTGTTTTTAGCCCTATTAATTCTGATTGAATCGTTCGATTTTGACGAAACTCACACAATTGCTGGACCTTACTTTAAGCCACGTTTGGTAGAAATTTGGTAGAAAAATTCGGTTGAAGCTGCCAGCTATGATAATTTTGGTGTCGTCATTTTGAAAAAAAAAAATTTGGAAGTGAAAACATTCAAACCATCGAATATTCAAAAAAATGTCCGTTTCTTACAATAAAACCAATCTGTATATAAATCTTATGTTTTATCTACACGTTCAAAATAAAATTTTGGAAATTCCTTGTCGGACAAGAACGGTAACCCTCTCCCAGTTAACCTATATTTTTAGCATCAAAAACTTCTGTTCACGGAAACTCACGAACCAATAATCAGATACAGCTAAAATTTACAGAATGCATTGGACTTAAGTAAGATCCGATTTGATAGAAGCGATTTTGAATTGTGGGCAAGTCTGTGCCAGTGGTGCCATCTTGAAAAATTACAAAGAAAAAAACTGCTTTTTGCCCTATGAAATGTGAATAAGTTACCAGATTTTCATGAAATTGACACAGTAGCTAAACCTAACTCTAATCTCCGTTTGGTGGAAATTTGGTTGAAAAATTTGATTGGTGCTGCCAGCTATGGTAATTTTTGTGTCTTTGGTTTTGAAAATTCGCTCAGGAAAATAAAACTTTTTGCACTATAACTTCCAGTGCAGTCATGAAATCAATACGAGTTTCATACAATTAATCAAACCTACTATAAACATTATTCAGGCCAAATTTGGTTGAAAAGCCACGATAAGGTTGCCAGCTTTTGTTGGTTTTGTGTTTAATTGCAATATCTTTATTAAGCGGTTCTATCGTAGAATTTTCAAATGGTAATGATATTGTAGTGACAATAAACAGCAAATATTAAGCTTTCGATCATTTGAAAAAACTCGCTGCAGGTAACCCTAAATTTCTTTATGCTCCTATAACTTCGAATGTAGTTGAACAACGTGAAGCAGATTTGATATATTCTTGGCTTTGATACTGGCGAAAGGTTGCCAGCACGAGTCGGTTGTGCTACTTTTGTATCAATAAATGCTCACAGTTAGTATACATACCGGAAACATTTACAATGAAAATAAATAACCGATGTTACAATTCGCAAAGTTCTGCAAATTTTTCGGATCGCAGCCCCAAACACCAACTTCAGTTACAGTGCTGCAGGCACTGAGCATTTTCTTCATTGATGTTATATGAGATGCTGCTTTCAAAATTATGTGAAATAAGCAACTGATAACGAATATAATTAACCCGTGTTTTGCTCTCATAAACGTTGAAATTCATGCCAGTGGTAATATCTGAAACCTTCCACCATATGAGTTCTAATGCATTCTTAAGACGAAAGTAAAACGTCGCATTTGAAACAGTTTGGCCGTAATAAGCAGCACATGTGGTGGAATATGCACTCAAAACCTGCACGATTCTTCTACTGTTCTTCGAACATTAGTGTTTCTAGCGGTTCAGGTGCGCTAGAGTTTTTACTAATGTTCGAAGAACAATAGTATTAAACTCGTTTCGCCGAAAATTCATATTTCTTTATTTATATATATATATATATATCAGCAAATCGGTTAATAGAAGTAATCTCTGGAGTGGCCGATCCGATTGAGCTGAAATTTTCGGAGAACGTAGATGTATATAGTAGGTAGGTCCACAACTTTCTCAAATTCAGATACTCTAAACCTTTTGGCGGCGGCGAGCGTTTTAGTGAATTTTGAGGTACTCCTATATATCCAAGCAGTGTAAATTTTTGTTAAAGAAATGTATTGGGAATGAAAACTAATTATGTTCTAAGCTCGTTTATGATAAAGAATTGAAAATTTTGAGCCGTGTGTGGGTGCAGGGTGCCTAAAAGTAGGCAAGGATTTTTTTTCAAATTTTGATTTGTCATTACTTCTAAGAAAAGCAATGGATCGTCGTGAGATTTGCAGAGCGTATTAATGTTGACTAAAATTTAGCACACGTTGATTTTCAAGATAGTGCGGGTAACTCTGCAGCTACGGCAGGCTCTTGAAAAAAAAACCTTCAAATCATTGACCTTCCTGAAAAATTTTTGATTTTTGACAAAAAAATCAAATCACTGATAAATTTTAACCTTTGTCCATCATGTCAAATTAAAATTTTCAAAATTCCGATTTGCACAAGAACGGCAACCCATCACCAAATTACCTCTATTTTCAGCACTCGAAAGTTCTGTTCACGAGAACTGACGACCGGATTATCCGATCATAGTGAAATTTACAGAACATGTTGGTATTAGCTAGGACCAGGTCTGATAGAAGTGATTTTGAAATGCGGGCAACCCTGTGCCAGTGGTACCATCTTGAAAAATCACTGAGAAAAAAAAACGGTTTTTGGCCTATAACTTCCGATTCAGCCACCAGATTTTGACAAGATTCATCCAGTACTTGGATCTTACTCTATATAACATTTGATGAAAATTTGGCTGAAAAATTAGAATAGAGTGGCCAGCTATGGTGATTTTTGTCTCCTAAATCTTGCAAATTTGCTCAGCAAAATAAAGCTTTTTTCCCTATAACTTCCGGTCCAGTGTAGAAATCAGAACGAAGTACACGCAGTAAATGGACTTTAATGTGAACCAAATGTCGTAGAAATTTCGTACCAAAATCATGAAAGGGCTGCCAGCTATGACAATTTTTGTAATTTTGTTTAATTTCTTTACTGAGCGATTATGTCATTAGATTTCCAAATGGAAATGATCCTGCAATGAAAATTAACAAGAAATATTAACGCTTTAAAAATTTGAAAAGTTTTGAGGGTGGCAACCCTAAAATTCTTTTCACCCGTATAACTTCCAGCGCAGTGATTCAATCGAAACGAAATTTACTGGTTGGGTTTAACTTAACGTGAAGCAGGTTTGGTATGTATTATGCTTTGCTGTTGACACAGGCTAACCAGCATTAGCCATTTCCGTAAATATTGCACCAACAGATGCTTCAAACAACGTTCTCATATGCGAAGCATTTGCAATAAAAATAAGAAATTATTTTTTTAAATTTTTCGAGTTTTGAACATTTTTTGGATGGAAGCCTCAAACAACGTTTAACCGCTGAAACTTTCGATGAAATCCTGCGAAGAGAACGAAATTCAAAGGATACGTTGATTTGAGTATGAGCTTGTTATGGTAGACTTATTGCTGCTTCGTTCGGAAAGTGTTGCCAGCACTGAATTATATGTGTTATAGTTAAGTTTTGTTGCTTTGGATAAGGAATGGTTGATATGATTCTAAAAAACAGTGCATTACGTCTTTCCACACTTTTTTGTCACTCAAAGACAATTTCTTCGAAAATTAGTTTTCTAGCGGTTCAGGTGCGCTAGAGTTTTTTTTTCAATTTTAATCACCCTGCAAAAACAATTTCAATTTGATACGGCTTCAGAGGCTTATTCCGTAAAACGATCGAGTTTTTCGTATCAATATTCTCTGTTTCGATAAGCTTTAAAGACGATATACGTTGTCTATGCTGATTTATAGACAAAAAGAGAGTCATGATCACAATTCAGAAGCCTTTGCAAGTAAACTATATCGATGAATATAAGTCGGAGATCTTAAAATTGGTCACAACTAGCGCAAATAAGTTGTTTGGAATCCTTGCTATACGACTCATTCGCATGCAATTGAGAAAATTCAACAAAAATTTCTACGTTTTATAGCTTACAAGCTTCGCATTCCTTGTGAGAACATTGACTACTCAAGCATATTGACTCTGCTAAATATGAATACACTAGCAGTACGCAGAAATTATTTTGATGCTATGTTCTTATTTAAAATTGTTAATGGCATCACTGATGCATCAGCTATTTTACAGGAGTTTTCATTTAGAGTCCCAAACAGACAAACCAGATCTAATGAACTTTTCCACCTTTTGATGTGCAGAAAAGTTATATGCAGCATTCACCTATAGAACGATTGAAGGCAATAGGAAATTTTATATCTTCTCATGTAGATTTATTTAACTTGGATCAAACCAATTTAAGAAAATTTATGCTTGGTATGCATGATTAACAATTCACGCTTATTTTCGGACATCTCTTCTGATATTTTTTTTTTCTTCATAGAAATATGTATCCAGAACGCATTTCAAATATCATTTCAGCGATCACATGTTACGTTTATTTAAGTTAGTTTTAGTTTTATTGCTACTTGTCAGCTACCATGTAACTATATTTTAACGGACATCCGTCCGTTTATTCAAATAAATAAATAAATAAATAAATAAAAATTAATGACTTCCAACTGCAAGTGGTCACATCAGTCAAGTTTGCACTGTGTGCTGGTGTCTGATGAGAATCAGTGCATACTTTCGAAACCACTTTGTCAAATAAAATTTTCAATGCAAAAAAAATTTTTTATCAATTTTAATCATCCCGCAAAAACAATTTCAATTCGATACGGCTTCGGAGGCTTATTCCGCAAAACGATCGAGTTTTTCGTATCAATATTCTCTGCTCTGATAAGCTTTAGAGACGATATACGTAATCTTTGCTTATTTAGAGACCCGAAGGGAATCAGGATCACAATTCAATAGCCTTTACAAGTAAATTATATCGATGGATATAAATCGGAGATCTTAAAATTTGTCACAACTAGCGCAAATAAAAATTTATGATTTCCAACTACAAGTGGTCACATCAGTCATGTATGCACTGTGTGCTGGTGTCTGATGAAAATCAGTGCATACTTTCGAAACCACTTTGTCACATAAAATTTGCAATGTAAAGAAAATGTTTACTAATGTTCGAAGATGAACATTAGTATTAAAATCACTTTGGCCTAAAATTCATGTTTCTATATATATATATATATATATATATAAATATATATATATATATATATATATATATATATATATGTAAATATATATATATATATATATATATATATATATATATATATATATATATATATATATATATATATTTATATAAATATATATATATATATATATATATATATATATATATATATATATATATGTAAATATATATATATATATATATATATATATATATATATATATATATATATATATATATATATATAAATATATATATATATATATATATATATATATATATATATATATATATATACGAGCTTTATTGCTATTGTATAAAGTTCATATATAATTACAAGCAGTCACTGTTGTTTAAACAATGTAGGTATCAAATTGGAAATGTTTTTGCGGGATGATTAAAATTGAACAACTTTTTATTAACATTAAAAATTTTAATCTACATTGAAAATTCTATTTTGACAAAGTGGTTTCGAAAGTATGCTCTGTTTCTCATCAGACACCAGCACACAGTGCATACTTGACTGGCGTGACCACTTGCAGGTGGAAATCATTACATTTTTATTTTATGCTAGTTGTGACAAATTTTAACATCTCCGACTTATATCCATGGATATAATTTTACTTAGTAAAGGTAATTGAATTTGATCACGGTTCCCTTCTTGTCTATAAATCAGCATAGACAACGTATATCATTTCTACAGCATCGAAGCCGAGCATATTGAAACGGGAAACTTCGATCGTTTTGCGGAATCAGCCTCCGAAAGCAGAATCAAATTGGAAATGTTTTTGCGGGATGATTAAAATTGAACAACTTTTTATTAACATTAAAAATTTTAATCTACATTGAAAATTCTATTTTGACAAAGTGGTTTCGAAATTATGCACTGCTTCTCATCAGACACCAGCACACAGTGCATACTTAACTGGCGTGACCACTTGCAGGTGGAAATCATTACATTTTTATTTTATGCTAGTTGTGACAAATTTTAACATCTCCGACTTATATCCATGGATATAATTTTACTTAGTAAAGGTAATTGAATTTGATCACGGTTCCCTTCTTGTCTATAAATCAGCATAGACAACGTATATCATTTCTACAGCATCGAAGCCGAGCATATTGAAACGGGAAACTTCGATCGTTTTGCGGAATCAGCCTCCGAAAGCAGAATCAAATTGGAAATGTTTTTGCGGGATATAGGTATGTTCCTAACGTCAAAGAGTCAATTTGCACTTTACTACCTCTGTACAAAGTTCAAATTTAATCATATCTATCAAAACAGTGTGCATTGGAGCACAGATAAACAAAAAAGAAAAAAGAAAACGAAATAGAATAGTTCAATTTGGTCGGTTTCGCGATATTATTTCATTTGTTTTACTTTAAAATGTATCAGTTTTCAAGTCATTACATCAGTCAAACAAAAACAGCGTTACCAAAAGTGTTTTATTATTTTAGTTTTTTCATATCCCTATTTTAAATACGGCTTGAAGGATTTGACTCCAAGTCATATCAAATTAAAAAAACTCTAGCGCACCTGAACCGCTAGAAACACTAATGTTCGAAGAACAGTAGAAGAATCGTGCAGGTTTTGAGTGCATATTCCACCACATGTGCTGCTTATTACGGCCAAACTGTTTCAAATGCCACGTTTTACTTTCGTCTTAAGAATGCATTATAACTCATATGGTGGAAGGTTTCAGATATTACCACTGGCATGAATTTCAACGTTTATGAGAGCAAAACACGGGTTAATTATATTCGTTATCAGTTGCTTATTTCACAAAATTTAGAAAGCAGCATCTCATATGATATCAATGAAGAAAATGCTCAGTGCCTGCAGCACTGTAACTGAAGTTGGTGTTTGGGGCTGCGATCCGAAAAATTTGCAGAACTTTGGGAATTGAAACATCGGTTATTTATTTTCATTGTAAATGTTTCTGGTATGAATACTAACTGTAAGCATTTATTGATACAAAAAAAGCACAACCGACTCGTGCTGGCAACCTTTCGCCAGTATCAAAGCCAAGAATATATCACATCTGCTTCACGTTGTTATATAACATTTGAAGTTATAGGAGTATAAAGAAATTTAGGGTTACCTGCAGCGAGTTTTTTCAAATGATCGAAAGCTTAATATTTGCTGTTTATTGTCACTACAATATCATAACCAATTGAAAATTCTACGATAAAACCGCTTAATAAAGATATTGCAAACAAACACAAAACCAACAATAGCTGGCAACCCTATCGTGGCTTTTCAACCAAATTTGGCTAGAATAATGTTTATAATAGGTTCCAGTAATTGTATGAAATTCGTATTGATTTCATGACTGCACTGGAAGTTATAGGGCAAAAAGTTTTATTTTCCTGAGATAATTTTCAAAACCAAAGACACAAAAATTACCATAGCTGGCAGCACCAATCGAATTTTTCAATCAAATTTCTATCAAATAGAGTTTTGAATAAGGTTCAGCTACTGTGTCAATTTCATGAAAATTCGGTAACTTATTCACATTTCATAGGGCAAAAAGCATTTTTTTTTCTGTGTAATTTTTCAAGATGGCACCACTGGAACAGAGTTGCCTACAATTCAAAATCGCTTCTGTCAGACTTGGCCCAACTTAAGTCCAATGCATCCTGTAAATTTCAATTCTATCTGAAAATTTATTCGTGAGTTGAAGAACAGAAGTTTTTGAAGCTAAAAATATAGGTTAACTGAGAAAGGGTTACCGTTCTTGTCCGACATGGAATTTCCAAAGTTTTACTTTGACTGTGTAGATTAAGCATAAGATTTGTATACAGATTGGTTTTATTGTAGAAACGGACATTTTTTTAGGATATTCGATGGTTTGAATGTTTTCACTTCCAAATTTTTATTTTTTTTTCAAATTTAAGACACCAAAATTATCATAGCTGGCAGCTCCTACCGAATTTTTCGAGCAAATTTCTACCAAACGCGATTTGCAGCTACGGTGTGAATTTCGTTAAAATCGAACCATTCAATCAGAATTTATAGGGCTAAAAGCAGTTATCTTTTTTAGTGATTTTTCAAGGTGGCACCACTGGCACAGAATCACCCGCATTTCAAAATCACTTCTATCAGACCTGGTCCTATTTAATACCAATACATTCTGCAAATTTCAATAAATTCTGTTCATCGGATCGTGAGTTTCCGTGAACAGAAGTTTTTGATGCAAAAAATATAGGTAACTTGGGCAAGGGTTGTTTCTTGCTACATGGCACACGATCATGG
>OZ022264.1:128557985-128564721 GCA_963978885.1 Nemotelus pantherinus | reverse complement strand
ATGGCACACGATCATGGCGACAGCCCAAAGACATTGTCAAGGGTGTTGTGGCTGAAGCCACAAAGATTGGTGTGCCTCTTATTCTAGGGGCTGACTCCAACGCTCATAATGAAGTATGGGGTAGCTCCAACACTAATGGCCGAGGTGAGGAACTTTTTGACTTCATCTTGGCCCACGACCTTTTCATCGCCAACACTGGTAGCGATCCAACCTTCCTTACCTCAAATCGCAGGGAGGTTCTTGATGTTACCTTGATTAGTGGGCGGCACTCGCATCTACTCCGTGACTGGAGGGTTCTACAAGTGTGCTCATTCTCTGATCATAGGTACATATCGTATAACGTGGCTGGCCGCAGCTCTGCTGTGCAGGTAGCCTTTATCAACAGAAAGAGGACAGACTGGAAACTATTTCATTCTCTGGTACGATCTTCACTGGAAACTGCTCCTAGGAGCATTGACTGCTACCATGAATTGGATCGGGCGGTTGACACCCTTACTAATTCTCTCAATTCCGCGTCTAGGGAAGCATGTAAGCCACCCTCGGCCAGGGGCAATCCTAATCCTCCCTGGTTGAGTATGGAAATCAGCATCCTGCGGAGAGAATGTAGGAAGGAGTTTAATAGCTCGAAAAGATCTAATGACTGGTCGGCGTATAAAACGAAGCTGAAGGCGTTTAAGTATGCCATACGCAAGGCTAAGAGGTCCTCATGGAGATCTTTCTGTGGAAACGTAGAGAGTCTCAGCGAGGCGAATCGCCTTCGCAAGGTATTAAGCACGACACCAAAGGCTATGGGGTGCATCATGAACCCTGAGGGCATTTGGACTAGTTCGAGCGCAGATACTCTAAACGTTCTCATGGACGCACATTTCCCGGGCAATTATTGCCCTATAGGGACAGTGCACCAAACGGAACTAAATTACAGTAGAGCCCCGCCGTTCAGAATATCAGACTCTCAGCTGAGGTGGGCTATTAACTCCTTCGAGCCGTTTAAATCCCCGGGCCCGGATGGCGTGCTTGCGGCTGACGTTCAGCAGTCCATGGAAGTATCGCTACCATGGCTCAGAGAGATTTATAACGCTTGCCTACGCTTCTCGTATGTTCCCACCAACTGGCGGGAAACTAGAGTTGTGTTTATCCCCAAAGCAGGAAAAGTTTCTCATGTTAGGCCAAAGGACTACCGTCCAATAAGTCTTAACTCAGTCCTGCTTAAGATTTTGGAAGGGATCATTGATTACCATATTAAAAGATCAATTGATCCTATGTTGATCTCGCAGTCACAACACGCTTATACCAAAAGTAAATCTGTTGAGACTGCTCTTCACGTCCTTATTGAGCAAGTGGAAAAATCTCTTGTGCTTAAGGAATATACGCTTGCCGCCTTCTTGGACATCGAGGGAGCCTTCAACAACGTAAATTCTAACGCTATTGTTGAAGCTCTCTCGGTGCTTCATGTGAACGAGCGGCTGATTGCTTTTATTGTGCTTCTCAAAAGAAGAGTGGTTATCTCTTCCCTGGGGGATGCCAGCGTAAGACGAGGAGTCAGTACGGGCACACCTCAGGGTGGAGTCCTCTCTCCCCTGCTGTGGAACATCACGGTGAATACTCTTCTAATGAGATTGGACCGCGCTGGCTGCAAAGTGATTGCTTATGCAGACGACATAGCTGTGGCAGTGTGGGGAAAGTATTTATCTACGCTATCGGAGAGGCTAAATCACTCTCTTGACATACTTTCACGTTGGAGTCGTGAGTGCGGCTTAAATGTGAATCCTAACAAAACGGAACTAGTGCTGTTTACAAGGAAGTACAAAGTTCCGTCTTTTGAGTTACCCAAGTTTAATGGGATCTCCATTAACTTGAGCCAGAGGGTCAGGTACTTAGGGCTGATCCTTGACTCGAAGTTACTATGGACCTACAATGTAGCAGAAAGAGCTCGGAAGGCTTTCAATGCACTTTACTGCTGGAAAAGGGCCATAGGAGCGAACTGGGGATTACAACCTCGTACTGTTGCTTGGCTTTACACTGCTGTGGTTGAGCCAATTCTATTGTTTGGGGTGGTGTTCTGGTGGCAGGGTGCTATTAAGGCTACCTGCAAACAGCAGATTGAAAAAGTGCGGAGAATGGCTACACTACTTGTAACTGGTGCGCTCCGCTCCACCCCTACTAAGGCACTCTTCGTGTTACTTCATTGGCTGCCAACCAATCAACTTATCTTACAGCAAGCTAATCTTGCCGCAGTGAGACTAAATTGTATCTCGGCTTGGAATAGAACAGATTTCGGCCATGCGAGGATTTTGGTCGAGGAAGTTCCCGCTCCAGCGGGTGTTGACTACATCGCTCCGCAGTGCCTACTAGATTTGGAGTTCACAACTCGCATTCCTGGTAGGGATGAATGGCGTGATGGTGTCACCCTCGAAATTGGGCTTATCCATGTGTACACTGACGGCTCAAAGCTAAACAGTAGAGTCGAAAGTGGTGTATACTCAGATGAGCTGAATCTCAAGCTATCCTTCCGTCTACCAGACCATTGTAGTGTCTTTCAGGCGGAGGTTGCGGCTATTTTACAGGCAATCGACTGGCTTCTGTGTATTTTTTATTTTTATTTATTTTATTTATTTATTTATGGAAAATCATATCTCAGGGAGATGTCGAGACATTCAGTGGTTCAATTGATTTGAGTACCTGGACATAGGGGTTTTCAGGGCAACTGTGAGGCCGATGAGCTAGCAAGACTTGGAACCTTGTTACCGGAGGTCTCCTGCTCCCTCTCAATAGGTATACCGATGTCATCGGTCAAACTGGCCATTAGGCAAAAATATCTCGAGGATGCTAAGACGTCCTGGGCAGATGAATCATCCTGTGCAATAGCAAGGCAGTCCTGGGTATCCATGGATGCGCATCGCACCAGGCAGCTTTTAGGCTTAACTCGAAGCGCTCTACGCTGCGCAGTGGGAGTTCTTACGGGCCATTGCCTCATAGGACGGCATGCACAACAATTGGGAGTGCAGTTTAACGATTTCTGTCGGAGTTGCGGCTCTGAGGATGAGGAGGAGTCCGTCCTCCACCTCTTGTGTCAGTGCCCGGCGTTGGCAAGGAGAAGGCTGGCGGCAATTGGCGCTCCCTTTCTCTCAAACCTGACCGAGTTATCCCTGGTTGATTTAAAAGGGATAACGCGATTTGTCAAGGGAAGCAGATGGTTTCCCGAGTTTAGTGAGTAGGAGAGATTCACTAATTAGTGTGGCATCACAACGGGCCTCTTTTGTGCCTAAGTGTGTCGGACGACAGACCTCTGTAGATCGGCAGCCACTTAAACCTAACCTAAGCTAACCTAACCTGGGCAAGGGTTACCAGGCGTGCCCGTTATACCATATCAATTTTTTTTTCGTTTATGTAAACAAAGCACAACATTTACATATAAGTGGCTTTTTTCTTAAGAAACGACATTTTTTCAAGAGAGACGATGATTTGGAGGTTTTCACTTTCAGTGCCTGCCCTAGCTACAGGGTTGCCAGCACGCTCATTAGAACGTACATTAATCTATAACTAAATAAAACAAACATGTCCTGGAAATTTCGTAATCATGGAATAGCTCTGTCAAAAGTTATCGCAATTTAAAAATTTTCAAATTTTCCCGTTCCCTTTTTAGGCACCCAGCGCACACATGGGGTTAAAAAATTCCAAAACATTATCCGAATCACATGTAAAACTTGTTCGAAATTTATGTCGTCAACTTTATTTTTGCAAAAATTATTTGTGTACGGAATAATACGTATAATAAAAAAATCACTTAAATGGCCGCTGGCGCTAAAGGGTTAAAGATTATTAATTTTTTTTGTGAGACCTGGCACTATTCTGCATATACACCAATGTGTCCTGAAAATTTCAGCTCAATCGGATGGCGCGTTCCTAAGATTTTTCACTGAAATTTTTTGATGATATATATATATATATATATATATATATATATATATATATATATATATATATATATATATATATTATATATATATATATATATATATATATATATATATATATATATATATATATATATATATATATATATATATATATATAAATATGAATTTTTGGCTAAAGTGATTTTAATACTAATGTTCTTCTTCGAACATTAGTAAAAAAAGTTGAAACAACAACAAACTGTCAATTTCAGTGGGTTTTTTTCTTGGATTTTCGGTTGCCTCCTACTCTAATGAGCTAATGAGTTTGCTTTTATCAACTGATACACATAACAAATTCGTACCTATATAGTGTTTTGTGCAGTGTTTATTTACCAATGATCGCTAATTATTGCATGTGACAAAATAATCTATAATATAGATATGCCTCCTATTAGACGAAGCAATTTAGGTAGAAGAACCCGAAATGCTACAAACCAAGCTAATTACCGATCTAATCATGCTGCACAAGAACGTAACGGCCGAAATGAACGTGAAAGAATTCGGATATCACAAACGCGTGAAGCGCGAGCGCGACATTCAACTAAGAATCGCGCAAGTTTGAATCGAGCTGCTTTCAGGTACGATGTGTCAATTGACTACAGTAACAACCGATGTGTTGTTATTGGTTCGATGAACTCGGTTTGCTCACATTGTAAGGCCTTGAAATATAAAAACGAAGCTAACGGATTGTGTTGCGCAAATGGTAAAGTGAAATTGATACCATTGGAACCACCACCAGAGCCATTGTACTCATTGGTTTCAGGAATAGGAACAGATTCCATACACTTTTTGACAAATATCCAACAATATAACAATTGCTTTCAAATGACTTCATTTGTAGCCCAGTCATTTTAGCATAAAACCTCGGAATGAGAGATAATAAGCTGAATTTTTGTATATACCTTCATTTTGGGGTCCTCAACGTTGCCTCAAAAGTCTCATAAAATCTCGTGTCTGCGTCGAAAGTTATTCAAGGTCAAAGGTGAGAAAAAACTGTTTTTTTCGATTATCTTGGTTTCTATTGCTCCAATGATGTTAACACTTAGGATCGAAATTGTAGAACATAAAATTTGCGACACATTTTATTTGAAGCATTTTTTCCTGCGCTCAACCGTTTTTCCGATAGAGGGCGATAAGCGCGCAGCACTCAGCCATATGTACTGTAATGCAAAGTCAACCGTGAAACCTTCAGTTTTGAGTTATTTATCAGTAAATACATTGTATTTAATAACAATTGACATATATTTAATTTATTTTAATATGTATATATATTACATATTTTCAATCTACCATTCTTTAAAAATTTAAATAACAAAAATATTACGTTTCTTTTTCTTCATCGTCATCTTCTGGACGTTCAGGAATTTCTGTATCATTGTCATCATCTTCGTTGCCTTGAATTGGTGTTTGCAGACCTTCCTGAATTTCATGGCCAAAAGCACTCTCTTGCTCACAGTCACTTTGTAATGAAATAGCATTGAGTCAAGCTTGCCCATTACAGTGGCCACAAGCTAAAGTGCATTGCAGCCCCGATTTTCTACATCCGCACCGTGCACCACATCTATTCTTACAATTGCAAAATAGAGTATTCAGTAATTCATCGGAAGCTGGTGGTAATATTGTTGGCATTGGCTCCAGGAACTCATTTTGGAGCACCCAACCCCATTCTTGGGGTTCTAAATCATGCCCTAACCATTTTTGAACTTGGTAATAGACACGGTTTATATGCTGATGGGCCGCTGCACTTGTCGGCGGAAGATTAGATAATTGGACAGGTTTATTAAGTTTTGTTGATTTAATGAACTGAGTATATCGAAGATGATCGATATTATCCTCAGATTTTGGAGCATTGTATATCGCTAGTAAGATCCGAATGCCATTATCGTATAATTGTTGGACAGGGCAGTTTTCTTCTAGAAAAACTTGAGCTAGTTCGTCGAAATTGGCAAGTTGTTCGAGTGCTTTTATGAAAGTTTTTTTTCCTTTTTTAAGCAGCGCAGAAGTTGTGTCACATCTACTGAATGCATGTAAAAATAAAACATGTTTTTTAGAAATGGGATATTTGTCAAAACTTGTTGAAGAGTATATTTGTGTTTTGACATTGCCTTTGCCAACTTTTTTAAAGAAAATGTCTTCTTGATGTAATTGGGTGCGTCCAATTAAAATAACTAGTAAATCTATGTCTTTTCCTATAATGATGGCTGTCCTTTCATGTTTGGATTCTTCGATAGCTGTTTCTATAATTAGAACATCAGCATCATCTCTTTCTTGCTTTGTTGTGATATTTACACTCTCAAACTTTTCAATGAGCATACCAATAAGTTTCTTATTATTACATCGATTTGACAAAAATTTTTCTTGGCGAATTGGCATAATCATTGTTTAAAAATAGGTAAAATGCTATTAAATACAATGTATTTACTGATAAATAATACAAATAATTCAAAACTGAAGGTAGTATTCACAGGTATTCACGGTTGACCTTGCATTACAGTACATATGGCTGAGTGCTGCGCGCTTATCGCCCTCTATCGGAAAAACGGTTGAGCGCAGGAAAAAATGCTTCAAATAAAATGTGTCGCAAATTTTATGTTCTACAATTTCGATCCTAAGTGTTAACATCATTGGAGCAATAGAAACCAAGATAATCGCAAAAAACTGTTTTTTCTCACCTTTGACCTTGAATAACTTTCGACGCAGACACGAGATTTTATGAGACTTTTGAGGCAACTTTCAAGACTTCAAAATGAAGGTATATACGAAATTTCAGCTTATTATCT
>OZ022264.1:128550485-128552985 GCA_963978885.1 Nemotelus pantherinus | reverse complement strand
GTCTTCCCACATTTTTTTGTCACTCAAAGACAATTAATTCGAAAATTAGTTTTCTAGCGGTTCTGATGCGCACGACTTTTTTTGTTTATAATTTTTCAAGATGGCACTACTGGCACAGAGTTTTCCGCATTTCCAAATCGCTTCTATCAGACCTAGTCCTACTTTATACCAATACATTCTGTGAATTTCATTTGTATAAGATGATTGGGTCGTGAGTTCTCGTGAAAAGAAGTTTTTGATGCTTAAAATAAAGGTTAATTGCAAGAGAGTTACTGTTCGTGTCCGATGTGAAATTTCAAAGGTTTTGTTATAACTGTACAGACAAGGCATAAGACTTCTAAATGAGTTGATTTTTAATGTAAAAGACAAACATTTTTCAGGATTGTCGATGGTTTGAAGGTTTTCACTTTCAATGCCTGCCGTAGCTGAAGGGTTGCCAGCACGTACATAAAAAACTACACGAGTCTACAACTTAGTAACAGCAACATGATTCTCCTGAGTCCTGATTTGATAATCTGGTCAAAAAACATCACAATTCAAAAATTTGCAAATGTTCCCAATCTCGTTTTAGGTGCGTAGCGCACACATAGGGTTCAACATTTTAAAACAATCACTTTATTCACTTTAAAAAGACGTTAAAAATTCATTTCAGAAACTTTATTTTTGCGAAAGTCATTTGTTGACAGTCAAATATGTGTTTTTAAAATATCACTAAAATGGCCGCGCGCACCAAAGGGTTAAACATTATTAATTTTCCCTGAGACCTGGCACTATTTTGATACACACAAATGTATCCTGAAAATTTCAGTTCAATCGAATGGCGCGTTCCTGAAATCCGTTCACTAAAATTTGTTGATTATATATATATATATATATATATATATATATATATATATATATATATATATATATATATATATATATATATATATATATATATATATATATATATATATATATATATATATATATATATACAGTGGGTCACAGCTTAATTTATGCAGTTCATACTCTATGTTATGAGGCTCTGTAACTACGAAACTGGAAAGAATATAAACTTAAAACTTATGCTATTTGAAATAAAAACTTGTAAATTTTAGACGTTAACTTTATTTCATGGCAATGTTTATTATTGATAAGCTACAAATCAAGATACTTCCAAAAACATCAAAATTCCATCACACAGCTAATTTTATGCAATTACTGATAATATAAAATAAAATAAAAATACATAGAAATTATGTAGATTTTAATATTTTGTGTGATACCCCTTCTGGGTTACAACAGCTTTAAGCCGATTTGACATTGAATTAACTAATTTACATGTAACATCTGGTGATATTTTCCTTCATTCGAATTCCAAAACTCGTTTCAGATCATTCTTGTTAGAGATTGTATGTTTCCTGATATTTTGCTCCAATATTGCCCATAAATTTTCAATAACATTCATGTCTGGTGATTGTGGTGGTGGCGTCATTAAATGAGGACAGTTGTATATCAGCCATGACTGAACAATGCCTGATTTATGTTTTGGGTCGTTGTCTTGATAGAATCGAAAATTGGACCGAATACCCAAATCTTCAGCGCTGTGCAACAAATTATCTTTAAGAATCTGAAGATACATGTGCTTGTCCATTGTTGTTTCTATAAAAGTCAGTTTTCCTGGACTAGAAGCCGACATACAGCCCCATACCATAACACTTCCTCCACCATGCTTAACAGTTGGCTTTAGATTTTCTTTATTATACTCTGTATTTGGCTTTCTCCATACGTAAGACATGCCATCTGAGCCAAATATATCAAATTTAGATTTATCGGCAAAGATAACTGAGTTCCAGAAACCTTGGCTCTTACCAAGATGCTCTTTGGCAAAGTTCAATCGACTGAGCTTATTTTAAGGACTAATAAATGGCTTTTTCCGGGAAACTCGACCATGAAAATCGTGATTCCGCAGTACTCGGCGAACAGTTTCAGCACTACATTTTTTGCCAAGGCTTGCGGTCACTTCGGTGGTCAATTTTACCGCGAAGAGCCTAGGATTAGCAATAATTTTCCGCACAATGTATGGCTCGTTAGCTTCGTTGAAAATTTTATTTGGTGCTTTTCTTCCTTTATCAGGCACCCGGTTCTCGTGCAAAAAACGCTCAATAATTTTTTGAACAGTACATGCGTTTATATTTACCATAGAAGCACTTTTCCGCTGAGATTCACCGTTTTTAAAATGGTTTATGACCAACTCCCTTGGTTCTGTTGTCGTACGAGGACCCATTTTCTATTCTATTTGTGAAAATCTTTTCAATAACTAAATCACACTTCAAATGAAAACAAAGTAATTAAAAATCAATTATCAAAGTGGACACAAGAAAAACGCTTCCAGAACTGAGTGGAAGAGTGCGAAATCGCTAGCTCTTAGCCACTGCATAAAATAAGCTGTGACATGTAATATCGATACTTTTTTGCTTTTCTTCGAATTTTAAAAGCCGCAGACGCATTTATTGAT
>OZ022264.1:128520485-128545485 GCA_963978885.1 Nemotelus pantherinus | reverse complement strand
ATCAACAAATTTCAGAGAAAGAATCTCAGGAACGTCAAATCCGATTGAACTGAAATTTTCAGGACACATGGGTGTATATGCAAAATAGTGCCAGGTCTCACAAAAAACTAATAATCTTTAAAACTTTGGCGCCGGCAGCCATTTTAGTGATATTTTTAATATACCTATTATTGCTTACACAAATAATTTTTGCAAACATCAAGTTGACGAAATAAATTTCGAACGTGTTTTACATGTGAATCAGATAATGTTTTGGAATTTTTTAACCCCATGTGTGCGCTGGGTGCCTAAAAAGAGAACGGGAAAACTTGAAAATTTTAAAATTGCGATAACTTTTGACAGAGCCAATCAATCATTACGAAATTTTCAAAACGTTTTGGTATTATTTTGTTTTAAATTTGTGTTGCTTTTAATGAGCGTGCTGGCAACCCTGTAGCTAGGGCGGGTACTGAAAGTGAAAACCTCCAAATCATCGTCTCTCTTGAAAAAATTCCGCTTCTTCAAAAAAAGCCAGTCATATGTCACTCTTGTGCTTTGTCACTCTTGTGCTTTGTCACTCTTGTGCTAAACAAAAAAAAAGTGATATAACGGGCACGCCTGGTAACCCTTGCCCATTTGACTTATATTTTTAGCATCAAAAACTTCTGTTCAAGGAAACTCACGATCCAATGAACAGAATTAATTGAAATTTGCAGAATGTATTGGTCTTCAATAGGACCAAGTCTGATAGAAGTGATTTTTAAATGCGGTCGATTCTGTGCCAGTGGTGCCATCTTGAAAAATCACTGAAAAAGATAACTGATTTTGGCCCTATAAATTCTGGTTCAATCGTTCGATTTTGACAAAATTCATACAGTAGCTGAAACTTAATTTAAGCCACGTTTGGTAGAAATTTGGTCGAAAAATTCGGTTGGAGCTGCCAGCTTTGATAATTTTCGTGTCTTAAATTTGAAAAAAAAATAAAAATTTGGAAGTGAAAACATTCAAACCATCGGATATCCTAAAAAATGTCCGTTTCTTACAATAAAACCAATCTGAATACAAATCGTATGCTTTGTCTACACGTTCAAAGTAAAACTTTGGAAATTTCATGTCGGACAAGAACGGTAACTCTTTCCCAGTTAACCTATATTTTTAACATCAAAAACTTATGTTCACGGGAACTCACGAATCAATAATCAGATACAATTGAAATTAACAGAATGCATTGGACTTAAGTAGGACCAGGTCTGATAGAAGCGATTTTGATTTGTACGCAACTCTGTGCCAGTGGTGCCATCTTGAAAAATTGCAAAGAAAAAAAACTGCATTTTGCCCGATGAAATGTGAATTAGTAGCCAGTTTTTCTCGAAATTTACGCAGTAGCTGAACCTTACTCTAAACTCTGTTTGATATAAATTTTGTTGAAAAATTCGATTGGTGCTGCCAGCTATGGTAATTTTTGTGTCTATGGTTTTGAAAATTTGCTCAGGAAAATAAAACTTTTTGCCCTATAACTTCCAGTGCAGTCATGAAATCAATACGAATTTCATACAATTAATGGAACCTATTATAAAAATTATTCAGGCAAAATTTGGTTGTAAAGCCACGATAGGGTTGCCAGATATGATTGGTTTTGTGTTTAATTGCAATATCTTTATTAAGCGGTTTTATCGTAGAATTTTCGAGTTCGCATCGTGATCGTGGCGAGAACAGTCTTGTTTTCGCAGTGAATCCGAAAGTTCCGTTAAAGGTCACCTAGCTATATAGAAGCACAAACACAGTTTGACTGCGACTTTTATTGGCGGAAATTATCGTAGTGATAAAGTGAACTTGATATCGATAGTGAACTAGGAATAGTGCCAGCCAGGTTTATAGTAAAAAGTGCAAGAAAAAAAAAATCCCCCATGGGGAGAAAACGGAAGAAGACCAAGTCTGCAAACTCCGTCGAAGTTTCAGATGTTGACGAGCCAGTTAATTTTCCATCCGGTCAAAGTTCGGATAAAATTATCGCTCTTGAGAAGGAGAACCAAACGCTTCGAAAAGAGCTCCTGGACCTGAAACGGCAGATTGCATTTCTTATGGAGGCCCAACCGGTGAGGTATAATGCACAACAACCAGCGTTGATGGCAACGCTAAGTCCTGGCCCGAGAATAGTAGCCAAGCAGCTCCCGCCGCCACCAATGAGCAGTTCTACCCAGCAAACAAAGATGACGACAACATGTCCCACCATGATGACAGGTGTCAGTGAGCCGTCGCTGTCCTCTACTGTGAGCAATCTGGGCCCAAACAATTCGCAAATCGGCCATGACCAGGAATTTAACCTGGTAATAAACAAGAAAAAGAAACGAACAAACGAGCAGGTAACTCTTTCCAATATAGCGCAAGAAAGAAATACGCAGACTACACTTAAGACAATCCCGACTCAAAAGACCGTAAAAATCCCTCCCATCACGGCATATAAGATGAATGTTTCCAAATTCATCTGTGAGATGAAGGTACTTGGTATTGTACCACTTATAAAGAATATTTCGAGTGACAAATCGCTCATCCTATGTTCCTCTTTAGAAGACCATAAAAAAGCCTTCGAACACATCAAGAGCAGTGGTCAGTTTGCGACTACTTATACTGCAGCCTCAGAAAGAATCAAGTCCCTCGTCATCCGTGGCCTACATAGGGGCATTGAACCAGCGGACATCCACAACGAGCTAGTGGCGCAACACACTGATCTAAAATTAAAGTCCATAACGCATTTTCTCACCCGCAAGGACCGGGAACTGAGGGAATCTGTTGGGGCCGAAAACTTAAGACCCCAGTCCGGGCTTTTTCTAGCGCAGTTTGAGCCTTCCCAGGAGCTAGCTGCTGTATTTAAAATACAGTCCATTCTCTGGCAAAAAGTGGTGTGGGAAAAAGTAAGAAATAAGGAGAGGTTGCAGTGTTACAACTGCCAAAACTTCGGACATGTGGCAAGCAATTGCACCATCGTTCATCGCTGCGTGAAGTGTCTGGAAAGTCACACACGTGGTGAATGCCCAAAAGTAGCCGACGTACAGCCTGCATGCGTCAACTGTGGTCTTGACGGTCACCCAGCCAACTATCGTGGATGCCCGGCATATAAGCAAATGGTGGCTAGGATCGAAGCGAAGAATATTCGCCGCGACCAAGCCCGAAAGGAACGTCAGCAGTTTGTGACGCAGAGCGTCTCGAACTACAGGCGAAGTGGTATCTCCTACGCACAGGCAGTAGGAGGTAACGCTTCCCCGAGCTCTGTTGCTCAGCGAGCTCCAACCTCACCGGGGTCATCTCCTGCTAATGCCAATCTTGGACTGATAAATGACTTTATCAGCCAAGTATTGTCGGCTGGAACTGATGCCGCGGGGCTGGTTGCCACTCTCAAGCTGCTAACTACCCTTCTTAAATAAGTTGGTTGACGTGGCCACTTTCAATAGCGCTTCGCTCATCTCGATGGCGCAAAGAGCGTCTGCTCAACACCTCCTTGATGCGTTGAAATCAGAAATTGCGTTTATAACAGAAACCAGACTCTCAGAATTCCACAGAGTCAGCTTTAGAGGATTTACCACCGTCTTCGACCACCAAAATGGAGGTTCAGCACTACTGGTTAGGAGTAATCTGGACATGGAACCTGTCGCGGTCCCCGATCTGAAGTGCTGTGCGTTTGCTGCAGCTGTAGTCAAAACAACGGACCATAGGCGAATCTTCGCAGCATCTCTGTACGTTCGATGTAGTTCGTCCAAGTCAAGTCTGTTGCATGATTTCGGAGTCATTAACTCAATCATATCTCAATATAAATACTCGCTTATCGGTGGCGATTTGAACTCGAGACATCCACAATGGGGAGATTCCGTAACAAATGGAAACGACAGGGTGTTGCTCGAATGGCTGCAACTAAGCAGTCCTCCCATTCCCTTGCAAGTAGTTGCTCCGAACTCACCAACCAGACCAAGTAGTAACTCAACCATAGACTTCTTTCTCCTGTCAGATGACCTGTGCAGCAGTATTGATCTACCACACTGCTGGACGCAAGCTGGTATGTCTGATCACTTTGCCGTGAAGCTCCGACTTCAGTTCCGCTCCTTCTTCAGCTTCATGAAAAGACCCCCAAAGACAATAAGGTCTTTTAAAAACACCGATTGGGGCAAATTTCAGCGCGACATAGACGTTGCGGTAGGAAATCTTGAGGTTTGTGTGACGGCAAACTTAACAAACCGTGAGATTGATAATCTAATAGAGTCCGTCAATGGCGTCATAAACGAAACCGTTGTCCACAATACACGCTTGATCACACTTAACAAATATCAGGATCACGCGCTACCGCCGGAAATCGTTAAGCACATGAAAGTGAGACATATTTGGCGCTGCAAGTTAAAGCGGATTTTTCATAGGCATGGGAGGGATCACCCGTCGTACAAGTCACTACTTTCGAGTATCAACTGTCTTAGCAAAATAATTGCTGAGATGGTTGGTAAATTTCGCAGTGAGTGCCTTGTGCGGCGGTTGGCTGACATCCGACCAGGCCCCGACATGTTTAAAGAAATCAATCTGCTTTCTGGCAAATACAAACACCAGGAGATGGTGGTAACGATTGAAAATGTCGCTGTACGCAGCCCTGACCATCAGGCAGAGTTATTTGCATCGACATTCCAATCGCAGCTGAATGCCGTTCCGCCCGACAGTTCTACTCTTAACAGCCAAATAGTACAAGAGGAAGTTAATTGCTTCCTCAATACACATAATGAGCCTTTGGCCACATTTTCATCTGAAAACCCTTCGGATGATCCGCAAAATGCAGATGACCGGTTTCACTTTGCCAATAGTGAATACTTGGTGCAACTGCTGCGCAGTATAAAGAGCAAGAAGTCTTCTGGGCATGATGGAATGTCTAATTTCATTATTAAACATCTACCAATCTCTATGCTCAGAATTATTGCCATTATTTTCAACAACGCCCTGAACAATGGCTACTTTCCGAATACATGGAAAGTAGCAAAGATTGTTCCCATTCATAAGAAGGGCAAAACTAAAGAGGCCAGCAATTTCCGTCCAATTTCCTTGCTTCCTAGTTTGGGGAAGCTTTTTGAGAGAATGTGGATGGAAATAATTAAAAACCACTGTGAGCTCACACAGGTAATACCTAACCACCAGTTTGGCTTTAGGCGCCGGCACGGCACTCAGCACACCATCTCGTACTTGCATGATCAAATTGTGTCTCACTTGAATGAGCGAAACATTCCGACGGTGGTGTGTGCCTTAGATATCGAGAAGGCTATCGATTCCGTTTGGCACGAAGGCCTTCTATTTAAGTTGATCAAGTTTGGATTCCCAAAAGAGGTAATAAGACTCGCCGCAAGCTTTCTTACCAACAGACAATACTATGTCAGCGTTAATGGAGCAAATTCTCTCATAGAGCCTGTGACATCAGGAGTGCCACAAGGTTCTGTCACTGGACCAGTTCTTTATACCATATTCACCGCTGATCTACCTATTGCAGTGGGCCAACCCCAAGTTCGAATCCTCCAATATGCCGATGACACGCTCTTATTCGCGTCGAGCCAAGACCCGCTCAAAGCAGCGAAGAGCCTGGAGTACTACTTGGTAGAACTAAGCCTTTACTTTGACGAATGGGGCATCAAACCAAACAGCAGTAAGACTCAGCTATGTGTATTTCGCAATCCTTCCAAGTATCGGGGATCTCAAACTATCCGCAACAAGGCCAAAAAACTCGCTGTCTCGTTCGGAACATCTAAGATTACTCCTAGTTCATCTCTAAAGTACCTCGGAATCGATTTCCAGGAATTTTTAAAGTTCAATCCCTTTGTGTGGCGAAAAATCAAAGCTGCAAAATCCGCATTTCAACGCATCCGACCTCTTTTCGCCAAAAAGATGGGCATGACCACCAAAGCTAAATCCATTTGCTATCAAACCCTCATCCGACCCATCCTGACTTATGCATCCCCATCCTGGATTACCTGCTCAAAGACTGTCATGGTGGAGGCGGAGATGTTCGAAAGAAAAATCCTCCGCTTCTGCACTGGCAGGTTCTACAACCCGGTAACTAAAAAGTGGCCGAAGAACCTTCTCCTATATCAGGAGTCAGGATTGAAGCCACTTAGGGACCGTGTTGTGGAATGGACGACATGATTCTACAGACAAACAGACGGACATGAGAACGGACTGATTCGGTCACTAGGGCGTACAGGTGGTTCTAATGAAACATTTATGCGCCCCGCGACGATAGCAGTGCAGCGGCGGCTCACAGATGCGCTGTTCACCTACACTGGTCACCCGACGAACAGAAGGGGCTAGATTTAAGACCTAGGCTAAGATTTAGGTCTAATTAGGCTAAGTTAGTTATGATTAGGTATAAGTTAGATCGTATTTTAGCGTAAGATAGTTTTTAAGAAAATCATTGCTAGGGCAATCCCAGCTGCTGTACACGCTGGGTGATACAATTAGAGTGTAAGAATATTAAATTTGTGCCGAAAAAAAATAAAAACAAAAAAAAAAACCAACCAGAGCCAGCAGGCTAAAATAGTATAGCCGCTAGATTGTAAGTTTTCTTGTTAATTAAACTTTAAGTTAGGCTAAGAATGTACCGTTAATTTAAAATAAAATATTTTTCAATTCAATTCAATTCGTAGAATTTTCAAATGGTAATGATATTGTAGTGACAATAAACAGCAAATATTAAGTTTTCGATTATTTGAAAAAACTCGCTGTAGGTAACCCTTAATTTCTTTACACTCCTATAACTTCGAATGTAATCAAACAACGTAAAGCAGATGTGATATATTCTTGGCTTTGATACTGGCAGGAGGTTGCCAGCACGAGTCAGTTGTGCTACTTTTGTATCAATAAATGCTCACAGTTAGTATTCATACCGGAAACATTTACAATGAAAATAAATAACCGATGTTTCAATTCCCAAAGTTCTGCAAATTTTTCGGATCGCAGCCCCAAACACCAACTTCAGTTACAGTGCTGCAGGCACTGAGCATTTTCTTCATTGATGTTATATGAGATGCTTCTTTCAAAATGTTGTGAAATAAGCAACTGATAACGAATATAATTAACCAGTGTTTTGCTCTCATCAGCGTAGAAATTCATGTCAGTGGTAATATCTGAAACCTTCTACCATATGAGTTATAATGCATTCTTGAGACCAAAGTAAAACGTGGCGTTTGTAACAGTTTGGCCGTAATAAGCAGCTCATGTGGTAGAATATGCACTCAAAACCTGCACGATTCTTCTACTGTTCTTCGAACATTAGTGTTTCTAGCGGTTCAGGTGCGCTAGAGTTTTTACTAGTGTTCGAAGAAGAACATTAGTATTAAAATCACTTTGGCCAAAAATTCATATTTATATATATATATATATATATATATATATATATATATATATATATATATATATTTTTATATATATATATATATATATATATATATATATATATATATATATATATATATATATATATATATATCATCAAAAAATTTCAGTGAAAAAATCTCAGGAACGCGCCATCCGATTGAGCTGAAATTTTCAGGACACATTGGTGTATATGCAGAATAGTGCCAGGTCTCACAAAAAGTTAAAAAGTTAATAATCTTTAACACTTTGGTGCCGGCGGCCATTTTAGTGATATTTTTAATATACCTATTATTCCGTACACAAATAAATTTTGCAAAAATAAAGTTGACGAAATAAATTTTGAACGTGTTTTACATGTGAATCGGATAAGGTTTTGGAATTTTTTAGCCCCATGTGTGCGCTGGGTGCCTAAAAACAGAACGGGAAAAATTGAAAATTATTAAATTGCGATAACTTTTGACAGAATTATTAAATCATTACGAAATTTTAAGGACATATTGGTATTATTTAGTTGTAGATTTGTGTAGCTTTTGATGAGCGTGCTGGCAACCCTGTAGCTAGGGCAGGCACTGAAAATGAAAACCTTCAAATCATCGTCTCTCTTGAAAAACTGCCGCTTCTTCAAAAAAAGCAACTCATATGTAAATCTTATGCTTTGTTTACATAAACAAAAAAAAAATTTTATATGGTATAACGGGCACGCCTGGTAACCCTTGCCCAATTTACCTATATTTTTAGCATCAAAAATTTCTGTTCACGGAAACTCACGATCCAATGAGCAGAATCAATTGAAATTTGCAGAATGTATTGGTCCTATATAGGACCAGGTCTGATAGAAGTGATTTTGAAATGCGGGTGATTCTGTGCCAGTGGTGCCATCTTGAAAAATCACTAAAAGAGATAACTGCTTTTAGCCCTATAAATTCTGATTGAATCGTTCGATTTTAACAAAATTCACACAGTAGCTGAACCTTATCTAAAACCACGTTTGGTAGAAATTTGGTTGAAGAATTCGGTTGGAGCTGCCAGCTATGATAATTTTGGTGTCTTAAATTTGAAAAAATAAAAATTTTGAAGTGAAAAATTCAAACCATCGAATTTCCAAAAACTGTCCGTTTCTTACAATAAAACCAATCTGTATACAAATTTTATGCTTTATCTAAACGTTCAAAGTAAAACATTGGAAATTTCATCTCGGACAAGAACGGTAACCCTTTCCCAGTCAACCTATATTTTTAGCATCAAAAACTTCTGTTCACGGGAACTCACGAATCAATAATCAGATACCATTGAAATTTACAGAATGCATTGGACTTAAATAGGACCAGGTTTGATAGAAGCGATTTTGAATTGTGGGCAACTCTGTGCCAGTGGTGCCATCTTGAAAAATTACAGAGAAAAAAAACTGATTTTTGCACTATGAAATTTGAATAAGTTACCAGATTTTCATGAAATTGACACAGTAGCTGAACCTTACTCTAAACTCTGTTTGATAGAAATTTGGTACAAAAATTCGATTGGTGCTGCCAACTATGGTAATTTTTGTGTCTTTGATTTTGAAAATTCGCTCAGGAAAATAAAACTTTTTGCCCTATAACTTCCAGTGCAGTCATGAAATCAATACGAATTTCATACAATTAATGGAACCTACTATAAACATTATTCAGGCCAAATTTGGTTGAAAAGCCACGATAAGGTTGCCAGCTTTTGTTGGTTTTGTGTTTGTTTGCAATATCTTTATTAAGCGGTTTTATCGTAGAATTTTCAAATTGTAATGATATTGTAGTGACAATAAACAGCAAATATTAAGCTTTCGATTATTTGAAAAAGCTGGCTGCAGGTAATCCTAAATTTCTTTATACTCATATAACTTCGAATGTAATATAACAACGTGAAGCAGATGTGATATATTTTTGGCTTTGATACTGGCGAAAGGTTGCCAGCACGAGTCGGTTGTGCTACTTTTGTATCAATAAATGCTTACAGTTAGTATTCATACCGGAAACATTTACAATGAAAATAAATAACCGATGTTTCAATTCCCAAAGTTCTGCAAATTTTTCGGATCGCAGCCCCAAACACCAACTTCAGTTACAGTGCTGCAGGCACTGAGCATTTTCTTCATTGATGTTATATGAGATGCTGCTTTCGAAATTTTGTGAAATAAGCAACTGATAACGAATATAATTAACCCGTGTTTTGACCTCATAAACGTTGAAATTCATGCCAGTGGTAATATCTGAAACCTTCCACCATATGAGTTATAATGCATTCTTGAGACCAAAGTAAAACGTGGCATTTGAAACAGTTTGGCCGTAATAAGCAGCTCATGTGGTGGAATATGCACTCAAAACCTGCACGATTATTCCACTGTTCTTCGAACATTAGTGTTTCTAGCGGTTCAGGTGCGCTAGAGTTTTTTCAATTTTAATCACCCTGCAAAAACAATTTCAATTTGATACGGCTTCATACGCTTATTCCGCAAAACGATCGAGTTTTTCGTATCAATATTCTCTGCTTCAATAAGCTTTAAAGACGATATACGTTGTCTATGCTGATTTATAGACAAGAAGGGAACCAGGATCACAATTCAGTAGCCTTTACAAGTAAATTATATCGATGGATATAAGTCGGAGATCTTAAAATTGGTAACAACTAGCGCAAATAAAAGTTAATGACTTCCAGCTGCAAGTGGTCACATCAGTCAAGTATGCACTGTGTGCTGGTGTCTGATGAGAATCAGTGCATACTTTCGAAACCACTTTGTCACATAACATCTTCAATGTAAATAAGATTTTTTTTTTTCAATTTTAATCATCCCGCAAAAACAATTCCAATATAGATTGCTTATGATCCTGCAGCATTTTTTTTATTGGCTCATTCGCTGCATATGTAGTCGAACGAGGATATTCTTTAAAAAACGATTGGACCGCGTGTTCCTAACAGGGATATTTACCATAAATTTTCTATTCAGGAGCTCGACACTAATAGCGCGTCTAATGACATCGAAAGCGAAGCAGGCCGATATCAGTATTATTCTGGACGCTAGTGTTGATAAATTTAAATGACCCAGTCGAAACTCATAAGGAGGTAATTACGTGTACGAGACCGCGCGAATGTAAAAAAAGAAAAACACTTGTTAATTATATTCGTTATCAGTTGCTTATTTCACCAAACTTTGAAAGCAGCATCTCATATAACATCAATGAAGAAAATGCTCAGTGCCTGCAGCACTGTAACTGAAGTTGGTGTTTGGGGCTGCGATCCGAAAAATTTGCAGAACTTTGGGAATTGAAACATTGGTTATTTATTTTCATTGTAAATGTTTCCGGTATGAATACTAACTGTAAGCATTTATTGAGACAAAAGAAGCACAACCGACTCGTGCTGGCAACCTTCTGCCAGTATCAAAGCCAAGAATATATCACATCTGCTTCACGTTGTTATATTACATTCGAGGTTATAGGAGTATAAAGAAATTTAGGGTTACCTACAGCAAGTTTTTTCAAATAATCTAAAGCTTAATATTTGCTGTTTATTGTCACTACAATATCATTACCAATTGAAAATTCTACGATAAAACCACTTAATAAATATATTGCAAACAAACACAAAACCAACAATAGCTGGCAACCCTATCGTGGCTTTTCAACCAAATTTGGCCTGAATAATGCTTATAATAGGTTCCATTAATTGTATGAAATTCGTATTGATTTCATGACTGCACTGGAAGCTATAGGGCAAAAAGTTTTATTTTCCTGAGCGAATTCTCAAAACCAAAGACACAAAAATTACCATAGCTGGCAGCACCAATCGAATTTTTCAACAAAATTTCTATCAAACAGAGTTTAGAGTAAGGTGCAGCTACTGTGTCAATTTCATGAAAATCTGGTAACTAATTCACATTTCATAGGGCAAAAAGCAGTTTTTTTTTCTTTGTAATTTTTCAAGATGGCACCACTGGCACAGAGTTGCCCGCAATTCAAAATCGCTTCTATCAGACCTGGTTCTACTTAAGTTCAATGCATTCTGTAAATTTCAATGGTATCTGATTATTGGTTCGTGAATTCCCGTGAACAGAAGTTTTTGATGCTAAAAATATAGGTTAACTGGGAGAGGGTTACCGTTTTTGTCCGACATGAGATTACCAAAGTTTTACTTTGAACGTGTAGATAAAGCATAAGATTTGAATACAGATTGGTTTTATTGTAAGAAACGGACATTTTTAGGATATTCGATGATTTGAATGTTTTCACTTCCAAATTTTTATTTTTTCAAATTTAAGACACAAAAATTATCATAGCTGGCAGCTCCAACCGAAGTTTTCAACAAAATTTCTACCAAACGTGGTTGAAAGTAAGGTCCAGCTACTATGTGAATTTCGTCAAAATCGAACGATTCGATCAGAATTTATAGGGCTAAAAACAGTTATCTTTTTTAGTGATTTTTCAAGATGGCACCACTGGCACATAATCGCCCGCATTTCAAAATTACTTCTATCAGACCTGGTCCTAGTTAAGACCAATACAGTCTGCAAATTTCAATTAATTCTGCTCATCGGATCGTGAGTTTCCGTGAACAGAAGTTTTTGATGCTAAAAACATAGGTAAATTGGGCAAGGGTTACCAGGCGTGCCCGTTATACCATATCAAATTTTATTTTTTGTCTATGTAAACAAAGCACGAAATTTACATATGAGTGGCGTTTTTTTGAAGAAACGGCATTTTTTCAAGAGAGACGATAATTTGGAAGTTTTCACTTTCAGTGCTTGCAGTAGCTTCAGGGTTGCCAGCACGCTCATGAAAAGCTACACGAATTTACAACTAAATAATACCAACAAGTTCTGAAAATTTGGTAATGATTGAATAGCTCTGTCAAAAGTTATCGCAATTTAAAAATTTTCAATTTTTCCCGATCTCTTTTTAGGCACCCAGCGCACACATGGGGTTAAAAAAATCCAAAACATTATCCGATTCACATGTAAAACACGTTCGAAATTTATTTGGTTAACTTTATTTTTGCAAAACTTATTTGTGTACGGAATAATAGGTATATTAAAAATATCACTAAAATGGCCGCCGGCGCCAAAGGGTTAAAGATTTTTAACTTTTTCTGAGACCTGGCACTATTCTGCATATACACCAATGTGTCCTGAAAATTTCAGTTCAATCGGATGGCGCGTTCCTGAGATTTTTTCACTGAAATTTTTTGATGATATATATATATATATATAGAAATATGAATTTTTGGCCAAAGTGATTTTAATACTAATGTTCTTCTTCGAACATTAGTAAAAAAAAGATTCACATCGAGTTCCGCTACAAAATCGACTCAATTAACAATGAAAGGCTAGAGACTTTGTTCAAACAACGATCATTTATTTTCAAAGAAACGAAATGTATACTCGTTTAACGTTCGATACCAACTCATCTATGCACGATATCTGGGCGAGAAGTCACCTGACCCGCATCTTTTATTGGATGACATTCACTGACAAAGCGTCTGGTTTTCTAGAATTGTCTAGGAATGTTTTTAAGTCTAGCCGGTCGATGTCCGTTTTCCGCACTTCTAGAGTTTCTGCAACTAATGGAGAAGATGCAGATTCGTGGGATTGTTTTTTATTGATGCATACATAACTTTTCCCCCTTTTGACGTTGAATTCTCCTGAATTCTTTTTTCAATTTTGACGATTTGATTTTTTCTCTGTTTTATGTAATACAATATTAGTAATTATATCAATACGAATAATATCATACCTAAGCTTGCATTAATGTCGACATTAGAGTTTTTATTAAACTGTACCTTTTCGATTTTCTGTGTATTTTGAATATTTTAAATAACAATGTCAACTAAAGTCAATTTATCTGGAACATTCATATTATTTGTATTGGGATAGAAGAATCTTTCGGTGAATTTGTGTTTAGTGTTTGAAAAATAATGATTAAAAGCTACAATCGAACAATTATTGAAATGTACAAGAAGGTTTCCAGTGAGATTTAATTTTCTAGCGTCGCATGTTTGATTTAGAAAAAGATTTTTAGCGTTTTTAATTACCAGTGTTTCACTGTCTATTTCAAATATTTCTGTATTTTGATTTTGAACCAATTTGCAATTATTTTTGTAGACGCAATGTTTCGTTATTTTTCGTTCGTTAAAATATTTATTACTTTCGTAAGTGTAAAGTGTATTTTCAATTCTAAAAACTATTTCATTTGGTGAATCAATTTCTTCGTGCTGTTTGTTTGTGATTGGCAGTATCATTTTAAGTTGGATATTTATAAATTCAATCGGAATTTTAATGGCAAAAATAAGTATATTTTTATTATATTTGAAGAATCCAACTTTTACAATTGTAATTTGCTTACGTCTGTGTCGAAAATTTTGATTTCTTCGTCGGATAGAATGTTGGGGTGCAATATGCCATATTTAGCGAATGCAATATTATCATGAATGTGCTCTGCTCTGTTTTTAAGGATCTGAATTTTAAATATTTGATCGTAATATAGATTATTTTCTTGACTATTGTTCAAAATACAGTTTAATTGGTTTGTAATTGTATGTCGGTCCCTAGTTGCAACATCTCCAAGTGTTTTAATAGTATTACTCAAATTTCTGTTAATTTCAATCTGCTGGTTCACATTTTTGATTAGGTTATGGTTATTCATATCAATTGTCTTAAGATGTTCGTCAATGTTGTTTCTGTCTTGGTCGTCCATTGTTCCAAAAAGAAAGTGTTGTGAGTTGCCTACTAGATTAATAAGTCCTATTTTAAGTCTTTTGTCTGATTGTGTAATTGTTTTTACTTTAAGTGTTAGATGTTGTAATTCTGTCAAGATTAAGTCTGTATGTTGGTCTTGTAAATGTTCCGCGTTTAGTTTGAATTCGGTAATTCCTCTCAATATCTCAGCAGAGTTAATTACGTGTAGGACAATACTAGCTTTTGTGGGAATTTTAGCTTTGTTTAGTTGAATTTGTGTGAATCCTGAAGTGTCCTCAATCCTATGTATGGTCAATTGTCCGTTGTTTGGGGTCAGTAAGAGAAACAGTATTGTGGCCAATGTTAAAAATGGCTGTAAGAGAATAGTTGAATACTTAGATTAGATCAGTGACGGCTCGTAACATAAAAATTTGGGTCGGCCAAAAGAGAAGTTCTATTCTACAAGATGAAATTTTTGGTAGCTAAATAAATAGTCTCTTAGAAATCAATAGTCCTATAGTACTTTTCAAAGAGCAAGCAACAAATCAAAGTTTTTTTTTGCCAAAAGGATATACAAAGCAATACCACTTTGTATATTCATTCTTTTGTTTTAACTACCGCGAAATCATCAACTTTTTCAGCACAAAAATTATCATTGATCTTTTATTGATTTTAATAACATTGCTATTAATGAAAATCGCACATTCTTCCTAATGCAAGCTTTTATGCATTTTAAAGTTGAAAAACTTGCGATTGCAACTTTATATTATCTTTCCCTGTCGAACTAAATCGATGATTAGTTTTCAAAATTAAACCGGACACTAAAAACTTGTTTATTACGGACTTCACGAGTATACCACGAACATTAATTATAAAATACTACGCACCAATTTCAAGTTTTCCTTTGGATTAAGTTTCTCATATTTTTACTAATGTTCGAAGAAGAACATTAGTATTAAAATCACTTTGGCCAAAAATTCATATTTCTATATATATATATATATATCATCAAAAAATTTCAGTGAAAAAATCTCAGGAACGCGCCATCCGATTGAGCTGAAATTTTCAGGACACATTGGTGTATATGCAGAATAGTGCCAGGTCTCACAAAAAGTTAATAATCTTTAACCCTTTGGCGCCGGCGGCCATTTTAGTGATTATTTTAATAAACCTATTATTTCGTGCACACATAATTTTCGCAAGAATAAAGTTAACGAAATTAATTTTGAACGTGTTTTACATATGAATCGGATAATGCTTTGGAATTTTTTAACCCTATGTGTGCGCTGGGTGCCTAAAAAGAGGACGGGAAAATTTGAAAATTTTTAAATTGCGATAACTTTTGACAAAGCTATTCAATCATTACGAAATTTTCAGGACATATTGATATTATTTAGTTGCAGATTTGTGTAGCTTTTGATGAGCGTGCTGGCAACCCTGTAGCTAGGGCAGGCACTGAAAGTGAAAACCTCCAAATCATCGTCTCTCTTGAAAAAATGCCGTTTCTTCAAAAAAAAGCCACTCATATGTAAATCTTGTGCTTTGTTTACATAACCGAAAAAAAAAAAAAGATATGGTATAACGGGCACGCCTGGTAACCCTTGCCCAATTTACCTATATTTTTAGCATCAAAAACTTCTGTTCACGGAAACTCACGATCCGATGAGCAGAATTAATTGAAATTTGCAGAATGTATTAGTCTTAAATAGGACCAGGTCTGATAGAAGTGATTTTGAAATGCGGGCGATTCTGTGCCAGTGGTGCCATCTTGAAAAACCACTAAAAAAGATAACTGTTTTTAGCCCTATAAATTCTGATTGAATCGTTCGATTTTGACGAAACTCACGCAACTGCTGGACCTTACCTTAAGCCACGTTTGGTAGAAATTTGGTTGAAAAATTCGGTTGGAGTTGCAAGCTATGATAATTTTGGTGTCTTCATTTTGAAAAAAAAAATTTGGAAGTGAAAACATTCAAACCATCGAATATTCAAAAAAATGTCCGTTTCTTACAATAAAACCAATCTGTATATAAATCTTATGTTTTATCTACACGTTCAAAATAAAACTTTGGAAATTTCATGTCGGACAAGAACGGTAACCCTCTCCCAGTTAACTTATATTTTTAGCATCAAAAACTTCTGTTCACGGAAACTCACGAACCAATAATCAGATACAGGTAAAATTTACAAAATGCATTGGACTTAAGTAAGACCAGATTTGATAGAAGCGATTTTGAATTGTGGGCAAGTCTGTGCCAGTGGTGCCATCTTGAAAAATTACAAAGAAAAAAAACTGCTTTTTGCCCTATGAAATGTGAATAAATTACCAGATTTTCATGAAATTGGCACAGTAGCTAAACCTAACTCTAATCTCTGTTTGGTGGAAATTTGGTCGAAAAACTTGATTAGTGCTGCCAGCTATGGTAATTTTTGTGTCTTTGGTTTTGAAAATTCGCTCAGGAAAATAAAATTTTTTGCACTATAACTTCGAGTGCAGTCATGAAATCAATACGAGTTTCATACAATTAATGAAACCTGTCATAAACATTATTCAGGCCAAATTTGGTTGAAAAGCCACGATAGGGTTGCCAGCTATTGTTGGTTTTGTGTTTGCTTGCAATATCTTTATTAAGCGGTTTTATCGTAGAATTTTCAATTGGTTATGATATTGTAGTGACAACAAACAGCAAATATTAAGCTTTCGAATATTTGAAAAAACTCGCTGCAGGTAACCCTAAATTTCTTTATACTCCTATAACTTCAAATGTTATATAACAACGTGAAGCAAATGTGATATATTCTTGGCTTTGATACTAGCGAAAGGTTGCCAGCTCGAGTCGTTTGTGCTACTTTTGTATCAATAAATGCTTACAGTTAGTATTCATACCGGAAACATTTACAATGAAAATAAATAACCGATGTTTCAATTCCCAAAGTGCTGCAAATTTTTCGGATCGCAGCCCCAAACTCCAACTTCAGTTACAGTGCTGCAGGCACTGAGCATTTTCTTCATTGATATTATATGAGATGCTGCTTTCAAAATTTTGTGAAATAAGCAACTGATAACGAATATAATTAACCCGTGTTTTGCTCTCATAAACGTTGAAATTCATGCCAGTGGTAATATCTGAAACCTTCTACCATATGAGTTATAATGCATTCTTGAGACAAAAGTAAAACATGGCATTTGAAACAATTTGGCCGTAATAAGCAGCGCATGTGGTGGAATATGCACTCAAAACCTGCACGATTCTTCTACTGTTCTTCGAACATTAGTGTTTCTAGCGGTTCAGGTGCGCTAGAGTTTTTTACGAATAAATTCGTCTATAAAAAGATGATTTGCGTTACCATCTTGCCATCTGCATTATTTCAGTTTTTCCATTACCATCTCTTCAATAAAAAACATTTTTGAAAAACCGTTTTCGCACTGACAAATTAAACCTATACAACAACCACAGTCTCCTAATCAAGACATAAAATCAATTCAAAAAGCATTTTTTTTTCTATTTTACCAATATACACTACCATCGTCTTCACCAAACACAAGGCATTTTTCAATAAAGAAACTTCCATTTGACCTTTTTCTATTCGCACAATGCTATGTTACAGAAATGCAATCTCTCCAGAAACATAAAGCGTCCTAACATTGACTTTAGCGCAAATTAACGGAGCATGTATGATGCTTGCTGCTTTTAAGCAGAGTTCCGGCAGTTGGCGGCTGGCCGCTGGCAATTTTTATCATTTTTGCTTTATCCGGTCTGTATGATCAGTTCGAAATTTGATACAAAACACCTAGCTAAATAGCTTGTATTGAAATAAAGTATAGAAGGGAAGCTGACTGAGAAGCTTTGAGTTACTTAGACTGTAGCCAAACTCTGCCAGTTTACCATGGGCCGCAATTTCGGCCGTGGCTTCACTTGATTCTCGCTTGCACTTGCTGGGTATGAAATGGCCGCCGTTTCGTTGGGTGGGTGATGCATTGTAGTCGTATATACGAGTACATATGATTGAATGCTTGTATGTAATGTAGATTTTGGGGACTGTCGGCTGGCCGTCGCGTCGTATGAAAGATTGCCGGGTAAGTAGTTCGTTGCGCGTACACAAATCGGAATTGAAATAAGATTCGAATCAAAGCGGACGAATCGCAACGGGCTGTTTACCTGTTTATAATGTACTATTTCGATCTAATTCCTATTTTAATCCGGGCTTGTATACGCGGCTGATGGCTAATTAAAGAACCACTGATATTAAAGGTATGGGTGAAATAAATAAATTAGTAGTTAAACACTTAATATTAATTTTTGATCTTTAATATTTTCGGGTGTTATAAGTCAATTATTTTGGTACGGCCGGGCCGACCCTGCCGCCCCTGACGAGCCGTCACTGGATTAGATGATAATTTCTCTAAAATTTGGGAAATGTGACATAATCAAAGGGTCAGAGTAATAATTTTCCTTGCATTATTTCGAGTATCATTTTATTCCGGATGCAAGATATATTTTCCTGTGTAAACGCTATTTGCCGGTTTCTGGAAATATTATCTGCAATGCTACAGCTAAAAATGCCACAGTCATTACCGTTTTCTTGTTGGGAAGTAATTTCTAAATCAGCTTGTGTAAATTCTGTTATATCAATATGTTTTCCTCGTTTGTTGACAGACCCTTCTTTAAGGAAATCTTTTATGGTTTCCAAAATTTGTGAATGAATCGTAATATTTGATCATCTTTTGTGAAAAATCAATGACACTGATGGTTTAATGGTTTTGGTTAATGTTGATTGGTATTAAAAGGATATCAAAATCGAAAATATTTATATTTCGCGTCCACCTCTTAATGGATTGATAACCTGATCTTAGAAGACGTTGGATGAAAAATGTGTTCATTGCACACACTTTGGGTAAATTTCGAGATCTGTCTTTTTCGCTGCGTTCTACAATAAGTTTCAAATAAAACTCGATGATTTTATCGTTCAGCCATTTGTCATTCCTGAGTGTTCTAATATCGCGTCTAGTAATATCTATTCGGAATTTTGAGGATAAAATGTCGTCATCTGTACCTTCGTTTAGTGCGCTATTTATCACTGATCGTGGTTCTTCTATAAATTCGGGAAATGCTACGTTAATGACATTTGGAACTTCGTCATTGAGGAACAAATTATATTTCAAGGGTCTTTTGATATTGCCTGGATGTATTTTTTCGAGCTTAGTTTTAACAAATCTTGTTTGGTGTTTTAATCTAGCGGCTTTTTAATTTTTAATGAAACCAGTCGTCCTATTTTCTTCGTAGTTTTCGCGGTTTTTGTTTGCTTTTTTTAATCCATATTTGTTTTGCGTTTTTCAAATGTTCTCTTATCTTTTCGAAATTTATTTTGTGAAATTGTACTTCAGTCGGAGTACATTTAATTGTAGAGTGATACCTTTCGTTGTAATTTCTTACCGCTTGTTGCATTGATCTCTTGATAGAGATTTTTCGTTTTTGATATGTGAGGATACGAAATTGTTCTACTATTGTTCCGTGAAATCTTTCTATGTATGTTGTCCCTGTACTATTGTGCGGCTTTGTTAAGTGTAATTCCACATTTTCCGTATCTAAAAACTCTTTAACTAAGACACTATTGAATTCATTTCCTGCGACAATTTTTTTGGTTTGCCTATTCGTGAAAAATGTTCTTCTAGAATCTCCACTAAGGTCACATGGTTTCTATCGTTCAACCAGTATGCAGCCCCAAATTTGGAGAACTGATCAATAATCGTGAAAAAAGATTGTTTCATTATTGTAAAAATGTCTATTTGGATTATTTGGTTAATGTCTTTTGCTGTTTCTGACATATTAAATATTGTTGTAATAGGTTTGCGATCGCATTCTACTGCTTGGCATACTTCGCACTGGTTAATCACAACATTGATGAGTTCAAATAATCCCGGGTAATATATTTTGAATTTGTCTTTGTTATATGTTTCTACAATGCCGGAGTGTAAGCTTTCCTGAACGTGGTAAAGTGCAATTTGTTTAACAGCTTCTACTTCAGTCTCAATGTCTTGAGCACTAAATGAGCATTTTATAAATGTGATAAAATTTGATAAATTTTTCTTGAACGATATTGTATTTATGATCGGATAATTCAGAATATATGCCCGTAGTACCTTTTTTGGTATATTTTCTAAGGATTTCTTCGATGTTTTCAAAATCGTATTCAGCTATATAAACGATACGCTTCTTGTGCACAAATTCAATCTCTGATATTTTATTGTTTGTAAGAGTAATTTGTGTATTATATTTGTTGACAATATCCTCTTTGATTGGGATGTGGTCAAGAAGTTCTTCTTCCGCTGAGTGTATTGTTGCCGTGGTAGAGTCGTCGTCCTCCTTTTCAATGTTTAAAAGGATTTCCAAGTCAGAACATATATTTGTATTTGTTTTATGGGAAACGGATTTAACTGATTTGGTTTCCTCCATTGTTTCCATTCTACTCAAAAAATTGGCTACACGGTTTTCCTTTCCCTTGATATATTCAATGTCATACTGATATTCCCCTAATTTTAGTCACCACCTTTGATGTCTCGGCGAAAGGTCTTTGCCTTTATACTTCGCTTGCAGGTATTTGATTGGTTGATGACCAGTAAGAATTTTAAATTTATTGCCATACAGGTATGGTCTAAAGTAACCCACAGACCATATTATAGCTAAAAATTATTTGTATGTCGCGGAATAATTCCGTTCGTGACAGTTCAGTGTTCTCGATGCAAAGCAAATAGGGTGGCCTTCTTTTGAAAGAACGGCGCCTATTGCATAATTTGAGGCATCTGTGGTGAGTTGAAAAGGATTGTTGAAATTTGGAAAACGCAGAATTGGGTGTGAACTTATTAATGTTTTAAGTTTTTCAAATGCTTCTACATAATTTGGATCTTTTGTATTTATTTTACAATTTTTTTTTAAAAATTTTGTTTTAGGCTGTGTGACTTTGGCATAGTCTCGAATGAATTTACGATAATAGCCTGTTAATCCTAAAAAGCTTCTATTTTTTTTTCTCGTTTCGAAGTAATTCAAGCTCTTCAATAATTTTAACCCGAGAATGGTACCGATGAGTAAATTTTACTCACATACGGTATATATTTTGTCGCGCATCAGCCAGTTGGCCACGCCAACTGCCATGAGGCTAGAAGCTATATAATCTTTTTATGTTTAATGATAAAATAAAAAATGTACATAATGCTATTGTTGCCTTATTTTTAGTAAGTACCTAAAATCATCGAAAAATTTACAGTACCATTCCAGGGTTAATCTTTTCAAGGTTGGGTTTTATACCTTCTTTGGTAAAAACATGACCTAAAAAAAAGGTTTCTCTTTTCATAAAGTTGCACTTGTCAACTTGAACTTTAAGCCGGTTTTCTTTCAAAACTTTAAAAATGTCTGTTATTGCATTGACATGCTCCTGCAATGAGATATTTAATATGAGTACGTCGTCCTAATAGACAACGCAGGTTTGGTTGATGAACTCCCGGAGCACATCATTCATGAGTCTCTGGAATGTCGCTGGCGCGTTTTTCAGATCAAACGGCATTCTCACAAACTCGGAAAGACCTTGGGGAGTCACAAAAGCAGTTTTATGTATGTTTTCTTGCTTCACCAAAATCTGGTGATAGCCTTTGGCGAAATCAATCGTCGTAAAAAATATTGAGCTCTGACGTCGTTTCATATTATTCCTTGTGATTCCATTTCTTTAATTTGTCTGCGTACCTCTTCTTCATGTTAAGGGGGGTACCAATAGAGTTTTGAGTTTATTTGAGCATCGGGTATTGTTACTAATTTTCGAAGAAAATTAGTATTAAACTCATTTCGCTGAAAATTCATATATCTTTTTATATATATATATATATATATATATATATATATATATATATATATATATATATATATATATATATATATATATATATATATATATATATATATATATATATATATAAATATATAAATATATATATATATATATATATATATATATATATATATATATATATATATATATATATATAAATACATACATATATATATATAGATACATATATATATATATATATATATATATATATATACATATATATATATATATATATATATATTTATATATATATATATATATATATATATATATATATATATATATATATATATATATATATATATATATATATATATATACATATATATATATATATTTAATTCAGATATATTAAACCTTTTGGCGGCGGCGAGCGTTTTAGTGAACTTTGAGGTACTCCTATATTTCCAAGTAGTGTAAATTTTTGTTAAAAAAAAGTATTGGGAATGATAACTAATTTTGTTTTTAGCTTGTCTATGATAAAGAATTGAAAATTTTGAGCCGTGTGTGGGTGCTAAGTACCTAAAAGTAGGCAAGGAATTTTTTTCAAATTTTGATTTGTCATTACTTTTGATAAAAACATTGGATCATCGTGAAATTTGCCGAGCTTTTTGACGTTGAATAAGATTTAACAGACATGGATTTTCAAGATAGTGCAGGCAGCTCTGTAGCTACGGCAGGCTCCTGAAAAAAATCCTTAAAATCATTGACCCTTCGCAAAAATTTTTGATTTTTGGCAAAAAATCTAAATCTTTGATAAATTTTAGCCTATGTGCATCATGCCAAATTTTAATTTTGAAAATTCCGATTTGCACAAGAACGGCAACCCATCACCAAATTACTTCTATTTTCAGCACTCGAAAATTCTGTTCACGAGAACTGACGACCGAATAATCCGATCATAATGCAATTTACATAACGTGTTCATATTAGCTAGGACTAAAGGTTAGTACGCTGGCGAGCCTGAATTCCGGACACTCGGTTGTGCTATTTATTTCTACACGGAAAAATTTTCGTGTAGAGAAGTGTAGAATATTACAAAGTGACAGTTAATTGCTCTCAATTTTGGCGGCATGGGATTTAGAAATTAGCTTTCTTTGAAAATAACCTTTACAATCTACCAACTGTATGTGAAATACTATGTTACTATTCCATCAATGCTTTTTTCAGCTCTTCAATTTTAAATTCATTCAGGTTTGCTGCCTCATCGTACTGCTATATTATGAAACAAACCAAAGTTTATTAAAGAAACCAAGTTCTAGTAGCAAATTTTAAAAACTACTTTCACTTTAAATTCAATTAGACTGAATGAAAATAGGCGTAGTTTTTCGAAGTAAAACAATTATGTAATCTATTTAATAATTGTTTATTTGATATATATTTCCTTCACACGAATACATAATTTCCATCCATGCATTTCATATCGCGTACACATGCGGTGTTGAAAACTTTAGGTCTGTTCGCGTACCTGAATCTATTATAATATATTCAAATAGATTCGCATAATTGCTTCAAGCCAAATTTTGCAGCAAAAAGAAGCCAGCTGCCAAATTATGTTACTGCTGCAGTTTGCTGAAGTACGCGAACAGATCTTTTATAACGTCGCACTAATTCAATTAACCAACCAGCTAATTAAAGTGCTTCCTAGCAAACGTATCTGCCAAAAAAACCAAATGTGCTGGAAAATCATTGCTTCAAGTTCTGCACGAACTATCCTACGCATAAAATTAGAAGACAGAAAGTTCCGACGTACAACAAATTTCAAATTTTCAAACAAAATTCAAATTTGACGCGCGGTCAAAATGGCCAAAATGATTGCTTTCCGTGACCAAATAAATAGCAGACCATTTAATTCAGGCACCTCGTGCCTGAAAAAACTCTCCACTTGTGCTGCAGAGCCACCTACGAGCGAAAAGCAACACTGAAATTCTGACACTTTTCAGGCAACGTTTCAGGACGGGCAGCGTACCGATTTTCTCAAGTGACCTGAAAAAAAATTCAGGTCCGGAATTCCGTCACTCTTTTCCCATGCATTTTAAAGGGGGACAGGAATTCAGGCAAGGCTGCGTACTTACCTTAAGTCCGCTAGAAGTAGTTTTGAAATGCGGGCAATCCTGTGGGAGTGGTACCATCTTGAAAAATCACTGAGAAATAAAACAGCTTTTTAGCCTATAACTTCCGATTCAGCCATTAGATTTTAATCAAATTCACACAGTATTTGGATTGTAACATATGTAACATATAATATGTAACATTTGGTGAAAATTTGGTTGAAAAATTAGAATAGGGCTGCCAGGTATGGTGATTTTGGTCTCATAAATCTTGCAAATTTGCTCAGCAAAATAAAGCTTTTTTCCCTATAATTTTCGGTCCAGTGTAGAAATCAAAACGAAATTCATGAAGTAAATGAACCTTAATGTGAAGTAAATGTCGTAGGAATTTCGTACAAAAATCATGAAAACGCTGCCAGCTATGACCATTTTCGTAATTTTGTGGAATTTTTTTACTGAGCAATTATGTCATTAGATTTGCAAATGGGAATCATCCTGCAATGAAAATTGACAACAAATATTAACGCTTTAAAAATTTGAAAAGTTTTGAATGTGGTTACCCTAAAACTCTTTCACCCGTATACCTTCCAGCGCAGTGATTCAATCGAAACGAAATTTGCTGGTTGGGTTTAACTTAACGCGAAGCAGATTTCGTACATATTTTGCTCTGCTTCTGACACAGGATAGCCAGCATTGGCCATGTTCGTAAATATTTCATTAACAGATGCTTCAAATTACGTACTCATATGCAAAGCATTTGCAATAAAAATAAGAAACCAATTTTTAAATTTTCCGAGTTTTGAACATTTTTCGGATGGCAGCCTCAAACAACGTTTAACCGCTGAAACTTTCGATGAAATCCTCCGATGAGAACGAAATTCAAAGGATAAGCTTATTTAAGTATGAGCTTGTTATAGTAAACTTATTGCCGCTTCGTCGGGAAAGTGTTGTCAGCACTGAACATTTTCAGCATTTGTGTTATAGTTGAGTTTTGTTGCTTGGG